>CM053597.1:195559076-195578280 GCA_028646575.1 Pseudocheirus occidentalis | reverse complement strand
AATATGAAGTGATGATACTTTAAAAGGTGAAATTCTGAGGTGGGAGAGGACTAGAATGAGAGGAGACAGGGAGAGACAAAATGGGGTTAATCATACCATATAGAAGAGGCAAGGGATATCTGTTACAACTTTATTCTCATTTACTCTCATTGAATTTGGCTTAGGGAAGGAATGACATAAACTCTAAACAGGGTATCATGCCACACAGGAGAGTAGGGGGCATGGGGATGAGAGGTGGGATGATGGAGGGGAGGGCAGGGTCTGGGGAAGGGTTGCTGGAAGCACACCCTTCAATAAAGTGACAGAGTAGAGAACAGAACAAAGGGGGGTGGAATAAGGAGGGACATATAATCAACCACTCACAATATGTCCACTGTGGAGATGTCCTGTGTAATTACACATGTACAGACTTTATTGAATTGCTTGTCCTTCCAGTGTGGGTGGATGAAAAGAATCTAGAATTTAAAGCTCTGCAATACATGCAACTAGGAATTAAGATATACAGGGGCTGGGGTAGGGGGACCATCCCTGCCCTACCAGAAAGATAGAGGAGGGTTTTAGCAGGGTACAAAAGAGATCAGATCAAGGGAGGGGCTTTACAGTGGGACTACTGTTTGGGGGTTGGGGTAGGGTAAAGATGGGGAGGAAATTTGTAACTCACACATCTCATGGAAATGAATGATGTAAACAAGAAAACAAATAAAAAATTTATACTTAAAAAAGAAAATTAAGAATAGATGTTTGTAGATGTAAAGACAAAGGCATTTCTAGAAAAAGCTGTTTAAAATGGGGAAAAATCAGAGGAATTCCTGGGTTTCTAGTTATTTAACGCAAATCCTAAGAATAGAAGACAGAGTCCATTAAACTTTTTGTGTAAGCACTATTCCTGTCAGTACCATCACAGAAAATCACTAAATCACCATCTTCTGAAGATAATGCCTTTGGGACATGTTCTGTGGACTCTCTTGATGCACTAGTGACATACTATTTTTTTGCTTTAAATATCTTTCATTTCTGATGGATACTATTAAGAGAATAGGATTATGGTGAGGAGAGTTGTTTGTTTTGACAAGGAAAGGGTAAAATGTAAGGGAAAATTTTTCTATAATATGAATGTGTGTTATTTTTCTCTTAAAGGAATCCCTTCCATACCATATACAAATTTTGTAGCTGATTCACTCTACCTTTTTCTCAAATAATTCTAATGAATTTTTACATACCTGATATAATGTCATCCACCTAAATGACAGTTTGATTAGTAGTTAACTGGTTTTGAGTTCTCCTTATTGTGAGTATTCACTGTAAAAATGTAGACTGTAAATCATCTGGACCTGTTTATTCTATAAAACCACTTTCCAGGTCCTCCCATCTAGTATGAAAAGTGAGTTCTAGCCAACATGTTAGGTGGTCTTTCTCTAGATTTCTTGACATTGTGTGGATACTAATAAAATAGATCAGGATGTGTTATGTGCACATGGGTAACCAGACCTTTTGTTTTCCTCTTTAATCTCTTTTTTGATTACATTCTTTATACTATTTCTTCCAGGCAATCTCTCATTTTTAAATTTTCTTTAAATTTATTCATTTTTAGTTTACAACATTCACTTCTACAAGCTTTTGAGTCTAAAATTCCCCCACTACTCTCTCCTCTTCCCAAGATGATGTGCAATCTGCTATAGGCTCTGCGTATACATTCATATTAAACATATTTCTCATTAGATATATTGGAAAGAAGAATTACAACCAATGTAACGAACCACACAAAAGAAGAAACAAAACAAAACAAAAAAGAGAGAGAGCAAAGAGTACACTTTGGCATCCAGTCTCCATAATTCTCTCTCTGGAGGTGGATAGCATTATCCATTATGAACCTTTTGGGTTTGTTTTAGGACCTTGAATTACAGAGAAGAGCCAAGTCCATCAAAGTTAGTCATCACACAGTGTGGCTATAACTGTGTACAATGTTCTCCTGGTCCTGCTCCCCTCACTCACCATCAGTTTGTATAAATCTTTTCAAGTTCCTTTATGCCCCACTATTTATTAAAGTATTTATTTTTAGTTTTCAACATTCACTCTCATAAGCTTTACATTTTCTCCCCCTCTTTCCCCACTCCCTCCCCAAGATGACTTGCAATCTGATACGGGCTCTACAGATACATTCCAATTAAACACAATTTCACATCAGTCATGTTGCCATAATTTCTTATAACTCAATAGTGTTCCACTAGGCTCATATATTACAACTTGTTCAGATTTTCCACAATTGGTGGACATCCAATGGACTTCCAAGTCTTTTCCACCACAGAGAGCTGCTATGATAGTTTTTGTACATGTGGGTCCTTTTCCCATTTTTATGAACTCTGGGGTATACAGCCCTAGAAATTGTATTGTTGGGTGAAAGGGTCAAACATTTTATGGGCCTTTGGACATAGGTTCAAATTGTTCTCCAAAATGGTTAGATCAGTTCACAAGTCCACCAACAATGCATTAGTGTTCTGATTTTCACACATCTTCTCCAGCATTGATAATTTTGCTCATGTTAACCAATCTGACAGGTGAGATGTGGTACTTAGTAGCTGTTTTGATTTGTATTCCTCTAATCAGTAGTGATTTGGAGCATTTTTCATATGAACATAGATAGCTTTAATTCCTTCCTCTGAAAACTTCCTGTTCATATCATTTAACCATTTATAAATTGGGGAATAACTTGTATTCTTATAAATTTGACTCAATTCTCTATATATTTTAGAAGTCAGATCTTTATTGGAGAGAGAGGTTGTAATTTTTTTACCCAGTTTTCTGCTTCACTGCTAATCTTATTTGCATTGGCTTTGTTTGTACAAAAACTTTTCAATTTAATGTAATCAAATTTATCCATTTTGCCTTTCATAATATTCTCTCTTTTATTTGGTCATAAATTCTTCTGTTCTTCATAAATATGACAGGTAAAGTATTCCTTGTTCTCCCAGTGTGCTTATAGTATCAACCCTTACATCTAAATCATGTACACATTTTTACTTTCTTTAGGTATATGGTAAAAGATATTAAGTTTCTGATATACTATTTTCTAATTTTCCCAGTATTTTGTATCAGATAGTGACTTCTTATCCCAGAAACTAGAGTCTTTGGTTTTATCAAACAGTGGATTATTATAGTCATTGACTGCTGTGTCTTCTGTACCTAACCTATTCCATTGATCTATCACTGTATTCCTTAGCCAGTACCAAGTAGTTTTGATGATTGCTGCTTTATAATACCATTTAAGATCTGGTATGGTAAGGCCACCTTCCCTAGCTTTCCTTTCATTAATTCACTTGATATTCTACACCTTTTATTTTTCCAGATGAATTTTGTTATCATTTTTCTAGCTATTTAAAATAATTTTTCTGTAGTTTGATTGGTATTGTTGTGCAGACAATAAGAGCGAGCCGAGACCTAGGTTCAAGATAAATTTAGGTGTGGATTTATTCATGAAGCACATGACTACCAGAGTGGTTTCATTCAGATTGGCAGTAATCCAGTGGGAGTACAGGCTTGATTATATATGCCAAAACCACAAAAACCATAATCAGGGAAGGGAGCTAGCAGAAACCGTGGTGTACAGAAGCAAAGACCAGCCATTGGTTAGATCTATAGCCTTGGGTTAATTTGAGAATATGGTGCAAGGGTACAAAGGTGCAACCTTCCTGTGTCATGGGGGTTCCTCCTAGAACAGGGTGGAGGGCACAGGGTGGAGGGTCATAGCCAGAGCTTTCCAGAGCAGGGTGGAGGGTCATGGGGGTAAAGAGGGTTGGAATTCTCCAAGACAGGCTAGGTCATGTTCTGGGAAAAGAGGGAGGGGATCCTGCTTGGTCAGTGGGACAGGACAGGGTGGTCACTAGATAAGATCCTTGCACCATAATAAACCTTATACACTATAATGATTCAAAAAGAGTATATACAGTGCTGATTAAAGAATAAGGTGGCAGGGGACTACCCCTTGAGCAATTTTGCCCAGGCTTGAGCAATGATGCCCAGACATGATTTAAGCAGTTTCAAGTTATGACAAAAAGGGGCTGTGTGTGGTGGCCTGGGATTTGAGATTGGGTAAAACAGTATGGCACTGAATAAGTAATTTCATTTAGGTAGATTTGTCATTTTTATTATATTAGTTTCACCTACACACTAGTAACTGATGCTTTACCAGTTATATGTATCTGACTTTATTCATGTGAAAAAATTTTGCAATTTTTGTTCATAAAGTTCTTGGGTTTGTTTTTGTAGGTAGACTCCCAAATATTTTATAATGTCTACAGTAACTTTAAATGGAATTTCTCATTCTATCTCTTGCTGATGGACTTTGTTAGTAATATACAGAAATGCCTCACTCTCTTATTTTCAATGTGAATCTGTTTCTGGTGTTCTTGAACCCTAATATTTCAGAGAGAGTGGTATTCCATGATTTCCTAGTGAGTTTCATATGCATTAGAATAACAGAGTAAATAATAGCCAATATTTAAATAGCACTTTCATCTTCCCAAACCATTTTACTTGTATTATGTCATTTGAGCTTCACAATTCTCTGATGTAGTAGCTATTATAATCCCCATTTTATAGATGAAGAAAATGAAACTCAGAGAATTTAAGTAACTTGCCACAGTGATGGGATAATTGATGTAGATGTGGAAGAAACTTTAGAAGTATTTGATTCTAATTCCTAACTGCATATATGAAGAAACTAAAGTTCACACAGGTTAGCCAAAATTACATAGGTAATAAGTATTTGAGGTAGAATTTGAACTCCTTACTTCCTGACTCCCAATCAAGTGCTACATCTATTACACTGCATTGCCTTTCCAGAGTGAATTTTCTTCCATTCCTTTATTAATCATGATTATTTCTATAACTTACACTGAAACAATTCACTTTCCAGCTCTGCTTCAATTCTGATTCATTTTTTCTTTTTTATTTTTTGTCGTTTTCCAATGTAGGAATAAAATCCTTCTCTTCTAGAAGACTCATAGAACTCCAAAGAGGAAGCTGTAAGATATGATTTTCATCTTATAGCAAGGATGAATGATAAACTCCAGCTGTCAGCAGTAATTGGACATACGAAAGCCAAAAATATCAAGAAAATGTTAGGTCATATTAATCAATACCAAATCAGAATAAGGGTCTGGTTGACTACTATTGTGAATGACATTCAGAATGATAGATCCACATTTGTGAGTGATGCAAAATGTACAATAAACAATGCTTCCCAACTACCATAAATTGAAAGATTAATTACACTGTTAAGCAAATCACTTTCATATACTGAAATGTTTATTTTTTTCCTTTTGTTCTTAAGAGTACATTAATCATTGTAGATGCTGGGCTTTGCTAGAGTCTAATTAGTAAGTAATTAATGTTTGTAATGTATTTTTGTTAGTTTGATGCTGCTTCCTTTTCTACCTTTCCTACGGTATATGTCCGATGCAGAACACTATATCTGGCAACAAGGGATAAAATGTAGCTGACAGGCACAGCCGGGCTATTAATATCGATGATCAGCTAATTAAATATTATCCCCCTTTGGTGTTTCTTTATAGCATCTTCAATAACAGTCTGCCATTCCTTAATGAATTACTGGTGTGATAGAAATAAATCATATTATCAAAAAAAGAGAGTACACAAACATTAGTGTTAAACATTGCCTATTTACATGGGTAGGGTTTGAATTGGAGTAGATTGTACTATATTTAAATTCTGAAGGCAATCTCTCTTTTTGATGCCAGACCTTCTGATAAAAGACACTGGGAGTTATTTTTGCATTATATCTAATAAGAAGTTGTGGAAGCTACTGGATGTAATTGGCTTGTGAAAAAATTAATTCAGCACTTTTTTGTTAATGATTTTCTTGTTTGCTAATCTTTTTTGAGAATCAATCTTCTGTCTTATACAAATTGTAAATTCCCAAGGTAGACTTCGTGTTTATTTCTATATGCATTAGGATCTTGTGCATAGCACACTCCTCACATTAATAATAATAATGAATGTTAATGATCCATGATTTTAGTTCTTGAGGAGACTGAAATATGATAATTAATGTAATATAGTAAGAATCAAAACTCCCAATGAATTCCTCACTGTGGGATACCTTTAATTTTCATTACACCTTTAGCCAATGGGAATGACAGGGTATGTTCAGAATGGAGGGTGGTGGTGGGAAAAATTCTACTAAAAAGTATTTCAGTACCAAACATAGATTCCATCTTCTTAAATCTTTCTAGATGAGCAGAAAATTATAATTTGTAAACCATGGATGCAACATCACATTACAGAACAACATTACCTGTAATTCAGTAGTTCACTGAAATTGTATTGCTTACAATACCCAAAGACATCAATCTTCTCTTTTTATTTCTGCATCTTCTGTTTCTGGAGTGAGGGGAAGCTTGTGATCTTCTGCTTTCACTTTTCTGCATAAATGGTACAGGAATAAGTCAAACATTTGGCAAAATAACTATTTTTTTCAAATATGTATGGGATGAAGCAACAGTATCCTTCCTATTCAAGTCTGTAGAAATCAGTAAAGATTTATCATGTGCCTTTTGGGTGTCTGGCACTGTGCTAAGAGCTAGGATACAAGAGTAAAAAAAGAAAAAGAAAAAAAATGCAATGACAAAAGTTTTCTCTAAAGAATTTAACCTATTAGCTGCCTCCCATCATAATGACTTCCCTGTGTCTATATGGATCAGTTGAGCAGATAGCATGTAAGAGTTATATACAATCCCTTTTTCTATCCTCCCCATCCCCAAAGTATATTAGCATAATAGATACAGTGCATGTGGTGGTAACACCAAAAGCAGACCTTGGAGGAAGCTGTAACAGTAGCAGAGGCAGTTTTGGAAACTCTCAGTGAGGAAGTCAGACAACTAGTCCTACAAAGAGATGACAGGGGACACTTTGTTGGCACTGGCTACAGGATACTATTGCATTGTCCATATTCAGGTCACAGTTCAAAGTCAAAGAGGAGTACTGGTATTTTTAGTTGCAAGGAAAATGGGCTTGTTTATAGTCTAAGTCTAAAAGAGTCCTTGTGGTCACTCATAAGGAAACAAAGGAACTGATTTCAGTAGCAAGTCAGAATAGAGGACAAATACTTGAAGCTGCCTGAAATCATAGACCCTAGTCATGTTTCCAGGGCCAAGAGGAGCACTAGCATCTTTGGAGCAGGGAAACAATGTCCATTCTTGGATAAAAACTAGAGCACCAGCCAGAAGAGCAGCAACCACATCTCTCCTATGATCATACTACTTTGGAAACTTTCAAATTACATAGACTTCCAAACTTAACTCTGAATAAAAGCAGCATGAAAAACCTCAAGCTTGGGATAGTTTTTCCTCCAACATGGGAGCAGAGTACAGTTTTGTAAAATTAAGAGTCAAGAAACAGGCTGGGGAAAAGAACAAAGAAACAAAAAAAGAATCTAACCATAAAAAAAACTGATATAGTGACAGGGAAGAATACAGAAACTCAGAAGATGACAATACTGTTGAGACATATACAAGCAAAGCCTCAAAGAAAAAAAATGGACCAAACTCAATAATAATTACTGAAAGAGCTCAAAAAGGATTTTTTAAAAAGTCAAATAAGAGAGGTATAGGAGAAATTGGGGGAAATGATAACAATGGAATAATATTATAAACAAAGAATCAGTAGCTTGGTAAAAGAGGTACAAAAAATGATCAAGAAAATAACACATTAAAAACAGAATCGGGAAATGGTAAAAGAGGTAAAAAAAAATTGAAGAGAACTCTTTAAACAGCAGAATGAGTGTATAAGAATACAAATCAATCTACAATTGACAAATGGTCAAATGAAACGAACAGGAAGTTTTCAAAGAATACAAAGCTATCTCTAGTCATATAAAAATACTCTAAATAATTATTATTTAGAGAAATTCAAATTAAAAAACCCTCTGAAGTACCACCTCATGCCTATCAAATTGACTTATACAACAGAAAAGGAAAATGCTAACTGTTAGAAGAGATTTTTGGAAAATTGGATATTAATGCACTGCTGGTGGAGTTGTGAGCGGATTCACCTATTCTGGAGAGCACTTTGGAGCTATGTCCAAAGGGCTATAAAACTGTGTACATCCTTTGATCCAGCAAAATCGTTACTAGGCCTGTATCCCAAGGAGATAAAAAAAAATAAAATTATTTATTTGTACCCAATTATGGTGGAAGAATTGGAAATTGAGGGGATCTTCATCATCGAGAAATGTCTATACAAGTTGTATTTCTATGATTGTGATGTCATACTATTGTGCTATAATAAAGGATGATCAGGGTGCTCTCAGTAAAACCTTGGAAGACTTACATGAACTGATGCAAAACAAAGTGAGCAGAACTGGGAGAACAGTGTACACAATAGCAGTAATATCATGGAATTATCTGTCACAAATTACTTAGCTATTCTCAACAATAAAATGATCTAAGACAATTCCAAAGAAATTTTGATTAAAACAAAAGAAAACTATCCATGTCCAGAGACAGAACCGAAGGAGTGTGAATGCAAATCAAAGAATACTATTTTTCACTTTGCTTTTTTGGGTCTATTTTCATTCACAACATAACTAATATGGAAATACATTTTCATTACTGAACATATATAACCATATCAAATTGCTTACTGTGCCAGGGAGATAAAGGGGAAGAGGGGGAGAAAGAGAATATGGAACTCAAAATTTTAAAAGATGAACATTTAAAATCAACTCTTCAATGTCCATGGGTGTCATATCACAAACCCTACACAATCCCAGTTTGGAGAGATGGGAGGCAAGTTTATGAAAAGCCAGGGGCTAAACCAGCTCTACCATAACCAGAGTCAGGGACTCTTATCCCAGCTGCAAGGACAGTCGAAGGATATGCCACCTCAGTTTTCTAAGAAAGGACAGCTTAATGCAGATGAGATTAGTCTGAGTTCTGCTCAGTCTTTCCTAATGAATAAAAATCAAGTGCCAAAGCTTCAGCCCCAGAAAGCTATTATTCCTCCAAGTGCACAAAAACCACGCACTCAGACACCACCTCTGCGACAGACTCCTCAGCTTGGCCTCAAAACTAATCCACCACTTATTCAAGAAAAGCCTGCCAAGATCAGTAAAAAGCCTCCACCATCAAAAGAAGAACTACTCAAGCTAACTGAAGCAGTGGTGACAGAATATCTGAATAGTGGGAATGAAAAAGATGCTGTCAATAGTGTACAGGAAATGAGGGCCCCCAAACCCTTTCTTCCAGAGACGTTAAGCAAAGTAATCATCCAATCACTAGACAGGACTGATGAACACAAAGTAAAAGCAAGTGCTTTGATCAGTTTTACTCAAACAGGAAGGAATAGCTACTAGTGACAACTTTATGCAGGCTTTCCAGAATGCATTGGATCAGTGCCCAAAACTTGTAGTAGACATCCCTTTGGTGAAATCCTATTTAGTGCAGTTTGCAGCCCAGGCCATCAATTCAGAGTTGGTGAGCATTTCAGAACTAGCTCAACCACTGGAAAGTGGCACCCACTTCCCTCTCTTCTTACTTTGCCTTCAACAATTAGCTAAGTTACAGTATCGTGAATGGTTAACAGAACTTTTCCAACAAGGTAAAGTCAATATGCAGAAAATGCTTCCAGAAATTTATCAGAATAAGGATCGAATGTTGGAGATTTTGGAGGGAAAGGGACTTAGTTTCTTGTTCCCACTTCTCAAACTACAGAAGGAACTGTTGAAGCAAATAAAGCCGGATCCATTCTCTCAAACCATATATAAATGGATTAAAGACAACATTCCTCCCAAACTTCATATAGACAAGGGATTTGTGAACATTTTAATGACTAGCTTCTTGCTGTATATCCCTAGTGAAGTAACCCCACCCAATGAGGAAACTGATTCTTCCTCTGTTCCTTCCAAAGAGCAGTTGGAGCAGGAAAAACAGCTGCTTCTCTCTTTCAAGCCAGTAATGCAGAAGTTTCTTCATGATCACGTCGACCTACAAGTTAGTGCCCTGTACACTCTTCAGGTGCACTGCTACAATAACAACTTACCAAAAGACATATTACTGCACTTCTTTGTTCAATTCTACAATATGGAAATAATTGAAGAGGAAGCTTTCCTGGCATGGAAAGAGGATATAACCCAAGAGTTTCCAGGGAATAGCAAAGCTTTATTCCAGGTCAACCAGTGGTTCACCTGGCTGGAAACTGCTGAAGAAGAATCAGAGGAAGAAGCTGACTAAAGACCAGCCAAAGCCTTAATACTGTGCAAACATACTGTTGCTAGGATGTAACTGCGTTTGACCTAACCACTGCAAAAATTCATTCCGCTGTCATGTTTTCACAATATCTAAAGCAGAAGCATGTCAATAGGATGTTCTTCTGCCTAAGGTTTTTTGTAGTGTAAAGTCTTAATCATAGTCTCCCATGAAATATCTTAGAGTATCCTTAATGTTTAGATAGTTTTTTAGCAGCATGCAATAATTACATCCTGAGTTCTCAAGAAGAGACAGTCTGTTGCAAGGACCTTCTTGGCTGCTAGTTATCATAGACTGCTTTAAGTTAGAAAACTGAATAGCAACACTGAATACTGTAGAGATGCACTTTGCTCAGTGTAATACTTGAGTTGTTGCAATATTTGATTATCCATTTGGTTGTTACAGAGGACTCTTAACTGTAATTGATGGTTGTTGCAATAATAGTATATTGCCTGTATTTATACCTCTAGTAATGGGCTTTATGTGCTAGATTTTTATATCCTTGAACCTGGGCAAGTGCATAAGTATTTTTAAAAAGAAATATGGTTTACTTGCACAAAACTGATCAGTTTTGAGAGATTGTTAATGCCCTTGAAGAGAAGTGGTTTTGTGGGTGTGAAACAATAAAAAAACTGGTGAGAATTTGAATTGGTCCCTCTTATTATAGTATTGAAATTAAGTCTACTTAATTTATCAAGTAATGTTCATGCCCTGATTTTATATACTTGTATCTATCAATAAACATTGTGATACTTGAAAAAAATTGTTTACATGTAATGAGAAAAAAATAGAATATTATTTCAAAAAGCAAAATGAATCAAATGGAAACGAGGTATAAAATTTACTAAGTTACTTAAAATTAAAATAGGCTAAATGGAAAAAAAGAAGTAAAAAAAACCACTAAGAAAAATTCTTTAAAAATTACAATCTGAAAAATGAAACTTAGCACTCCAGGAAAGGCCTCAAGGAAAAAAAACTATATAAAAAGGGAAAAAAGAGAGGAAAATGTAAAATATTTCATCAGAAGAAACAAAGAACTGACATAGAAAATAGATGTACTGATACTTTAAGAATTTTTAGTTTGACTGAAATTTGTGGTCAAAGAAAGCCTAGAAATCCTATTTCAAGAAATTGTCAAGGAAAATTTCCCTGATATTCTATAACTAGAGAGTAAAATGGAAAATGAAAGAATCCAGCAGTCATCTCCTAAAATGAAATATATCAGAGATATTATATCAAATTGCAGAACAAAAAGGTGAGGGGCAGAGCTTTTCTCTCTGGAAGCAGAGTTCCACAGAGCTAAAAAAATCAAGTGATTGACTGGCAACATGAGTAGGCAAAGGAAGCAAAGTAAGAATAGCAATCAAACTTTAGATTCTTTCTTTGGGGACAAAAAGGATCAAAGCATTGAATGGAAGGAAGACAACACAGTTAGAACTCCCACACCAAAAGCTTCCAAGAAACACGAAGACTGCCTACAAGCCATAGAACAGCTTAAGAAGGATTTTGAAAAGCAGTAAGAGAAGTGGAGGAAAAATTGGGCAGAGAAATGAGAATGATGCACAAAAATCATTAAAAGAGAGTCCACAACCTGACTGAAGAAAATAACACCTTAAAAGGCAGATTAACTCAAATGGCAAAAGAGGCCCAAAAAGCCAAAGAGGAGAAGAATGCCTGAAAAAGTCAAATTTGCTAGACAGAAAAAGAATCTCAAAAACTTTCTGAAGAGAACAATTCCTTCAGCAAATGGAGCAAATGGAACCAAACGACTTTATGAGAAGCCAAGATACTTTTAAACAGATCCAAAAAATGAAAAAATAGTAGACAATGTGAAATATCTCCTTGACAAAAACTGCTGACCTGGAAAACAGATCCAAGAGAGTTAATTTAAAAATTATTGGATTACCTGAAAGCCATTATCAAAAAAAGAACTTGGAAAGAATCCTTCAAGAAATTCTCAAGGAGAATTGCCCTGATATTTTGGAACCAGAGGTTAAAATAGAAATTGAAAGAATTCACTGTTCACCTCCTGAGAAAGATCCCCAAAAGAAAACTCCTATGAATGTTATAGTCACATTCTGGAATCCCCAGTTAAAGGAGAAAATATTACAGGCTGCCAAAAAGAAACAATTTGAATACTGTGGAAACACAATTAGGATAACCCAGAGTCTAGCAGCTTCTACATTAAGGGATAAAAGGGCCTGGAATATGATATTCCAGAGATCAAGGGAGCTAAGATTAAAACCAAGAATCATCTACCCAGCAAAACTGAGTATAATGTTCCAGGGGAAAATATGATTATTCAGTGAGTTGGAGGACTTTCAAACATTCTTGCTGAAAAAAAACACAGAATGGAAAAGAAAATTTGACAATCAAAAAGTGGTGAGAGTTTTGTTTTATGTATTCAGTGATTTATAATATAATATCATTTTGCTATTTCACTACTATGAGGGACCCTGAATAAATTATAGAATCGTTTAAAAAGTAAGAAAGTTCTTTATATTGAGCTGCTCTCTATCTCCCTATAACTTCTCCAAATGGGTCTTAGTTTTACTGTGTTATGCCAAATAAGAATCTTAATGCATAGGACAAGCTTTACATTTCACACACATTAAAATATTCAAAGAGAAAAGATTTTAAATCTTCTTTCCTCAAGATATATATGAAATATAGATTGAGCTACTTAATCTTCCTATGATGTAGTTTATTAGCCATTTATCTATCAAGAAGTCCCCCTCTGGAAATGGTCTAGTTCTTTTCTTTGTACTAATAAAAATACAGAACAGAGAAATGAACGCAACACTTCATCATATGTCTCACCACTTTGAATTACATTTGAGCTGCAAGTGCCCACATTTTGGACACGGAACTTTTGTAAAATGTGGCTTGTCTTTATAGAACTTTACATATAAATTATAAACACACATATATGTATACATACATACACACATGTGTGTATCTTCATTTCTCACCTGGCTTCACTATTCTAGGATTTCCACCACTGACCCTACTGTGCCAAAGGAAGCTCATTAATTATATAGCACAATCTTGTAAGATTATATCAGCCTTGGGGCTCTCCCTAACCACTCACTATCCTTTGCTTCTCTGATTGGAGTGTGGGGCCATGGATTCCAAACCTATACTTAAGGAAGGAAATCACACACTTCTTTTCCCACTGATAGTCTAGCTGCATTACTTTGGCACTTCTGTGACTTCTCCATCCTGCCCCTCATTACTGTCTCTGCCCTCCTCCAAAACTTTTCATGTCCTATTTATGTTTTGTCCCCTCTCATTGGATGATAAACTTTTGAGAGCAGGTATTTCATTTCTTTTTCTGCATGTTTGTACCCAGTGCTCATCATAGTGCCTGACACATTGTAGGCACTTAAGAAATATTTATTGATTTTGTACATACATACATACATCAATACACAAACATATGTAGCTATGTATGTGTGTGTAATTAGCACCTTATGGTGTATAGTGAGACAGTCTTGGAGAACTATTCATCTCAGATACATACTGCTTTGTGATCCTGGTCATTTGATTTAGCTGGAACAAGGAACTTCCTGGTGAGGTAAATCCCTCTATATATTAAAATTGGTACCTTCTCTATTCTCCTACCTAGCCCCCTTTGAAGCAAATGCTACCAATTACTACATAGTGGGAATGGAATCTCCTAAAACTCTACATGACTGGCAAAGCTTCTGTGGCCCAAGGCAAGGAAACCTGCAGGGTATTGGAAGAAAAAGGGTCACTGACTGTTTGATTCTGTGCCGTTATTATTCTATGAGTTTACTATTAAAGAAACTTAAATTCCTTGCACTGAGGCAGTAATTTTGGTTTGTGAGAGGAAAAAAAAATCACTGTTTTCTTCTGTACCTAAAGTAAAAGAGGACTCATACATCTCAACGGAATTGTATTTTCCATCATATGTGTATACACACACGTGTGCATGCATGCATGTGTATATACGGCATATGTGCACATAATGTGCCTACACATGTGTGCACATGTATATACATATGTATATGTGTGTGTAAACATAGCTGTATTCATATATGGGCATTTTCATGTATAGGGAAAAACAGTTTGAAAAAAACCTGTGTGTGTATGTATGTGTGTGTGTGTGTGTGTGTCTGTGTGTCTGTGTCTGTGTCTGTGTTTAGAAAGAGGACAATATGTGAAACAAATGATTTATTTAGGGTCTCCATTTCAGTCACATATTTTGCTACCAAGAAAGTGGACAGGCTAGCAGGAAAACAGGTTTAAATTAGACAAAAGATTGACTCTTCTTAAATCAACTGAAAGGAGTGATCTAACATCTTGGAGGCATGATTACAAAAGCTATGTTACTCCCTAAAGCTCATTTTAGACTTATTAACAAGTAAATGTTTTCAGCCAAAGGATTTAGTAAATGATAGGAAACAAAACAAAACAAAACAAAACAAAAAAAAAACAACAACAACCAGAAAGGATAATGAGTTTACAGTGGAAAAAAGGGAAGGATCCAGAAGAGAAAGACAGATCAAGAAGAGATAGTGTCCCCAAATACACAACAATTTGCAAATTAGATGCTGGTATTAAATCTTTGGAGTTCATTCCCTTTCTCACATTGGTAAACAGCTTCCTGTGAAGAAAACTCAGGATTAGTGCATAGTCTCTCCTTTCATGTTGCATGGCAAGACAAGTAATTCTCAGAGAAATGTCAAGTAAGTTCACCAGCAAAATATTTTAATTGCCCATCCTGATAGTTGATATGCAAACTCTTTAACCACAATGAATCATCCCGGGTTTGTATCAATGACATTCTGTCTACTACAGGCAGAATCTTTTCAAGTATTATTTCTGGTCAAATTCCCAATTAGTCTTCTGTCTGAAGAGCATGGTAACTGGATCATCTCGATATATCTATCAATCTGGTCACATATCCAGTCAATCAATCTGACCAGAATTTTCCTTCATGCCAATCCTCTCTGATCTCTGTGAAGTCAAACACTATCTATTTTTAAAAGTGCAGCTCATGTCTTGTGTTTTGAAGATTTCCACAAACTTGAACATCCAGCAACTCAATTTCTGCACCATTCAGTCGGTCATTATTCCTCTACAGCTCTGTGGCGTTTATATTATTGTTATCACTGTTGGCATTGTTGGTGTTCAACATTTATTGTATTCGTGTAATTTAATCTTTGTCTCCTCAGTACCTAGTACAATATCCGAGTAATAGAATTAAAAAAAATAATTTTGAATTAAGTTGAAGAGAATGAGTTTTTATGCCTCATCCCTCCAACTAATGTGTGTTTCTTCATGGTAAAATTAGATAGTATGCTTTTTTGGAAGAAGGGAAGAATTTGGTACAGCACTTGAATGTGTTGCAGTATACTGGAGAAAAAAATCTGCTCCCTTTATAATAAAATCTAAGGAACTGAGTTCCAATCTTGCCTCTGTAATTTATTACCTATTTGACCTTGAGTAAGTCATTGAACATTTCTGTACCTAAGTTTCTTCATCCCCAAAATGAAGGTGTTGGATTTGATAACCTCCTGATTATTTTTTTTCTCGATTCCCATGATACATTTTATTTTTATTGCTTTATTGCTTTTGATGGAAAATTGTTGTAGCCAAAACTATTCCAGGTTAGTACTTCACTCATTTATTTTAACATGGCCAATATTGGGCAGGCAACAAAATTAGTGACATCTAAACTGTGTGAGGTCAACTAAGAAATCCTAAGGATTATAAATGATCAAGCACAATGTCTGAGCTAAGGCAATTTCTAGGATTTTTTTAAAAATGGCTTTGATTTCTAGAACAGACAGATACAAACATGTTTAAATGTTTCAGGGACTCAGGAAGTTTTGTTTAATTTAGCTTTTTTATTCCTCCCTATTGGGAGATTTATTTTCCTTGTGGAACATGGTAGATAAACCCATTCCAATCAGGAATGTTTCAGTACATTGGAACTATGGGACAAATCTAACTAGTTTACATTTAACAAGAATGAATGTAAAGCCCTACAAATAGGTCTGAAAAATCAGCTGCATGAATACAGGATAAGAAAGACAAGACTATGCAGCACTTAATGTAAAAAAAGACAAAAGTTATCAATAGTGTATTGGTTTGACATAAATCAAGTATGGAGTGTTTGACTCAAAAATGCTAATAGTTTTTGCTGTTGTTGTTGTTTTGATTTGTTGCTGGTGGTGGTAGTCGTGGTGGCAGTGGTGGTGGTGGTGGTGGTGTGTGTGCATGTGTGTGTTTGTGTGTGTGAGTGTACATACATGTGTGTATGTGTGTAAAATTGAAGAGAAAAATAAATTTTCTGGGCTGTGTTCAGAGACAGGATAGAAATAAAGAAAGAGGAGATGAAACAATTGCACAAGAAGATTTTAAAAAATATGACCAAGAGATATTTAGTCTGAAGAACCATTCCCAAAACATTAAAACTGACCTATGGCATTCCTTCGTCATTCCTAAACCATGGCACCTCAATACATGCTCCATTCACCACTTTCTAGTTCTTGTTTCCTTATGTATTTCATCTTCCCTCTCATCAAAATATCTTCATCATCATTTTATTTTCATCTTCAATTTTTTCAAGTACTTTTAAATATTAGTTATTTTATCCTTAAAGCAACACTAGTAGGTATGTGCTATTATTATATTTTATGGTTTTGGACACTAAAACAGAAAGAGATTATATAACTTTACCCGTGTGATATAGCATGTAGATGAGGCTGGATTTGAACTCAATTCTTCTTGACTCCAGATGCAGTTCTTTATCCATGGCACCATCTCAATAACTCTAAGGAACAGACATTTCATCAGGGGAAGCAAATACACTGGTCTAAGTCAATTGCTATAGTGGATAAAGCTATTTTCAGAACTGGAAATATCTGGGTTCAATTCACCATCTCTGATATAATCATAACTATGTAACCCTGGGCAAGTCATTTAACATCTTAGTAACTCTGTAAATTTATAAGTTGTAGAGCAAGTGAAAATTTAAATTGGAAGAGAATATTTTGTCCTCTATATAGATAACAAATTTGATTCTGTGTCATAGGGAAAAAAATCAGTCAACAATTATATGCTCCTAAAACTGATTCAGTCATCATACACTTCACTTGCCACGATAATTATGTATGAGAATCAAGGAGGACTAATAACTGGTGAGAGGGCTTGTCAAACCCTTTTCAGGACTGCTCATCCATTTCTGGTATCTACCTGCTACTTGATTTTCACCTGAGACTCCAAGAAGCTGTAGTATGGATTGGGGCCACACACCAATGAACTGTCTTTGTCAAACAGGCTAAACTAAATTGAGGATAACTGATTATTTGGGAACCATAGTTTTAAGAACACGTTGGTGAGTTTGGGGACTGTCTATGCAAAGCTTGTGAAGATTTACCTTGATAGAATGACCAGATGGTTACAATTTTCTACAATGACCATGAAGGTCACTGAAGGAGGCATAGTGGAGCACTAGAGTATTGAAGACACCAAGGTCATTCACTGTATCCCAGGCCATAAAATCATATTTCAATATGACTTGTGTTTCCTTTATAATTTCTATTCACCTTATTTTATGCATTTATATACTATAATAAGGGATCTCTTCTTCATCAGACTGCCAAAGGGGTTCGTTATGGAAACATACAAAATGTTAAGAATTACTACTAAAATGATAAGGTGCACCTGTTTTCAGTAGACATTGTGATGATTACATTGAATCACCAAAGATTTCATAATCTCCTGAATGAGACCCATAATCTTGAAAGAGAGCCTAGGTATTTTTACCTTAACAATAAATGTAGGAAAAAGTCATGTGAAAGAAGACCCACCCCAGTAGTATATACATGTATATGTGTGTATACATTTTATATATACATACATATAGTATCTATAAATATAGATGTCTATACATGTATCAATACATGTATAGATACATGTATATACTATCTATACATGTATGTATAAATATAATTTATCTCACATAAAAGATATATATATGCATATATGTATATATATATATATATATCTTTTATGTGAGATAATTGATCACATTAAACATCTCCCTTTCTCCTTCTCCCAGTACATTCCTCTCTTATCCCTTAATTTTATTTTTTTAAGATTCCGTTCTTCATATTCAGCTCACCCTATGCCATCTGTCTGTCTGTCTGTCTGTCTGTCTCTCTATCCAAATATTAAGAAATTATTTTCTTCAGTGAGCTTTTGTACCTCCTTTTCCATTTGATCAGTTTTGCTTTTAAAGGAAGTCTTTTCCTTTTTGGGTTTTTGGACCTCTTTTGCCATTTGTGTTAATTTAATTTTGAGGTGTGATTTTTAAAAGCATTTTTGGGGTCTCCTTTAGCAAGCTGTTCACTACGTATTTATCATGACTTCCTTGTATCACCCTCATTTCTCTTCCCAATTTTTCCTCAACTTCTCTTACTTGAGTTTTAAAATCTATTTTTTTTAGCTCTTCTGTGGGTTGCAACCAATTCATCTACTTCTTGGAGGCTTTGAAGCTTTGAGTTTGTTGTTGTCTTCTGGTTCTAAACTTTGCTCTTCCTAATCACCAAAATAAGATTCTATAGTCTGATATTTTTCCCACTGTATGCCCATTCTCCCAGCCAATTGCTTGATTTCTGAACCTTTTGTTAAGGTCAGTCTCTGCTTTCATTGTGGAGGGTGTATTGTCCCAAGCTTTAGGGGTTTTATGCAATTGTTTTTAGAGATATTTCTAAGGATCTATAAATGTTCAGTTTTTCCAAGATAATATGATCAAAGGAAAAGTGTTACCCAACTCCTGGTCTGTGCTCTGGTCTGTGAGTGATGAAAAGCAATCTTTTTTACCTTAAAACTGTGAGGAGGATTCCCACTCCACCACTTCCACAAGCTCTATCTCACCAGCAGTCTTCCTAACACCATGAGTATCA
>CM053597.1:195534400-195553007 GCA_028646575.1 Pseudocheirus occidentalis | reverse complement strand
TGAGAGGAGACAGGGAGAGTTAAAATGGGGTTAATCATCCCATATAGAAGAGGCAAGGGTTAACTATTACAACTTTACTTTCAATTACTCTCATTGAATTTGGCTTAGGGAAGAAATGGCATAAACTCAAAATTGGACATCATGCCACACAGGAGAGTAGGGGGCCTGAGAATGCGAGGGGGGATGACGGAGGGGAGGGCTGGGTCTGGGGGAGGGATGCTGGTAGCACAGACTTCTTGAAAGGGACAGGGACAGGGTAGAGAACAGAAAAAGGGGGGAGGGATAGGAAGGAGAGACAGATGATCACTGTTGCAATGTGTCCACTATGAAGATGTCCTGTTTATTCACACATCCACAGCCTGTATGGAATTGATTGTCTTTCCAGTGGGGGTGGGGGACAAGGCAGGAATAAAAAGAATCTAGAATTTAAAGTTCTGCAATACCTGCAACTAGGAATTAAGATATTCAGGGGCTGGGATAGGGAAACCCTCCCTGCCCTACCAGAAAGTAAGAGAGCAGTGCAGGGGAGGGGCTTTATAGTGGGATTGCTGTTTTAGGGTTTGGGCAGGGGAAAGAGAGGGAGAAAATTTGTACTTCAAAAATGTCAAGAAAATGAATGATGTAAACAAGAAAACAAATTTAAAAGTTTTTAGAAAAGAAAAGAAAACAGAGAAAAAATTATAAATTAAGTTACTGAATTCTATATAAACTATTCTGTTGATATGCTTTGATTCCTTTTAAAGTTATTGAATGGTATTTAATAACATATAATCATAAATTTATGTTTTGGACAAATTATCTTTTATCAGAAAAAATAGTCTAGTAATATTTTGATTAAAAATTATTCATTGATACTCAGGGAAATTGATCTGTTATTTTCTCTCTCTTTTAGCTCTTCCTGAATTTGTTATCAGAACGATATTTGGGTCATGAAAGCAGTTTAGTAGGAATTCTTCACAAATTTTTCAAAATAATTTTTTATAGCATTTGAATTAATTGTTCTTTAAATGTTTGCTAGAATTCATTCATGTATGTGTCTTACCTTGGGGATTTTTCTTTAATGACTTGTTCAATTTATTTTTTGAAATTAGGAATCATTTAGGCATTTTATTTCCTGATTTGTTAATCTATGCAAATGGTATTTTTCTAAATATCCATTAATTTTGTCATATTTATTATTAATTGGCATATAATTGAATGAACTATTTCTTAAAGATTCCTTTGATTTATTCTCCATTGGTGATGATTTCACCCTTTAAATTTCTGTTACTGGATATTTGGTTTTCTTCTTTGTAAAAAAAAAAATCAAGCCAGCCACACCCCCAAAAAAATTCTCAAAGTAAATTGACCTGAAGTTTTAGAATCAGAAGGCAAAATAGAACTTGAAAGAATTCGCAGATCACCATTTAAAAAGATCTCCAAAAGAAAACTCCTAGAAATACTACTGCCAGGTTCCAGAACCTCATCATCAAGGAGAAAATATTACAGACTGCCAGGAGGAAACAATTTGAATACTGAGGCAACACAATTAAGATAATCCAGGATCTTGCAGCTTCTATGCTGAGGGACTGAAGGCCTGGAATATGATATTCCAGAGATTAAGGGAGCTGGGATTAAAAGCAAGAATCACCTACCCAGAAAAATTGAGTATAATGTTCCAGGAGAAAATACAGTCATTCAGTGAGGTGGAGGACATTCTTGCTGAAAAAACCAGAACTGAACAGAAAATTTGACATTCAAACACAAGAAGCATGAGAAGGTAAACATGGGAAAGAAATCATAAGGAACTTATCAAAGTTGAACTATTTACATGCCAATATGGAAAATGATAATAGTAACTTATGAAACTTTTCTCAGTATGAGGATAGGTGAAGAGACTACAAATGTGTATATACATACATACATACATACATACATATATACACACATATACATATGTATGTATGCCTGCACATATGTCTATATGGGAGGCTGTATATGTGTAAGAATACATATCTGAACACGTGTGTATATGTGTACATAGAAGGTACAGGATTAATTGAAAATGAAGGGATGATACCTTAAAAGGTGAAATTCTGAGGTGGGAGAGGACTAGAATGAGAGGAGACAGGGAGAGACAAAATGGGATTAATCATCCCATATAGAAGAGTCAAGGGATAACTGTTACAACTTTACTTTCATTTACCCTAATTGAATTTAGCTTAGGTAAGTAATGACATAAACTCTAAACTGGGTATCATGCCACACAAGAGAGTAGGGAGGATGGGGATGAGAGGTGGGAGGACGGAGCGGAGGGCAGGGTCTGGGGGAGGGCTGCTGGAAGTACACACTTCTGTAAAGGAACAGGGACAGAGTAGAGAATAGAACAAGGGGGGGTGGATGGGAAAGTGGGACATATAATCAGCCACTCACAATAGGTCCACTGTGGAGATGTCCTGCATAATTACACATGTACAGCCTGTATTGAATTGCTTTTCCTTTCAGTGGGGGTGGGTGACAAAGGAGGAACCAAAAGAATCTAGAATTTAAAGCTCTACCATCAAATGTTAAAAACCAAAACAAAACATAGATAGATAGATAGATAGATAGATAGAGATATAAATATCGATATAGATATATAATAGTAATAATAATAATTATTATTAACTAAAGTCAACTGGGAATTAAGATATACAGGGACTAGGGTAGGGAATCCCTGCCCCTGCCCTACCAGAAAGTTAGAATGGCATTGGAGGGGGGCATAAAAGAGAGCAGATTGGAGGAGGGGCTTTACAATCGGATTGTTATTTTGGAGTTGGGGGAAAGGGAAAGACAGGGAGAAAATTTGTAACTCAAAATCTGGTCAACAGGAATGATATAAACAAGAACATTAAAAAAAATAATTATATATATATATATATATATTTTTTTTTTTAAAGAGTTGGAAGTAACCAGCATGATCCAGAAGTCAGGCAAGTTAAGCAGTTGAGAAGATTACTAGAATAGGTTGATTCGTCAGATGAATGCTAGAGAACTGACCAATTCAAGAAGAGTTCAGGGAAAACTTGGTGTGTAGGAAGTCTTTGCAGGGCCTATACCTCATCAGTGTCAGGGGGAATAAATAAGAAAAGAAAGGTTGGCAACTACATTTATAAATTTAAAAAGTGATTTAATTAGGGTAAAATAGAGGAAATATATAGTGGCCATGAGGACCCAGTTAGAGTTACACTGTCCAAAATCATGGAAGAATTGTATTGTTTTGCCAAGATGAGGTAATACTAAACCACACTTGCCTGTTTGTGTAGTAAACCTGTCTTTGTCCTGCATCATCCTGGTATTATCACCAGGAATTCTCTGTGTCCGGCTCCTAATTCTTTCAGTTACTTGATTGTTATGAAAACATTTTCTGTTAACTTCAACTTTATATATGTAGCTCTGAGAATGAGGGCACATTGTTTTTCCCCCTTACTCTTCACCATTTCCAGGCTGCTCTCTGGAATTCCTCTATGATGTACCAGTTTTCTGGAATTTACACATAACAAATACCCTATTTCCTTGCCCTGTGGTCTCTCTCTTTGATTTGCTATCTGCCTTCATAAAGTTCATTTGTGAAGAGTCCCCAGCTAGCCATATCTCATTCCTCTCTAGGCTACCTTCCATACTTTCTCTACCATTTTGTAGTACCAGGTGCAATGGGAGACCTTGGCCCTTTTAGGCTAAAGTTTTTTCATGTTCTTGCATTGAGTGAGGTAATGATGGCCACTGGACCCAGATGGTTCTGGAGGAGGTAGTGAGGCTGGTGACCTTGAACTATCCTTCCTCACTGAAATCAAAGTCAACTGCAAGTCACATCATCATTTCCATAATGTCCTCTTCAGAAATGAAAGACAAACTCAATAACAAGTGTTGTGCACACACACACACACGCACATATATATATGTATATATATGAAACTTATATCCTATATATGTGTGTATGTATATGAAAGTAGTGTGACATAAATAGAAAGCCTAGAGCTCAGGAAGAACTAGTTATAAGTCTTATTTCTGTCCAATACCAACTCTGATAGTATAGTAGTAAATTACTCCCAGAATGTTCCAGGAAACTATCTCAACTATATATTGCCAGTTTTCATTTGTCAGGAAAAAAAATGAAACAAAACAAAACAAAAAAAACATCAAAATCATGTCACAAATCTGAACCAAAATATACACACAAACTTAGAGAGAATAAAAGAAGCTACAAATATATTATACTATTTTATTATCTCATTTGTCAACTTAATATCATTTACAATATTAATCAATATTAATATAGTTTACAATTAAAATCTACAGTGTTTTGCATACATGATCTCAAATAATTCTCATATTAATTGTGCAAGAGAGATGGAACACATGTTATTATTCACATTATATAGAAGAATTAACTGAGATAAAAAGTTTGTCACTTGCTCATGACATAGTGCTAAAAAATGTCATTTATCTGAGTTTTAGACCCTTGACTCAAGTACATTCCTCCACCTACTATATAGTACTGTCACTTATAGTTTGATATCACAAAGCATTTATCAAATGGTCACAAAATTGAGAAATCTCATTTAGGGAAGAGATGGTTTGATATCCATGCTAAGCATGAAGACAACTACTAGACTTACACTGACCTCTTTATTACCAAAAAAAAAGTATATTTCATCCTTGTTCTTCCATTTCGTCTACAAACTACACTATTTTTCTTAATATTTTTAGCCTTTTCAGTAAAGGATGGGAGGTGAGGGGAGCCAAGGAGAGAATAAAAGAGGAGAAAGAAGGGGAAGAAAAGATTGTAGGAGCAACATTAACTTTTATGGGTCAAGTATTTGTGAAATTTCTGTCCATCCCCCCAGGAAAAATGAAACTTCAATATTTTCCAAAGAAATATCCTACATTTTCTTAAATGGCTTCAACTAAGCTTCTTTCCACAACTGTCAATAAATAATTTTGTAGTCAGTCCTATGAGAGACAGAAGTCATAATAACTGATAAGCTGTTTAGCCATCCCTGTTACACAGCAACAGAAGTGGCAATACAGTGGGAATGGTTGGGTAGGGGAAGGGTTCTATCATGATTTTAAAGTAAGTACAATAAAGGCTTAGGAAGAATCTGAACATTAGTCAAAGAGGGGAAAAGAACTAGATCCTGATTAGGAAATGAAAATTTTATATATTGAGCTAGACAGCTCAAAAGGTCCAGATCAAAGTAAATCATCTAAAGCAAACACAAGAGACTTGCAAATCTCAAAGGATAAAGAAATATGTTCCTGTGAAAACTGGTTCTAAGGTGCTCACTGCATCATTATTTGACATTGCAATAGAACATGAAACAAAGTGAAATGTTTAATATTGTTAGAATGGTTGAATAATTTGTGGTTAATTTGTCTACTTGATAATATTAAGGAAATATGTGAAAGCCCTTATCAAATAATGCAGGAGAAAAGCAGAGTCAGGAAGACAGAGTATGAACTAATTATGGTCATAATTAATTGGGACCACATAATTAGTGCATCACCAATTATGTAGTCCCAACTAATTATGATCATAATTAGGTCATACTCTGTTCTTCTGACGTCAATCCTTCTAAGTGGCACAGTAGATAGAGTACTTGGCCTGTATTCAAGAAGACCCAAGTTTAGATCAAATTCAGAAATTCGCAATATGTTTGACCTTGGATAAGTCACTTAATCTCTATCTGCCTCAGATTTTTCATCTGTAAAGTGGGAATAGTAATAATACCTATCCCTCAGGGTTGTTATGAAAATTAAAGATGATGATCTTTAGAAAGTACTTGGAACAGTGCCCAGCACGTGGTAGGTCCTTATTTCCTTCTTTCCTACCTTCTATATTAGACAGAAATAAAGAGAATAGATTAATAAACAAAGAATACCAGCTGAGCATTAAAAAGTCTGACAGAAATGTTTTTATAACATTTACAGGTAATACTTCATTTATTTAAATGTACAGCTTTGTAGAAATTTTAACTGAATACAGCAATATTCAATATTGTTCATAATCTGTCATTTCAAAAGACAATATAAAAAAAGGGAGGACAAAGTGCTTTTATGATTCTTGTCCTTCGTAAAAAACAAAACAGTACAAAAATAAGTTGTTTTTTCCATCAATTTAAATGAATCAGAAAAAGAAATGTGGTATCTTAAGTCATTAAATCACTAGGAAATTAAATGTAGTAGGAAAAGACATCTTTTAAGGGGAAACAATGAAGCTGGTAATATGAGCATCTGCTTATACAGATAGGAAGAAGAAGATATGAAGTGGACAGTGCCCTCATTTGTGATTTCAGTTAAGGGAGATGTTCTATTTTGCTCAGATTTTGCTTTATTTCCCTCTTCTCTTCTCTCCTCTCCCCCTTTATCTATTGTTCCCTCTCAATCTATCTACCTCGATATTTATCTGTTTCTCTCTGTCTTTTCTCTTTACCTTCCTTTTCTTTCTCTATTCACTGGCTTTGGATTTTTCTTCTGTTCCTGTCCTTCCTTTTTCCCTTCCTTCCCTCCCTCTGTCTCTTTCCTTCCTTCCTTCCTTCCTCCCTTCCTCCCTTGATTCCTTCTTTCCTCCCTTCCTCCTTTCCTCCTTTCCTTCCTTCCTCCCTTCCTCCATCCCTTCCTTCCTTCATCTTTCTTTCTTTGTTTCTTCCTTTCTTTCTTCCTTTTTTCATTCAGAGCATCAGTATTATTTTATTAATGCTTAGCTTATCAAGATATTCTTCAATCTGAATTTTATATAATGTGTGTGTATGAAGGAGAGTGAGAAAGAGAGAGAGAGAAAGAGAGAGAAAGAGAGAGAGAGAGAGAGAGAGAGAGAGAGAGAGAGAGAGAGAGAGAGAGAGAGAGAAAGAAAGAGAAAGTGAGACTAAAATTGTAGGTGTTTTTAGCTATTTACATTTCTTGCCTCAACATGCACACAAATGCATGTACACACTCAGGGACAGAAATGCTTATCATGAGAATATTTAAAAATAAGTGCGTACTGTGTTATAAATTGACCCTCTAGGAGTACAGCTTTTGAAATTGATTCAATTATATAGTTAATAGGAATTTGGTACATTTAGTTCATGTCAAGATTAATCAGCAAGCCTCTATATTACATTTGGGAAAATGGCTGGTGTTAATGTTTCAAAAAGAAAATTTCTTGCAGCAGGGAATACGGCTTTATGGGGCCCTTGAGAAGAGGGAGTTTCTACAGAGATAGAAAATCACCAGTCATCTTTGCCTTGAATACCTCTTGTTTTGCTCTGACAAGTACGGTTTTGCTATAAGTTTATTGCAGGGTTGACTTAGTTTCAGTGGATTCATTAGAACATTAACCACTTGACCTGCTTTACACTGATGCTATTTCTGACTAGCAATAATTTGACCCAAACTAATACTAAGAAATTGCAAAAAGAGGGAAACACACCATTGTAATTTGGAAGTGTAAAGGTTTTAAGCAAATTTGATAATTCAGTAAGAACACTGGATTTCAGGAGGCCTGGAAAATATTCAGTGAAGAAACCTAAGACAGGGAAAGGTCATTATTGCATTTCTCTTCTCCATATTATTGTTGTCATGGCATTACTCTCATTGCTACATGAATATTTATCTCACAAAAAGAGCAACCAAAACCTGGTGGATGTCTCTTATCTCTTAAACCTTGTCTTTGCCACCCTAAGAGGAAATAGATTGTGATATGACCAGCATTTTATAGACCAGCATATTCTGTTTCTCTCTGAACAGGAGGAGGTATTAGCTTTACCTAAAAATAGTCAAAGCTTCCCCTAGCCCTTAATTGAACCTGGCTTCCTGTTCTTCTAGGGCCACAAAAAGTTCCAGACACATAGAACCTAGATCTCTCAGATTTGGGATCATCATAATTAGTATCAAACATGTTTACATGAGGTCAAAGGAAGCCGGAATGTATCCTTGCTGTGTTAATGACAAGTAAACTTTCTTGGTTAAATGTTCAAAGGCTTTACAAATGCCTCATTTTGTCCCCAAATCAAACTTGAACCAACAGTGTGCTAGTATCAAGAATGAGACTCCAAAAACAATCAGCTCACTGCCCTGACTGTTGTATAATGTCATTTCATTTCCTCAAGTACTTTTTGCTTTGATTCCAGGAGATGGAGAGAATGTAGTGCATGTGCACAGTTGTGTAAAGGGTGAACTTTTCCATTATAGTAAATACTCTTACCAAGAAGGGTACCATAAACAAGGATGTTCTTTTGCCTCTGTAGATGGCCCATGGAAACAATGCTTGCTGAATTCATTATAATCAATTCTCTGCTTGGAAAGATATTGTAGAAGGCCATGAAATGGTACTTCTCTATAATGAAAATAACTTGATTATGCACTATTTGGGTTGCACATTGGAAGAGGAGAGCTGAGCTAAGCAGTCCCTGAGTCCCGTAGATGTCCAATTGCTTTAAAAACAGTTATTTTGGACCTTCAATGCATTGGAGATATGAATGTGTAACAGAAAGCTAGATCTCAAGTAACTCAAATTTTTGGAGAGGGGGTGTTAGCCAATAACTGTGATACAGAATCTAAAAAGGAAAAAGGAGAAATACAGGAAAAAGTGCTATGAAGAATGGCATTTGGTAAGGTGTATATATGTGAGTGGGGAGGAGTAGAGATGGGGGTCATAGAATGCATTGTGGAGGAGTGGGAATCTGACTTGGATCTTGAAAGAAGGGATTAACTTCAACACAGAAATATAAGAGGTATCCATTTACAAAATTTTTATTTATTTAATTTTTTGCTCTTCATAGGGGCAATTGGGGTTAAGTGACTTGCCCAAGGAGGCTGGATTTGAACTCAGGTCCTCTTGACTCTAAGACCAGTGCTCTATTCACTGCACCACCTAGCCACTCCAAGAGGGGCCCATTTTAGAGATAGATTACAGAGAATTGGGAGAAGATCGGATGAAAAGAGAATATTGAGAGTAATTTGTATATTACAAGACCACAGGAACACAGATTCCAAGGTGTGTGGGACCTTAGAGTCAGTGTCTAACATTTCATTTTCAAGATGGAGAGACTAAAGCTGAAAGAGGTTTAGTTACTTGTTCAGGGTCACATAGAATCTGAGAAATGATTTGAACTAAGGTCTCCCTCATTTCAATTCTTGCTTTCTGCTTTCTAGCATTTAGAGAGTTAATAGCAAGTCAGAGTCAGTCAACAAGTCTTTGTTAAGTCTGTCTCTTGCCAGGCACTGTGCTAAGTGCGGTGTATAAAAAGAAAACACAAAATAGTCCCTGCCCTCAATGAACTTATCATCTAATGGGAAGATACCACATAAAAGGAGCTAAAAAGTGTGGAAGTTGGATGGTAAAACATGCCTCCTGACAGAGAGCCTATGGCACAGTGAGAAAACATACATATATACCTACCCAAATAAATACATATATAACATATAAAATGAGTACATACAGAAATTAAATTTTGGCTTAATCTTATTTTTCTTATAGTCATTTGTACAAAATTATTAAAATTTTAGTCAAAACCATTCTTTTTCCTCTGATCACTTTTTGCTTGATCATGAAATCCTCTTCTCTTCATAGGTCTGATAGGTAATTTTTTCTATGTTTCTCTAATTTGTTTGTGTATTATTCAATGGGGTTGGAGACAGGAGAAAGAAAAACTATTTCTATTCTTTATTTTAATGGAACATAGGGTTTGCTACAGATACAAAATCACTTCTAGCTGAGGTCCCTATTGTGCTAGACTTATTTAATTATTTTATCTTGTCATAAGCAGCCTCTGAGATAGGGAAGCACATAAATGTTTGTGTAAAAAAGCAAAGCATATCATTTTTTTTCCTTTTTGCAAAGAGAGAAATTGAGAAGCAATGGTTAGACAAGTAGGAGGGGAACCAGGAGAAATTAGTGTCATAGTAACCTCAAAAGGAGACTGTATTGGAGGTAATTAACAGACTAAACACTGAAGAGAGGTCAAGAAGAGTTAGAATTCAAAAAAGAACAATAGGTCTGTCAATTAAAATAGTACTGGTAACTTATGAAAGAGACATTTCTGTTGAATAATGAGGTCAGAAGCTAAAAGACTGAGAGTTTTGAAGACAGTGAGAGATGAATATATGGAGACGTCAATTGTAGATGACTTTCTCAAGGAATTTAACCTGAAAGGAAAGAGAGATAGAGAATGTGAGCTAGTTGAGAAATTGTCAGTGAGTTTACTTTTATTTTGTTTTTCATTCACTTGGTGAAATCTTATTTATTAACTAATTATTAAGGTGGTGAGACATGGGTGTTTTGACTCAGAAACTTAAAGATCTATGATGTTTGGCGAATAACTAAACTTTTCCCACCTTAAGTTTTCTCTTCTTGAAAATGGATATAACAATAGTACCTTCTTCCTCAATGGTCATTATGAAAATAAGTTGATAATTGTCAATTGTTTTGCAAATTTCTAAGTGCCATGGAGATACTAGCAATTATTATGAACAAAAGTCGGTGCACTGAGAATGGAAAAAATGGAACAAATGTGATCTGTATTGCCCAGAAAAATCTACAGGGTTGGCAGTAGATTTGAAATGCATTTGGAGACAGAGGGAGTCATCAAATATTTCTCTTCAATTATCATCATGATTGGCTTAGACATCAGTGGTGCCATCAAAGAAAGAAATTGCTTGGAAGTCTCATTTGAGGTTAAAGATCTATGGGCAACTAGGTGGCACAGTGAATAGAGCACATGTCTTGAATTCAGGAGGACATAAGTTCAAATGCAGCCTCAGACACTTGATACTTAACTAGCGTCTGACTTTGGAAAAGTCATTTAACCCTGATTACCTTGCCTTTCACCATACAAAAAATAAGTAAAGATGATGAGTCCTGTTTGGACTACATTAAACATGTAGTCTTGGGAAGTCGGCGAACTTATGGATATCCATCAGACACTTCAAAATAATAGAATGACTAAAGGAATCAAGAAGTAACAAGGATTTGAGAGTCTTTTGTATCCAAGTGGAAACCAAAGACAACAAATGGGATGATGTCATTATAAGAAAGATGAATGAGAGAGAGAAGCCACTGTTATCATCTCTCCCCATACTGAAAACATCATAGACAACAAACCAAATCACCCTAAATTCTCAAACCAGCCAATAAAGTGAAATACATTTTAAAAAGGATGAGGTGCTGTAAGAGAAAAGGGGAAGGGGGAAGGGCATGCATGACAACGTTTGCATTTAATTCATTTATTTCAAATTGATAATTCACCACAAGATGCCTTTATTTCATTTCTATGCTATAGAGATTGAGATTATGAAGTGATGTTCTGTGTTCATTTTAGCCAGACTCTAAGACAGCACAATTGTTTGGTTGAGTTTCAAGGTTAACAAATTTTTTTGATGTATATAGTTCGGTCCCTATTAACGCAAATAATGAACCTCCTGAAATGCTCTAGTAACTCAGTTATTAGTTACCCTTTATTCAAATTCACACTATTTAATTGATAATTATGTAAGATATGGTATTTGATTTCAGCCCAATGTAACTATGCAGTATGAATTTGAATAATATGATCATTTCAGGGTAATTCATTACTTGTGCTAATCAGAACTACCTAGATGTATGAAGAAGCTATATGCATTGGAAAGGACTTCAAAAAATTTAAAACAACAAGAACAAAAATATTAGCTAATCTGGATTTAAGCTCCTTTAAACATGTATGTAAATATTACTTTACCAAATTCAATCAAGACCACTACTCCGTTTTTATCTGGTGGCCACATGCTGGCAAAATTAAAATCTGTGAAATATGTATAAATAAGAAAATTATAAAGCAATGAGAAGCAGCACTTGCATAAATATGCAAATTGTTGCAGAAATTTCAAACCCACAGTATTCTGCTAATCCAATTACCAGAAAGCTGATTGCCAATCTGACTCAAGTATGTCAGGATGGCAGCTTCATTAAAGCTAATGGCTCCCTTAGGCAAGAAATGAGTTGGGTTACCAACTGTTAAATTTTGGTAGTCCAATCAAAAATGTGGTAGCATCAGCCTAACCATGTCAACAGCTATTAGAACACTGAGGCTGACAACAAGAATCCCTCCCCTTTAGCTAAGATTCTGAGGGAAAAATGGCAGGCAAACTGGGGCCAAAAGTGCATCTTTCTCTGTGGGATGATCCTTAGCTTGGAAAGATTTCTTGGCAAATCCAGGGAACAGGTGTGCTACAAAAAGAGTTACATTTAGGCCTGTTAAAAAAAAGGAGGAAGTCACCACTGGATGAAAAGAAAATAAGAAATTCTTTTCCCTCAGTCTTTTTTAGTACATACCATTGATTGGGCGAGTCACTATATTATTACATTAAAGGTACAGATCATTTAAAATTAATCATATCAAACAGGGAAGGCATTCTTTTATGATGACATTTACTATTTGAAAATGCACCAATGAATTAAGGGCAACCTTGAATAAATTGAGATTTTATAATTTAATATCTACAATCAATAATTTACATTTATCTAGTGACATGAATAATATATAAAGTATACACATTTGGTATAATATGTTTTATATGATGTTTTGTGAATGCATAAATTATATATAATATTGTGTATAACATAGTAAGTAATGATGAAATAATAAAAATACCTATTTATGTCCATATAAATTTATAGTTATGAAAAATTTGTAAGCAACAATTTTTGGGAAAGGGTTATTTGACGATGGGCTCAATGTCATCTGTCAGTGAAGGAAGCTAAAGTGATTTTAGTATTTGTTAAGAGATGCGTGGTGTCCAGGAGTGAGGATTCCTTCAGGCAACTCTTCTGGCCAAACCAAATCCCAATCATTGTATTTAATTTGAGATGTCACATTTTAGGAAAGATATCTATAACTTTGAGGGGGTTCAGAGAAGGGCAACCAGTATGATCAATGACATTATGTTCATGCAATATGAAACTTGGCAGAAAGTGGGATATTTATTGTAAAGAAGAGAGGACTTGAAGATGTGAGTGGAATAGGGATGGTGGGAAGTGTCAAGATAGCTATTACAATCAGGTATATATGAAGCATATATATGTGTAGAAATGTATTAATCTTACTTATCTCTAGCCTAGAAGGCAAAACTAGCTGAAAAGAAGCAAATTTAAGCTTGATGTAAGGGAAAACTTCCTAAATTTAAAGTTATCCCCAAATGCAATAGATTGCCTTTAGAGATTTGGGATTTGAATTAAGACAGAATGGTCACTTGACAGGGTTCTTATAGAGGACATTTTTAGTTGGTTTTGGATAGATGGCCTCTAAGGCCTCTTTCCAACCTTGATGTCTATAACACATTAAAACACATTAAAAGAAGACCTAAAATCTTACATCAAAAGCAACAAAAACAACAGTGGAATGTAAAGGAAACTAGAAATCTGGCAAATTAAGAAAATTCTCAGTCTTGCCTAAGTCTTCTTGGTAAAGTGACATATTTCATCTACAATTCTTTCCCATTTAGTTAGCAATATCATGCAAAATTTAGGGGCCTAACATCAGTGAAGTAAATAGGAGTTATACAAATAAAATAATTAGTCCATAAATCAATTTTTTGATTTGTTTCCTTTTCTCTTCAAAGATGCATAAAAGATAAAAAACTCATTACCAGTGAAGACCCTGGCTCAGAGCTTTTTTTTCCCTCCTGCAATAGGCCAATGCAATAATTTACACTGTTTAACATTGTGACCAATGACTTAAATAAAACTAAGATGGCAAGCAAATCGTATTTTCTAATAGTACACATGTGAGGTGTAACTAACATGATGGATTGCAGAATTTGTTTCAGAAAAAAAAATTCATAGCAGCCTGTATTACCGGCCTACTTTAGGAAAATGAAGTTCATTAGGGAGAAATTTGAAGTCATAAACATGGGTTAAAAATCAATTTCAAAAGTCCAATATGAGGCTGTATCAAACAACAATCAATCCAAAAAATAGCTCAAGTTTTTAGAAGGCTGCAGATTCATTTTGAGTCAATGGTTGATATATCAACTAACAAAGTTAGTGTAAAGACTGATAATATTAAGAAATGTACAAGTTCTAATAATAATGATAGGTAATGAAGACTGGGGATAGGTCCAGTAATAATGGGCTGACAGTCACACCTTGTTCTACCATGATCAGAGACCGCATTCAGATAATTGTGTCCAGTAGAGGATACATTAAGGGGCTTTGTGGCAGGGTGGAGACACTGCCAGATCAGGGGTCAGGGAGACCTGATTTCAAATGTGGCTTCAGACACTTGTTAGCTGTGTGACCCTGGGCAAGTCATTTAACACTATTAGTCACAGTTTCTTCATCTGGAAAAAGTTGAAGAAGAAAATGACAAACCATTCCAGTATCTTTGCCAAAAAACAAAAAAAAAACCAAACAAACACCAAATGGACTCACAAAGAGATGGACATCACTGAAATAACTGAACCACAAATTACACTGAGGATATTTATCTTGGGAAATAAAAGACTGAGAAGGAACATAATAGACATCTTCAAATATTTGAAAGACTTTTGTGGCAGAAGGATTTGATTTTTTTTCTTGGGCTCCAAAAGGAAAAAGACTAGGAACAATGTTTAGAAGTTACAAAGAGCCAAATTTAGGATTGATATCAGGGAAAACCTCTGGACTATTAGAGATGCCCAAAAGTATAATAGGATGCCTTGGAAGGCAATGGATCCCATTTGCTGGAAATCTTCAAGTAGAATCCCCCCACAATACACTTGGTGTATTGTTGCAGAGTTTCCTTTTTCTTTTAAGAGTCATATTAGATGATTCTGGATTTTATTCTTCAACTTCTATGATTCTGTGAGGAAGTATTCTTTCTTATAACAAACTCAGGCCATGCATTTTGTCATTAAAATCACAAAAGAAATATCAAAACCATAAGCTTGTTTAAGGTAGAAAGAAAAACAACAATGATGAACTGTTTGGGATATCATGTGTATTTCTCTGGAATTTGTTTTCCATTTTGCAATAGCAGAAATCGAGGTGAAGAAAATAATAATTGTATTAATGTAGTAAGCAAAGTATTCAGTGGTTCAGCTGACTTAGAGATGGGAAAATTGCTATGCTGCTGACAAGCATGTTACTGAGAAAAAGCAGTTTAACTAAATTTTACATCAAGGCTCAAAAGTCAACAAACAAGTTTTCATGTCTGGGTTTGATTGAGAGATGAGACTGTGGAAAATCAATAACCTGTTTGAAAGTATAAAAGATATGATATTCAAGGGCTGCTTAGTATAGAAATGAGACCAATGAAGTGCATATATCAAAGGCAAAAAGTTGACCCATCATTTCTTTATGGCATTACTTTACAAAAGCATTGTGTAGAATTGTTAAAGAAGGGGAATTAGTGATTGAAGCTGAAGTTCATAACTTTCTAATTTGGTAGAGCTATTTCAAGTTGGATGGTGAGTGGAATGTCTAGCAGGGCTCTAGGTGACTGTTTCACTGCTTCTATTCTAAGAATTCCTGAAGAAGCAAGAACACAGACTTACTTATATCAATTAGTCTGGATGTAAAGCTCAGCAAAATGGCACATTGCGTCAAATTAAGTTTTGTATTTCTTAGTGGAAAGGTTACAAAATAAATATATCATAACTAGAGACAATGAGGTAAATAATTTAAATGCTGATAGTCTTCTCCCCAGAAAGAAATAAATGAATCAGAGCCCATTTTCTTCATTTTGTCCTTTCTCAGTGAGAACACATAAATATATTTTTTTCAATTACATGTTTAAATGAAGACTAGTGACCCAAACACCTTTTCCTGAATTTATTTCCTAAGATATCTAATTTGCTACAAATCATATCCCCAGAAGTAGATACATGGAAGCATGAAAGAGAGGTAACTTTGAATTTTTTTTCTGATGACTAATACTTACTACTATGTAGGCAAAGCTGACAATAAATGGATACTTCACCACTAATTAGGAACCTGCCAACTGATGCTACATCCCAAGTTAATTATGTATTTAATATAGTTATAATTTTATTATAACTTCTCTCATTTATACATCTGTCACTGTCAATATGCAAGTAAAGTCATTTAAATGAGAAAGAAGAAATATTTTATTCAAAGCTAGTTATTCTCTATTTCTTTAAACTGTTCCAAAACAGTGATTTAATTGAATTTGATAAATATTTATTTGAGGTTTATTATGTGTAAGGTATACTGGGGTCTGTGAATAGAAATAAATTCATCTTGTCTTGGAAAGAGAAATGGGTCAAGCATCAAGAAATCCGGCTTTTAGTCTGTTTGTAAAATGTATCAGCTATGTGGCAATGAGCAGGTCTCTTGTCTTCTCTGGGTCTTATTTTCATCAAAGGCAGCATTATGAGTAGAAAGCATTAATATACTTAATGGCATGTTTAAGATTGGAGGACTTTGTTCTCCCCCTCAAGAAACTTACAATCCAATGAAGGGAGATGAGGCATATGTACAATTCTGTTTATAAATTGTCTGTTCCATCCGTGGTGCATTATGCTTGGACCCATTTGATGATGACAGTGATGATGATGATGGTGATAGTAATGGTGATGGTGATGGTGATGAAAGCAGTGTCTCTCAGAAGTACAAATGCAGGAATGACAGGCTCAAATAAGGTAATTGAAATAAGACACTCTGCAAAAGTTAAGCCCCTATATAAATAACAGTTATAAAAATAACAGTAATAATTGTTACTGTTATTATTATCAAGTTGTAAAAAAAGATTATAAAGAGAATTCTATGAAAAGTGAATCTGAAGATGAACTGTTAGATGTGAAGGCTTAACAGAGAAGCAGGAGAAAAAATATATACATATATATGTATATAAATACATACACACATGCATACATATATACATACTGTGTGGGTTGAAAAATGCCCTTTATCCTTAATTTAGTCAGGAAAGTAAACACAGAGATGCCTTAGGGTAAGAACAGGAGTTTATTCTCTTCTCCAGGAGAAGAAGGCTATCTATCCCATGTCGGAGCATGAGGCAGAGAGCATGTTTCAAAGATTAGAACCAGAATTCAAACCTAATCTAGTCCAGGTCTCTTTCCCAACTATTTCCTCTTTCATTGGTGGAGAAGCTCCCCTCACCAATTTCTTCCCCACTGAGACTGCAAGAGAAGGAAAGTGGGACGGGTCTCACCAAGGCAGGAAAACAGACAAAGGAAGGTAAAAGTGATTGACAGCACTCAGGGGACAGTAGGAAGATGGAAGGGTTTACAATTCCAGACTGAGAAGTTTTCATTCATTCCAAACAATACATACACACATAAATACATATACACATACACACATAACCACATACATATATACACACAGACACACACACATATATTTATATGATGGCATTTTTGATTGAACAGCTTTAACCTTTTTCTTGAAAAGTACATAAGGAACATTTTTGAAAAAAGACAAAGTTTTATTCTGTCTGAATTCAATGTTCAATGTTAGGTCAGTATTCTAAGAAATCATCTGTAGTTACAGCAATGGCATGAGCTAATTATTTTTTTAAAACAAATGTTAATTAATAAATAGTCAGTTATTTTAATATTTATTTAATCCAAGGAGATTAAGAAAAAGAAAAAGAAACAGATAGATAGAGGAGCATATCCTTGTGGGAAAGGTTTGTAAACCTAATTTCTGCCAAACAATTTTATCGGTTTTTTTTCAGCAGTTTTTGTTAACAAGAGAATTCTTTGTCAACTTATTTATATACATAAGTTTCTTGAAAACTGACTTATCGAGGGTGGAGCCAAGATGGTGGCATAGAAGCAGCAAGGTCCCGCAGCTCCCACACCGCCACCCTAAACACCCAGAAAATATGAGCCCAGACAAAGTCTAGGAAAGTCTAGGACTCTTAGACTCACAAAAATACAGAGAACCCATCTCTCGCTGAAGGCAGCTCGGCATCTGGGACTCAGCATGGCCGCTGGAGTGGAGGCTGGAACAGGTGGAAGCCTAGACTGCGGCAAGGCCTGGGGCGGTGGGAAGGAGCTGAGAGAGCACAGCAGGCACTCAGCAGTGGTTCTACAGCATCCAGCACCCCCACATATGACAAGGTGCGAGGAGCAGGATGGGAGAGAGCGCACCAGACCTGGCCAGCCCAAAACGGCAGCCACGGCCAGGCAAGACCTCAGGGAGGCCACAAGGAGCAGCAGAGCCTCCCAAGCCACAGCGTGAGTCTACTTCAAAGAAAACCTAAAGCACCGGCCTAAGGGGAGCTTCGGTCAGAGACAGTTAGTGAAAGCTGAAACTTTGAAACTTAATTTGGGGGATAAAGCAGTTTGGCCATTCTACCCCCCGCCCCAGGCAAAGAAGCAATGGGGGAGGGGAACTACTGGAACCAGCAGCTGTGGTCCCCACCAGGCTGCTTCAGAGCCCCTGGCCTGTGGACTCTGCAGGGGGGCTGAATTGATTGATCAGGGCTAAGTGCTCTTGTGTTGAGTGGCCTGGATCCAGATCGTGTTCTTGGGTGGTGGTTCTGGGGTACACTTTCAGCAAGCCAAAGCTGGGTGGACTTGCAACACCCCCCTAATAGCTCCGGCAGTTGGGAAAACCCCAGCGATTTGGAACAGAGCTTCCCCCCTTGGAAGCAAAGTTTCA
>CM053597.1:195516404-195533900 GCA_028646575.1 Pseudocheirus occidentalis | reverse complement strand
TTCCTTCCTTCCTTCCTTCCTTCCTTCCCTCCTTCCTTCCTTCCCTCCTTCCTTCCCTCTTTCCTTCCTTCCCTCCTTCCTTCCTTCCTTCCCTCCTTCCTTCCTTCCCTCCTTCCTTCCTTCCTTCCTGCCCTCCTTCCTCCCTTCCTTCCTATGTCTCTGTTGGTCTATCTCTTTCTTTCCACATGCCTAATGTGGATATGTTTTCCATGATTTAACATGTATAATTAATGTTATATTAATTGCCTTCTCAGTGGGTAGGGGAGGGTATAGGAGGAGGGAGAGTCTAGAACTCAAAATGTTGTAAAAAAAAGATTGTTTAAAATATGTAAATAACAATAATAAAGAGAATAAAAACCGAATATCATTTTGAATAAGAAGGCAACACTTAGATTTCAGATTCTGTCTCCCATTATGCCAAAGTGGGGTAAACATCACCCTCCTCTTTGGCATTCTCTTCTCACCAAACTCCATTTGGCAAGGCACTTAACAAGCAAATTGGAAAGAGTAGTTTTGTCAGAACAAGCAGGTGTTAATCATGCCACCTGTGTTAAGGAAAAAGTGGCACAAGGTGAAGCATGTGTTCAAGTAGTAAATGTGGAGCAACACTTCCTCCTTTGTCTTTATGTGCCATTGGATCTTTTGTCCTTTTGTGCCCTGATTAATACATTTATACCAAGTTGTTCTACCTTCTAGCAGCGAATGTCAACCTTACAAGTGACTGAGAACAAATGAACCAAGTTGATCTTACAGTATCTAAGACATATGGCTGGCAATTTAATATGAAGGAAATGTGATAGTCAAATGCTTTTTATTCATTTAGGGGCAGCTACTTCTCTTCCTTTTACATCTCAATTTTCTGAGCCATAAAATGGAAATAATATGACTTGACGTTTTAAACAAAATGCAGGACATTGGATTTCTTTAAGATTTTGTTTTCACATCATCAAAAATAATCTGCTAGGGCAGGGCTAGCTAGTACAAGACATTTTGGTGATATTAGATGCTTTCTACTTTAATAAACACACACATACATATATGAGTGTGGAAAGCCTAACGAGTGCAGAAATGATAATGTGTGTTTCATATTTTGTAATTAATGAAGCCTGAAGCTAACAACAGCAGGCCACCTCATAGTAAAGGTCAAATGAGTACCAGTAGTTAAGATGCACTCACCTAAGCTGACACTATTTTTATGGTTTTGTTTTTCACTGTTTTTAACATTCATGCCAAAGCAATATGAGGCTAAACCATGCCAGTGTTTAAGGTGATTAATATAAGTTCTCAGAAACTGAGACAGTAGAGACTCTACTAGAAGACAAATTCTAAATAAGGTTTAAGTTTTTCAAATGCTGATATTTTCTTTTAAAAAGTGATACTTCTTTGAGACAATATAAATTACACATACAGTGTTCTTTCTCCCCTTTCAGCTTATGTACCAACATGTATTTGTACCCTCCAAGGATATTTAGGAATAAAAGAGATAATATTTTGAAGTTATATTTTATTTTTATAAACAAAATTTAATTTTCTCTTCCTCCCACCGTGCCATTAGTAATGAAAAAAGAAAAGGAAAAAAAAATTAACTTCTGTAATAAATATGCTAGTTAAAAAAGTCCATATTTCCTCTCTCTCTCTCTCTCTCTCTGTCTCTGTCTCTCTGTCTCTGTTTCTGTCCCTCTGTGTCTCTGTCTTTGTCTGTCTCTCTGTCCCCCTCTTTCGGTCTTTGTCTTTCTCTGACTCTTTCTCCCTAGCTCCCCCTTTCTCTCTCTCTCTCTCTCTCTCTCTCTCTCTCTCTCTCTCTCTCTCTCTCTCTCTCTCTCTCTCTCCCTCCATCTCTGTCTCTCCCTCCCTCTCTCTCCCTCTGTCTACCTGTCATATTTCTCACCCTTGAGTACCATGCTTATCATCTGTCCTATGAAATTGTGGTTAGTTTTCTCAATCAGCTTTCTTACAGTTTTCAATGTTATTTTTAAAAACATTTTTTCATGTAAATTTTCCTGACTGTAGTCACTTCACTCCATATTCATTTGTAGAAATCTTCCTAGGTTTCTTTGAAACCATGCCCCCTCATAAATTCTTATAGAAGTACAATAGTATTTCATTTCTTTCATATCACATAATTTGTTCAACCCCATGATACACCTTTGTTTCCAGTTATCTGCTCATACAGAAAGAACTACTATAAATATTTTTGTATATATGGCTCCTTTTTCATCTTCCTAAAAATCCTTTTGAATCATATGCCTAGCAGTGATTTAATTGGACCAGAGGGTAGGCATAGTTTTAAAACTTTGAGGACATAGCTCCACCAACAGTGCATTAATATGTGTTTTCTTCCCTTAGTCCTTTCAACATTGATTATATTTCTTTTTGTTGTTATTGTCCTTTTGATTACCTTTGCAAGCTGATGTGTATGTAGTGGAAGCTCTGAGCTGCTTTAATTAAGATGCAATTTGTGAAAATATTGAACTTTTTAAGAGAATTCTGTCACATAAATTAATTTTTATTGTTTTAATGTTCGATTTGTAGGTTATTAGAGCTTTCCTATTGATAGCTAAAGTTAGCAGCTGAGTATCTCTTCATTAATATCCCCAAATCTGTATGGTTTAAGCAAGTATATTGAATAATATTTTAGTGGTTAGAATAACATTTCAAATTAAACACTCATTAATATAGCATTATATTGAAGAATTACTATATTAACAAGTATAATATAAATACATTAAAGAATCAATCAATTCAACAAATATTTATCAAATATTTACTCCATGCTAAATTTAGTGCTAGTATCTTGGGCACTTAAAAAAAAGAAATTCATGATTCCTATTTCAAAGTGCTTACAATGCAATTGAAGAGACAATTTGTATATATACAGGTGAGAGTATTGCACCTAGTGTCAATTAATATGTAAATTATCACCAAGTCTTTGCCTGGTGTGTTTTAAGGGTAAAACTATTCAGGAAAAACAAAATAAACAAACACATATATTCTAGTAGTCTTTGAAGCATATAACTATGAAAAGTGAAAAAGTGGTAGAATACTAACAAGGACTTATATTTCTATGCTTCAATAAATTGTGATCTCTCTCTTTGTATCTCTTTCTCTCTGTGTCTGTCTGTCTGACTCTGTCTCTCTGTCTCTGTCTCTCTGTCTTTCTGTCTCTATCTCTGTCTCTCTCTGCCTCTGTGTCTATCTGTGTCTGTCTGTCTATCTGTCTCTGTTTCTGTCTGTCTGTCTCTGTCTCTTTCTGTCTCTCTGTCTCTCTCTCTCTATCTCTTTCTGTCTCTGTCTCTCTGTCTCTGTCTCTGTCTCTCTCTGTCTCTCTCTGTCTCTGTCTGTGTGTGTGTGTGTCTCTCTCTCTCTTTCTCTCTCTGTCTCTGTTTCTTTCTATCTCTTTCTCCCTCTATCTTTCTTGCCCAGGCTGGAAGTACTAGTGGTTCCTCATACTGAGTTCATACAGAGGGTCTTTCACATCTTTCATTTCTGACCTGGGTCAGTTCACCCCTTTCAGATTACCTATCTCCCAGAGGCTTGGTATTTTGCTACCAGAATTAGTGAGGACATATGTTCAGCTTAGTCCATCACATTTCAGAATTCTGTAACTCAAGAGATTCACCTACCTCAGCCTGTCCTGGAACTTAAATAACATATATGCCAGTACTCCTAGCTTTGTGATTTTATTGATGTGTACATTACCTTCACTGGTGCAGATCACAACTCATCTACGATTTCTTGTGTTGAATCATTCTTGCCCATGTCCTCCAATACATTCTGCATAGAAGAGCTACCTAATGCTGGTGAAGTCTTCCTTTAGATCTTTCAACATTTTATGGAATGCCCAGTTTTTGACATTTATCATACTGTATGTTAACTTACAATCAGCTCAGTGACAACTTACTGTGAAAATATACTTAGTCTGCTGTCTGGGTATTTCCAGCAGGCTGGCAAGTGGATTTCAGTGACTTGTCTAGGGGTTATACTGCTAGTAAATGTTTGAGACTGAATTAGAACTCAGGTCTTCCTAACTCCAAGTCCAGGGCTCAATCCACTGCACTGCCTAGCTGCCCCAACAATAATTCTCAAGGAGAAAAAAAAGCCAAAATTATTCCCTAGTGTATATAAAAAAGTTACCTCTATCTCTTCCCTTTACATAATATTATTTAATATTATATAATCGTATTATTATGTAAGCTTCTTGAAGTAAGGGAAAGTTTTGCTTTTTTCTTTAGGTTATTAGAGACAGTTAGTTGCCACCATGGATATAGCACTGGGCTTGGAATCAGAAAGGTCAGAACTCAAATATGACATCAGACAGTGCCTAGTCATGTGATCTTGGAAAAGTTATTTCAGCTCTACCTCAGTTTACTCAATTGTAAAATTAGGAGAACAATAGCAAATACTTCCTAGGTTCATTGTAAGGATCGAATGAAATATTTTTAAAGAGCTTGGCACAGAGCTTAGAACGTAATAAGGGATTAGTAAAATTTCATTTTATTCTTTCTTCAATGCCTGGACTAGGGCCTGCAACAAAGAAACTGCTTATTACATTTTTGCTTAATAATAAGGATTTGATTTGTATTAGCAAATTAGGAAACACCAGTTGACTCTATATTGACAGATATGGTGGTTAGAGAAAAATGTTTACTTTCTTGTGGGAGAATTTCTTGTTGGAGAAAGTAATTCTAAGTGCAAAGCAATTTGTACCTGACAAAGAATCTCCTGAATGGCATCCCTTAAAAATGGTAATTCAGCCTTCACTTGAAGACCTCTTGTGAAGGGAAACTAGATACCTCCTGAGACAGTCCGTTCTACTTATGAGCAGTTCATGTTTTTAGGACTTTTTATTAGTGTGAGTCAAATTGTGCCTTTCTTCAACTTCTACACCTGGATTCTACTTCTTCATGTGGGACCATGCAGACCCTATTTTCTGTGACACTCTTTCAGCTACTTATAGGCAGCTTTTATGCACTCCTTATGTATTCTTTTCTTCAGGTTTAAGTCACTTAACATTTCTCAGTCCCATTTCTTCATTTCTGAATAGAGGGACCAATGGTTTTATTATTTTAAGGTGCTTTCTTATGTATAACTTAAAAATTATAACTGTCCATTAAGAATAAGAACCCTTATTCTAATTTTGGAAATGAATACATTGAGGTTAAGAAGTAATTTATTCAATGATACATGATTATTAGGCCTTAGAGCAAGGAGCTAAACTCAAGTATCTGAAATTCTGTTGTCTTTTCCATTATGTTATGGTGACTCTTTATATGATGAATTATTGAAACTATCTCTCTCTATTTGGTTTGTCCTTTATTTTTGAAGAGGATCATGACATAATGGAGATGATAGCATGACTTGAAATTGAACTGAATTTGACTGAGGCAGGGCAGCGTAAAGTCACCTGCCTCACTTTCTCTTCCAGAGCCATCTGGGCCCAGTGGCCTGATATAGATCAGGATGGCTGGAGATGACCCAGGATGCAATGGGAGAGCTTGACCTTTTTAAGCTAATGTCTTTGCATCTTCTCACTTTGAGTGAGGCAACTCCCATTTAATGAATAGGCCTCTTTAAGAAGCCAGTCAGGGGAAGGCCATCATTATAGTAATAATAAACATCAAACTGTATGGGGAAGGCCCTCAGGGTTCCTGGCCAAAGGAGAAACAGTTACTATTGACATTCACAACAATACGGTAGAAGTCTAGAGAGGCCAGGGGAGCATCACTGATTTGCCTAAGGAGTGGATAGTCAGTAATTAAACATTTATTTAGCATGTATTACATGCCAGGTGCTACTCTAAGTACTAGGAATATTAATATGAGCAAGAAAAAAAGTTCTTGCTCTCAAGGAGATAACTAATGAGGGATAATAACACATACACACACACACACGACATCTGAAAGTGGTGAGGTAGAGGAGTCAGAGTATTAAAATGAGTGGAAATCCAAAATGACTTCAGGAAGATGGGAAATCATATGTCTGAGGGGAGAACTAGGTCAGACATAGAACAAGTCAAAGCTCCACGCCAATCAGTAAGGGGATTGGCCCATGAGTACTCTTGAGTGCACCCTCACTGATATGGGGAGACCCAGTTTTAAAAAAATAAAACATTCTTGAAGCAGGCTTTTAACGAGGAATTATTTAGCAGGGTAAGAACAAGTTTTTAAATTCAAAGAAGCATTGTATTTTGCTTACTCAAGTTCAAAAAATTGCAAGTGACTTTCATATAATAATTTAAATTTGTAAATTACTTAATATAACTTATCAAATTTGAGCTCAACAAAAACCATCTTTGGTAGGTTGTATACATACTGTTATCCCATTACACAGATGAGAGAACTAGGCAGATTAAAGATGGAGTGCTTTGACCATGGCCATACAGTTATTGTCAGAGAAAGGGCTCAAAAATGGATCTCTCCTTACTTTAGTTGTAATGCTTTTTCACACTATGCTATGGACTCTCAAAACCTCTCTCTCCTGTTAGTATTTTTGCATTTCTGCCCACATATAATATCTAATTTGACACATGAATCAATAACAGCTCTATATTCTACAACAACTTCTTATATTGATCATATAGAGACAAGGATCAGACACAAAATAATCAATATCAATCATCATCATCATTATCATCATCATCTTCATCATCATCATCATCATTCTGTCTGTTACTGGAGTTGCCAAAAACTCTTTTAGTGACTCTCCAGAAGATATATTTATATTTTAATAATTATAAGAAATTATAAGAAACAACAGTATACAATTATGCAATAATTATCTGAACATCAAACATGAAAGAACAATATTAGCATAATAATATTTCCCAGGACCTTTTTTTTCTCCCTGATTCCCCTTGAACACAGGGCAATGACATCAACAACAACCATAACTACTAGCAACACCCACGCTACCACAACTGAAGGTATAGTGGATAATGCTCATTGATTTATTGATTATATATTGATTTATACTAGTAAAGCCCCTTGCATACATTGACTCAGACATCGAAAAGTTACTTAATTTTAGCTCTGACTATATTCTTTTCTTAATCGATAGAAAGCTAAGAAGGTAAACAGCAAGTCAGAATTTCTTCCGCCTCCCTCCATGCCTCATTTTCATTCTTTATTTCTACTTGGCAAAGGTTAAGGACAGCAGCTGGTGAGGAAGCTTGCTATCATGCTTGCTCACAGAAGTGCTCCTTACTAGTGGTACCCATTGTGAGTGAAATTGACTAGAATCAGACAATCTTTGTCAATTCTGTTCACAGCAGGGATCAGTTCTGGGCAAGAGTGCTTCACTACTATTCCTCTGTAGCTGTCAGTCCCATGGAGTTGAGTTGGAGGGAGAAAAATAGGTAATCTACTTCCAGTCTGTGTTATTCAAGGTCGGTGTTCTCACCTGGTTTTGAAATTTGCAACAACCTCCCATGAAAGGGGAGCAGCTGAGGAGAGTCTGCTGAATTGGTGGGGATTTTTCACAAGTAAGTAGGTGTTTTCAACATTTTACTTATATAAAAAATACTAACTCGTTTCATTGCCATTCAGCTCAAAGGGCTATTATAACTCATAACTAACTACCATCTTTCCCAGCAGTACCATATGCCAAAGGCAGTAATCATATAAGAATAAAAATGGTATCCTATATGTGGTGATTCTGCAACGGACTGGTACACAGGTTGCTAGTGTAGGAAGCAGTTTTTCACACAGATGTTAGGTAGAAAATAGACTGATTAAAGTTACTACAGGGTGGTTAAGATCACAATAGGACAGGATCAACATTTACATTTAAAACATTCCCTTAAGGTAATCCACAGTTACTTCTGCTTAAGGTGGTTTCCTCCACAAGATGTTTAAGATCTTGGTGGGTAGATTCCACCTAAAGTCACAGTATTTAGTGTGAGTTTAATAGCTAAACGATTAGAGTGTGGTTTTATAACCTAGACTGGAATGTGGAGAAAAGTCTCATTAGGGAGGTAGAATTTAAAAGGCAATTTCAGTTTGTATTTTATTAAATAAAGAAACATTGCTAGAGGAGAAAACATGATATCCCAGGAAGAGAAAAAAAAAACAAAAACAACTTGACATTGAAAAAAATGGGTTTAATTCCTAGTTCTTTCAGTGGCTAGTTGTAATGACATTTTACAAATACTTCAATTTCTCTCAATCAGCTTTCTCATATATGAGGCAAATAAAAGGCATTTGGACCAGATTCCATGAACCTGGGCAGTGAAAGTCACAAGGAATTATTTTTTGTTCTCTAGAATTTCACTATGACCTAGGAAGTAAGGAAATTCCAGGTAAAACTATCTTAAGTGTCATCCACACGAATATTAAAACTATAAGGATTGTGGAAGGAATGGGATAGAAGGAAATGACTTCTGAGGGAAGTAAGCCATAACAGGGATAATGTGAAGAGGGTGATTATGTGAATGGAATAGTATTTGAAAGATAACAGTTTCAGAAATGTGAGAAGTTGCATCATTGTGCTGCAGTGAGATAGCAACTGCTCACCTTGGGTGCATGATCTTTTCAGGAGAAAGATTTTTTTTTAAGGCAGAGATAATAATGTTTTCATCCTTAGCATTTTTCAATGTCTGGTACATTGTATGTGCTTAACAAATGTTTGTTAACTAGCCTTAATAAATGTTTGCTAAATTGAATTGAATTGTCTCTCTTCTCAAGCCTTAGTATACAACAAATTATAACTAAATGAGTAAATAATTTTGTGGAGAATGGTTTCCTTCCAATATTGGCTACTCTCAGAATCAGAATAGCAAGGTTACTTTGCAAATTGAAGGTCAGCACCAAGGGCAGTTCTCTGCCCCTAACAGGAACTTGTATTTATTGAGTTGAAATACATTCAACTGAAAGAGAAGTTCTTCAAAAGAATCTTTTAGAGAATAGGAGGATGATATGTTTCTGTTTGCCTTCAGCGAGGATGGACAGGGGAAGAGTAGGTTACAGTTAAAATAATTCCTCTGACCTAATGGAAGTAGCACCACTAATTTAAAAATCTGAACTATCAAAAGAAAAGTCATGTTTTCAATGTGCAAAGGACTGAGAATGAGGAGACATTATCTGATGAAATCAAGTAAATGTAGATGCTATCAAAAATATCTCCATAATAAGATACATTCTTCCAGTGTAGGTCCTAGAAATTAATTCACTGGAGAAAAATATAATTCAGCAAAACAGAGCACACAATTTATAATCTAATAAGTAAAAAAAAGAATCTTTGGAATGCAATTAGCCAAGCCTAATCAAAATCTGATGTAAGGGATTGGAATCTACCTTTGGCATGTTTGTATGTTATCTGCCTTAGTAAAAAAACACATGCTGGTGATCTCCCCCCACCCAAATTAAAATGCAACTATCCAATTGATGAGTCTATTAAAATGATTACACTCTATCGTGCACGTTCTGAATGTTAGTGTCAATGAATGGAAAAAAAATCTTTATCAAATTCATTACTAAGCTGCTTGTTTCTTTGGGAGGCATTCTATAAGGACACAGGGATAATCTTTGAGCCCTTCTCAGGTTATGACACAGAAATTCTCTGAGAAACGACCTGTTTAGGGAAAAGAAAGCATAGTAGAATATGATACTTTATTTGACTTGCTAACATTGTGTCAGTCTGAGTCCCTGAAGTCAATGGCATTAGAACACTTTATTTTTTTAATTAATTGAATATTTATTAAGCACTAATTATCTGCCAGAAATATGCACTGCCAAGTGTATTAGTATGCCTATCTCACCACAACCCAAGAAATCAAGTTCAGAGGATGTTCTTTTCAAAAAAATGTAGTATTTATTTTCCCCAATTACATGTAAAAACAATTATCAACATTCGTTTTTAAGTTCTGTTCCAAATTATCTTTCTCCCTCTCTACCCTCATTGAGAAGACAAGCAACTTTATATAGATTATACATATATAGAAATATAAAACATATTTCTTTATTAGTAATGTTGTAAAAGAAAACATAGACCAAATTAAAACCACAAGAAAAAACAAAGAAGGTTAAAAAATGTGCTTCAGTCTGTATACAGAGTACATCCATTCTTTCTTTGGGGATGAATAGCATATTTCATTGTACGTCTTTCAGAGCTATCTTGGATCATTGTATTGCTAAGAATAGCTAAGTCACGGTTGATCATCTTATGATGATGTGGTTATTGCATGCAAAATTCTCCTGGCTCCACTCATTTCATTCTGCATTAGTTCATCTAAGTCCAGGTTTTTCTGAGAGCTTCTAGTTCATCATTTCTTAAGGCATAATAATATTCCAAGAAAATCATATGCCATAAGTTGTCCATTCATTCTAAAACTGATTGGCATTTCTTCAATTTTTAATTTGCCACTAGAAAGGAGCTGAGACACATATTTGGTCACCTTTGCCAACTGATCTACATAATGGTTGAATCAGTTCACAACTCCACCAGCATTGCATTAGTTTCTCAATTTTCCCCTTCAGCATTTGTCATTTTCCTTTTCTGTCCTATTAGCCAACCTAATAGATGTGAGATAGTGCCTCAGAAATGTTTGAATTTGTAATTCTCTAATCAATAGTGAGTTGTTCATATGGCTGTAGATAGCTTTAATTACTTCATCTGAAAATTGACCATATATAGTTATTATCATTTGTCAATTGGGTAATGGTTCTCATTTTTATAAATTTGATTCATATTTCTGTCTTGATCAGTGAAACTTCATTTTTTCACAATAATGATTGTTAACTGTATTTCCCTCCATTCTATCCACCTATTTATTCTACTCTCTCTCTCCTTTCACCTTGTCTCTCCTCAAAAGTGTTTTCCTTTTGACTACTGATTCCCTCAATCCACTCTACCCTTGATGAGCACCCCTGCCTTCTCTTTTCTCTCTCCCCTTTCATTTTTTTGCAGAGTAAGATAGATTTCTATAATCAATTGACTGTGTATCTTTCTTCATCTTTGAGCCACTATCTGTGAAAGTAAGGTTCAAGCATTCCCTGTCAGCTCTCATCTTCTGCTCCATTGTAAAAACTCTTTTTTGCCTCTTTTATGTGAGATAATTTACCTCATTCCACCTCCCCCTTTCCATTTCTCCAAGTGAATTCCTTTCCACCATCCCTTAATCATATATTTTGATATTATTCTATCATATCCAACTCAAACCTGTACCCTCTATCTATATATACTCCTTCTAAGAGCCCCAATAATGAGAAAGTTCTTATGAATTAAAAGTATCATCTTCTCATGTAAGAATATAAACAGTTAACCTTATTACATCCTTTATGATTTCTCTTTTCTGCTTACCTTTTTATGTTGCTCTGGAGTCTTGTATTTAGAAGTCATATTTTCTACTGAGCTCTGGTCTTTTCATTAGCAATTCTTGAAAGCCCTGTCTTTCACTGAATAACCCATTTTCTGCCTGAAAGATTGTACCCTGTTTTGCTTGGTAGTTGACTCTTGGTCATAATCCTAGCTTCTTTGCCCTCAAGAATATCATTTTCTAAGCCCTCTTATCCTTTAATGTAGAAGCTGATAGATTCAAGTTATCCTGACTGTGACTTTATGATACTTGCATTATTTATTTCTGGCTGCTTGCAGCATTTTCTCCTTGACCTGGGAGCTCTGGAATTTGGATATAATATTCATGGGAGTTTTCATTATGGGATCTCTCTCTGGAACAAACAGTCACTTCTTCCCATTTCTATTTTACCCTCTAGTTGTAGAATATCAGGGCAGTTTTCCTTGATGATTTCTTGAGGGATGATATCTAGATTCTTTTTTTGATAATGACTTTTGGGAAGTCAAAAATTTTAAAATTCTCTCTCCAGGATCTGTTTTCCAAGTCAGTTGTTTCTCTAATAAGATATTTCATATTATCTTTTATTTTCATCCTTTTGATTTTCTTGGATTGCTTCTTGATGTCTCATAAGGGTCACTGGCTTCCACTTGCTCAATTATAATTTTTAAGTAATTCTTTTTTTCAGTAAGGCTTTGTACTTTCTTTTCCATTTGACTAATTCTATTTTTTGAGGGATTCTTTTCTTCAGTAATTTTTTGCACCTCTTTTTGCATTTTTCCAGTTCTGCTTTTCAAGGCATTATTCTCCTCAGTGAATTTTTGTACTTTACCAAACTATTGGCATTTTTTAATGTTTTAGCTGTTTCATCCTCATTTCTCTTCACATTTTTTCCTTTGTCTCTTTTACTTGATTTCAAATACCTTTCTGAGCTTCTCCATTGTCTGAGAACAATTCATGTTTGTTTGTTTCTTGGAGATTTTCAATGTATGAGTTTTGACATTGCTGTCTTTTGAGTCTGTGTATGTTGTGATCTTCCTTGTCATCATAATTACTTTCTATACGCAGATATTTTTTCTGTTGTTTGCTCATTTTCCAGTATATTACTTTGATTTCTACTCTCTGCTAAAATGAGGCTCTGCTTCCTACGGTGGAGAGTGTACTGTCTTAAGCTTCAGGGGTTTCATGCTGCTATTTTCAGAGATACTTCTAAGGACCTTTAAGTTTTCAGTTTTTCCATGGTGGCATGATCTAAAGAGAGGGGTTAACTCCCCTCATGCTCTGTGCTCTGGTTTGTGAATGACCACAAGAAATCTTATATGCCCTAAAACTCTGACAAGGGTGCTTGCTGTACACAATAAGGCTACAAGCCCTATTGTGCTGGTTCTCCCACTCATCCTGGGACAGCTACCTAGGACAGAAATCCAGATCCAAAAATGGGCAAAGCAACAGAATCCTTCCCCCAATGTTAGGACAGAAATCCCTGTAATATCCTTCTGGCCAGTTGTTTGAACCCCTTACCATGTATGGAGTGCTAGCTCCAGAAGCAGCAGCTGCTGCTGCTGATTCAGTTGCTCCTAAGGCCTACTTCTAATTTGCTGGAGCCTGGTCTGTTCTCATATGGCCTGTGTTAGACTGTGCTCCATTCTCACCTTGCTGTGATAGACCTTTCCTTATGACCTGCTAATCTGTATTGGTTAGGAAAATTGTTTCACTTTGTCCTTTTGTGGCTTCTGTATCTCTAAAAAAAATTTAGGTCGTTATTTAAAAGTCTTTGGGGGAAAGCTCAAGTGAGTCCCTGCTTTCTCTTAGCCATCTTGACTCTGCTTCTGAGGATATGCTTTTAAATCAGAACACTTTAAACATAAGACAAAGGAAAGATAAACAAGTTATCTGAGAAAGGTTTTTTTCTGAAAAGAGTAAGCTTTTTACCGGAAAGCAACTCTAATTTTAACATTATTTTATGTGTGAGAGTCACTGTACTGGTAGAAAATTTGGCTTGAAATTTGGAAGTACAAGAGAGCTGCTGGCACGACTAGCACTCTATTAGCCAAACTTGAAAGTTTTCCACCATGGCAGTGTGGGAGTCAGGTCCTAACCATACCATTTACATCAATAACCTCAATGAGAAGATAAAGAAGCATGAGCTGAAGAAATCCCTGTATGCCATCTTTTCCCAGTTTGGCTACACTCTGAACATCCTGGTATCTAGGAGCCTAACGATGAAGGGCCAAGCAGTTGTCATCTTCAAGGAGATCAGCAGTGCTACAAATGCTCTGTCCTCCATGCAGTGTTTTCCATCCTATGACAAAACCATGAGACTCCTGTTCACCAAGTCAGACTTAGACATCATTGCCAAGATGAAGGGCACCTACATGGAGTGCCATCAGAAGCCAAAGAAGAGAAAACCCAAGGGCCAAGAAATGCCATCAGTCAAGAAGGCTCTACCAGGGGAGCCAAGATGGCGGTGTAGAAGCAGCAAGGATCCACAGGTCCCACCCAGCCACCCAAAATACCCATAAAATATGACACTAAACAAAATCTAGGACTCTCTAACTCACCAAAATATAGAAAGCACATCTCCTGCTGAAGGCAGCTCGGCAGCATGGGCTCATCCTGGCAGGCTGGAAGCCAAGGCCAGACCAGCCCAAAACCGCAGACCAGGAAAAGCCAAGCTGAGCCACAGCCAGTCTACAAGAGAGAAGATCTACCTCCCCTCCAGCTACTTCTCATCTAGTAACCTGTGAAAAACAAGGATTAGAGAAAGTTAGCTATGCAGGAGGGGCTCATCCAGCAGGCTGGCAGGCCAGGAGCTGAGACCAGGGATAACTGTTACAACTTTACTTTCAATTACTCTCATTCAATATGGCTTAGGGAAGAAATTGCATAAACTCTAAACTGGGCATCATGCCACACAGGACAGTAGGGGACATGGGGATGAGAGGGGGGATGATGGAGTGAAGGGCAGGGTCTGTGAAAGGGGTGCTGGAAGTACACACTTCAGTAAAGGTACAGGGACAGGGTAGAGAACAGAACAAGTAGGGGGGAGGGATAGCAAGGAGAGACATATGATCACTGTCACAATATGTCCACTATTAAGATGTCCTGCACAATCACACATCCACAGCCCATATTGAATTGCTTGTCCTTCCAGAGGGAACGGGTGAAAAGGGAGGTATCAAAAGAATCTAGAATTTAAAGTTCTGCAATACCTACAACTAGGAATTAAGATATATAGGCGCTAGGATAGGGAGACCCTCCCTGCCCTACCAGAAAGTAAGAGAGCAGAGCATGGGAGGGGCTTTATAGTGGGATTGCTGTTTTTGGTTTGCGGCAGGGGAAAGACGGGGAGAAAATTTGAAATTCAAAAATGTCATGAAAATGAATTATGTAAACAAGAAACAAATAAAAAAATATATTATTGAAAAAAATTCAGTTCCCTGGCTTCAAGGAGGTGCATCTGGTGCCTGGGAGCCACAACATTGCTTTTGTGGAGTTTGACAATGAGGTGCAGACTGCGACTGCCCAAGATGCCCTGCAGTGCTTCAAGATCACCCAGAACAATGCCATGAAGATTTCTTTTGACAAGAAATAGCCCCCACCCCTGATTGTTTCTTTGTCTTCCTTCTCCTTCCAGGGTGACCCTCCCCCTGAACTTCAGCTCAGGGCTTTTGTACCCTTAAGGTAAGTCACTGCTCCCTTCTCTCACCCTGTAGCCTGAGTGTGTGTGTGTGTGTATGTGTGTGTGTGTGTTTGTGTGTGTGTGTGACTAGCATTGTACCCCCTGTCTGTCCTTCAGACATTGCACCTGGAGCTGGGGGTGAAAATAAAAGGTTTGCAGCCTAAGTATTTCACACACACACACACACACACACAGAATAAGAAAAGAAAAATAAAATAAATTGGTAGGACAATACTTCTACTTCTACCACTGTCCTGGAAGTGCTGTTTATGCTGGTCAACAATTTTAATTTCCAAGTGTCCCAAGGCAATTCTCCAAGTTAAAAAGAATATGTCCATCTGCATCTATATCACGAAGAACTGCAAAGACTGGTGGGGGAATGAAATGGTATGTGTATCACAAGGGGGAAGAATCATGGTGTAGTGTCAGGATTCATCTGCAAATTCAAAAAGACCTAGTTTGGAATCCTTCCTCTGACACATACTGGCTATGTGTATACTCTGGACAAGTGTATTTTACATGAATTTCTAAAAGTATAAAACAAAGGGCAAGTGCTATGATAAAATGAGTTTCCTTACCCAAGAACTCTCTATGATTATTAAATTATTGATCTGTTCAAAACAAAACAAAATAATTATATTCAAGAGAAAGGGCATTCTTCCTGATGACATTATCTACTTCATGAGCCATTGAAAAAGCATCATTTTTATATTGAAGCCTTCTGGGTTATTTCCCCCAGTGTCTATACAATAGATTAAAGTTTAGGATTAGAAATTGAGTTCCTAATCCTTGTTCTTCAATTTAGAACTCAAGGCAAATCACTGTGCTTCTAAACTAATTCCCTATTGGTGGGGATATATATATATGTTCCTGTCACCTTGGTAATATTTCATATTAGACTTTGAGTAGGCTATAATACATAGATGGATTAGAGGAGAATGTGGAATGACTTCTTTGAGCTAAAAATCAAATATAGAAAGTGTGATTGTAACTTAGTCATTTCACCAGCATATTGTGGAAGATCAAGATAAACTTGTTAGCATAAAAGTAGTTCAGAATATAATAATGGAAAATCATCACTGGTGAGAAATATCATTTTTACGCATACATTTTTCTGCATTCATTTTATTTTTCCCAAAACGTCTCATTCTTATTTTAGTAGTAGAAAATCCTCTTGATACTCATGCATCATATAGAACTCCAAGATGTTTCTTCTTCTTCTTCTTCTTCTTCTTCTTCTTCTTCTTCTTCTTCTTCTTCTTCTTCTTCTTCTTCTTCTTCTTTTTCTTCTTCTTCTTCTTCTTCTTCTTCTTTTTCTTCTTCTTCTTCTTCTTCTTCTTCTTCCTTTCTTCTCTTCTTCATCTGTTTTTCTTCTTTTCTTCTTCTTCTTCTTCCTTTCTTCTCTTCTTCATCTGTTTTTCTTCTTCTTCTTCTTATCATTAGTATCATTATTATTATTATTATTATTATTATAGAAGAACAAGGAGAAGTAGAAGAGAAACAGGAGGAAAAGGAGCATTTATATGACATTAACAATTTTTAAAGCACTTTCAAAATATCTCATTTTACCCTCACAACAACTCTGGGAGGTAAGTGCTATTATTGTACATTTCATAGAGTGGGTGACTGAGGCAGAGAGCTGCTGAGGGATTTTCCTATGGTAGCACCTAATAAGTGTCTAAGACAGGATTTAATATCACTTATTCTAGTTTGAAAATTCTATCAACTGATGTATTTAAAAATCTAAATTCTATGAAATCCATACATGTACAAGAGAAATACTTCTGGACATCTAGTAAATAATGTGATTTTTTTGTGATACATTGAAGAAAGCATATCATATGATTTGCTCTTCCTGCTTTGAAATCATTATTAGTATTAGGTAATACAGGGGGTCACTTGCATAGAAAGAGAAATACATTTCTGCCAAATTCTCTTTCCTATTTTTTTTATCAATTCCCCTTAAGGGCTGCCCTGTTGGATGTTTTTTCTTTTATCACCTAATTTTTTCATATTTTTCTACTACCCCAAAAGTCTTCAGATGCTATTTCACCAGGTGTCCTTGACCTTTTCTCATTGTGTTATATCTTTTGACAGAGATGGAGGGGTGAAAGAGAGGGAGGGAGGAAGGAAGAGAGAGAGAGAGAGAAATAGAGAGAGAGAGAGAGAGAGAGAAAGAGAGAGAGAGAGAGAGAGAGAGGGAGGGAGAGAATGAGAAATGGAGCTAAACCAACCCCATGCATTTCCTAGGGAGGATTTGAAACAGATAAGAACAAATATGATGCTTTGATGGAGAGAACAATCTGGTTTTTTTTGTTTTTTTTCTTCTTTTTTATTTTTTAAATTTTAATTTATTTTCTTGGTTACATCATTCATTTCCACAAGGTTTTGAGTTACAAATTTTCTCCCCTTTTTGTCCCTACCCCCCAGCCCAGAACATTGATCCCACTGTAAGATCCCTCCCACAATCTGTTCCCTTTTATGCCCTCCTCCAACACCTCTCTAGCTTTCTAGCAGGGTAGGGAGC
>CM053597.1:195504071-195516304 GCA_028646575.1 Pseudocheirus occidentalis | reverse complement strand
CATTTCCCAGTTGCATTTAATTGTATAGCTTTAAATACTGGATTCTAGCAATTCCTCCCCTGTCAGTTTTTAAAAGTTTGCTAGCGTACCGTTCTGCCTTAAGGTATTGGAAACTATTCTTCATCACAGATTGTGATCAAAGACACATTCTACATTAAAAACTTTATACACATATTCTCCTAAAAGAATAGCTTAAAATGCACAGATTAACTGCAAAACGAAAGTTATATCAAAAAGGAAGAGATTTTGTTGTTGTTTTTATGTTGTTCTTATGGTTATGAACTGGTGATTTTCTTGGTACATGGAAGCTCTGGCCAGGAAATTCCCTTTACTGAGCAAGATCAGCACCTGTTCTTCATTAAAAAGAGTTTCCAGGGATTACTGAGAGGTCAATGACTTGCCCAGTAAGTGTCAGAGGTGGGATTTGAACCAATTGTTCTCACTTCCAAGTTAATACTTGATTCACTAGACTAGCCAAACTAAGCACACCAAAGGCACACAAAAGGTGAAGATGACTCATAGGATAAGTTTGTATGGGTAATTTTTGGCACTTTTCTTATCAGAGCATAATTCCTGTCTTTATCTCCAAGTTATTTCTCAAAGTCATTTTATTGCTGAAATTCTAGAAATTCTTCCCAGTGAAATTGCTTCATCTCTTTCAACTCTATTTAGATAGACAGACAGATGATTGGATAGTTTATTAAGTGTTTACTAAATGCCAGGAATTCTTGGTGTAAGTACTGAGGGCATGAATACAAAGGTGAGATAGACTCTGGGTTAAGATAGAGCATGAGGGAGACCATGAAGCCCATGATCAAAGGTCGAAGGAAAGGGTCAGAAACTGAGTTCAAATGCAGTTGTAATTTATTATGTCGCTTTCAGTAAGTAATGAGTGTAGCAGTATTGTCAAATTCCATGGAGTAAGAAAAACAAGGGTAGATATACTGAGACCAAGATTCAGAAGCTGGAATAGATTTTCAAGTCTGCATAGCACTAGTTATAATATGTGAGAATACCAAAGTAAGGAGAAAGACTTAAATGAACAGTCTTTGCTTATCCCTTACATTTTAAAATTATCTTTCAAGGACAGCACTGACAACTAAGAGGGATTTTTTATGCAACACAATGAAGGTAGAACATTTTAAAACTCTTTATTGCGCCCAGATTTCAAAATTGATGTGCTGATTTTTACAAGTTTTATCATATTTCTGTAATACTTTGTCAATCTATCTGTGAGCTCATCAATGTAAATGCTCCTTCTAGTGGTCTAAATTACAATTATTCTGGGCCCTTTCCAACTGTATGACTTTATCCTGTTTTAAAGTCAATCCTCTTCAGAGAATTTGTCCATTAAGCTGGAGGTCGTGGTTATTTTAATAATTTGTTGGCATTAATAAAACACAGTTAATCTATCTGTTAACCCTCATTCTTGCTATATTAGCTACCTATCTCTGAATTTTCTTATTCTACAAGTCCTGAATAATAACATACATCATAAAATTTCTTGAATATTTGTCATTATTACTAATATTCCACAGTGTATACCCATCAAGCATCTCCTTTGGGTCACCAATCATCATCATATCATATCATATCATATCCTATATCCTATATCATATCATATCATATAATTTCATATGTCATATCATACCATGCTATGCCATGTCATGTCATGTCATGTCATATCACCATAATTCAGAGATTATGATGATCTACCATGACATACTGCTCCCTACTTATGATATTTGTTAAAAAGTTTTAGCATTTGAGAGAATTTTTGGATCATCAAAAACTCAGCATGTGCCAACGAGTTCAATCTTTCCTTCTGTTTTTCTCTTATCAGTTCTTAGCTCAACTTCTAATATTTCTATGATGCCCATCAAGATAGAATGTATCTATTGAAAAGCTGAACTGATCATCCAAATATATATGTCATCATTTACACAATAAGTATTTATTGTCCTTCATAGAATTTAAAGTTTAGGGCTCTTGTCAGATTTGGAAAAATGGGACCCTGGGAAGTTATCTATTGCGTGGTGTCAATTCAAGCAGAAAAAAAGGACAACTAAATGATACATGAGGATGTCTGTGGGTTCATACTGATTTAGAAAATAGCATATTAACATTATCTATGTTATATTGCATTTTTAAAAATTTGTTGTTTCCCAGTTACATTACATGGCTTACTCATGTCTGTCAATACAACATAATTTCAGTAAAATGTACCTAATGGTTACCTGATGTCAGGACTGATTTTTAGATGGACTGATTCAATTTTTAAAAATCAGTTTAACAATCATGTTTAATGCTTACTATATGGCAAGATTTTGAACTGGAGAAGTTGATTTGGGATAGGCTGATTTTAAAATACATAGTGAAAAGTTAGTAGTTCAACAATTGGAATGGATCTGGGGTGGCTAGGTGACACAGGGAATAGAGCACTGGCCTTGAATTCAAGAGGACCTGAGTTCAAATCCAACCTCAGGCACTTGACACACTTACTAGCCCTGTGATTTTGGGCAATTCACTTTACCCCAATTGCCCTCTAAAAAGCAAAAATAAAAATAAAATAAACAATTGGAATGGATAGTGCATAATCACTAGTGAGGTTTACTAAAATAAAAATTATACACATATACACATAAAACTAAACTATAAGGGATTGTACACAAGAGCAAAAACAAAACAAAACAGTGGCTCGATGATTGTATATCTGTGAGCCCTTCAAAATGAGTAAGCATATATAGGATCATAAGACTTAGAACTAGAAGTTTATCAGATGATGTAGACAAGCTTTCTCATATAAAAATCAGGAAAATTTGGGCATTACTGGCAACCAATAATTTAGTTTTTCAGTCATGTCTGTCCCTTTGTGACCCTGTGAACCACAGCACACCAGTATTGTGCATGGGCATTTCTTGGCGAAGATACTGGAGTAGATTGCCATTTCCTTCTCTAGTGGATCAAGGCAAATAGAAGGGAAATTAATTGCCCAGGGTCACAAAGTTAGTAAGTGTCTGAGGCTGTATTTGAATTCAGGTCTTCCTGACTCTAGCCCTATTGCTTTATCCAATGAGCCACCTAGCTGTCTCTGGGAACCACAAAAGCCTAGGTTTAAGTAATACTTTAAGCAGATGAAAGGCATTTAATCTCTCTAAAAGCAAGCTCTAAAAATCAATTCCCTCATGTATTAATTATAGCTCATAACTCACAAGGGATCTTGTGAGAATTAATGAAGTATTATGTGTGTGTATGTATGCATAGATAGATAGATAGATAGATAGATAGATAGATGGATAGATAAATAGAATAGATGTATGTATATTTTCTTTATTAACTGAGGGGCAGTGAGCTTTAGTTGCTTTCTTAGTGACCCAGATGTAGTAGGCAAAAAGCTGGGAATTGATTTTGAGGTAGGTCACTGTTTTTGTTTGTTTGTTTGTTTTGGTTTGTTTTTTTTTTACTATTTTTAAAGTAACCTCTAAATTTTATAAATATCAGATGGTGGTGGCAACACTGATGGTGGAGGCAATGCCTTGGTGACGTTAATATTAAGAGGCAGTATAACATATTGAATAGTGATTTTGACTTTGAGTTAAGGCAAACCTGGATTCAAGCCCCTCCTCTGACAGATGCTGATTGTGAAAACATGAGAAATCATTTAATCTTGCAGTGCCTTCAGGCGACTCTATAACACATAAGTTGCAGAGAAATTTCAACTATACAAGGATGGAAAGAATTTCCTCATTGGATGGTTCCCTATGTGGAGAAAGGTGTGGATCTATTCCCCCCCCCAAGTAAAACAAACTAGTTTAATTAATTTTAACAAACTTAAGGTGATGTTAGAAAGCATAAGATGGATTGAAAAGCTTGTTACAAGAGACCAACATGAAGAATAAGCCAGTTATTCTGATAAAATCCATTACACGTAAAGAAGAATTTACATAAAGACCAAATATTCAAAAAAGCTTTTTAGAAGTAGAATGGACTTCCTTGAGAGGGAGTATGTTCTGCCTTCTAGAGAGATCTTCAAGGTTAAGTGAGGTAACCACTTTGGATGGTATGCATTATTGGGATATCCTTGAATATACTGGTTGGACTGAATGACTGCTGGATTCCTCACAGCTCTCAAATTTGATGACTTTATAAGGGAATGACTTGGGTAAAACATGTATGCACATAGAATTACAATGAAGTTATTCAATTAGTCATTAGATGATTGGATATTCTGATGTATAATACTTAACCATCTCTATGATCTTGAACTTTATTAAACACACTAAACAAAGGGTCTGTCACTATATATGGTAGAAACCATATTTCCTCACAATGGTCTTTAGTGAGCGACTCTACTCAGAAGTAATTAGCTTCTCTGGTTTAGAAATTCCTTTTGAGAAAAATAATTACAAGTGATTTTTTTAAAAACCACATATCTAGAGAACCAATTTTTATAAGCAACCAATATATTATTTTTCTTCAGAAGAATATAAATGAATAACCAATATATGGTAGATTATAATTATTATTTAAGTCTCAGCAATACAGGAGCATACCAGCTTTGGTTAAGTTTGTTTCTGTATTCAACCCATCTTAACCTGGGAAGGAGGGATAGACATGATTAACTAAATTACCACTATTCTTCCCATTAGTCATATGCTTTCTTTTTGTGTACATGATCACAGTTCTACCTAATATAAAAATCAAAGCAGAATTGTGGGAGGTTGTCAAAATTAATAAAGTTCTTTGAAGTTATAAATTGATAATTGGAGTGTTATTTTAGGGCTTGTATGATCCCTAGTAATACATACATTACATCAATTAGCATAAATAGAGGTGGCAGAAGGAGAAGCATGAAGTAGCTGAGGAACAATTTATATCAGATGAACAAGCTGTGTTGAGGTGCACACTGACAAGAATCTGGAGTATCATAAGAACTCTGAAAACTAAGGTAAAAAGTAACAGCATTGTCTTCAGTAATTCTTTGCACATGGGGTACTTTTAAAATATTCAGAATTTAATATTTGTTTTTTTTAAAGAAACAGGACACAAACACACCCAGAATTGGGCTATCATGCTGCTGTCATCACTGCATTTGGTATCTTCTCTCAATGAGGTGGCCTTCCATTCTGCCAAAGCCAGTGCTTGTATAATGAGGAAGGGGTGGCAGGGAGAAGAGAGAGAGGAGAGATGGCAATCTTAGATATAGACAGATATTTTTATCTTTATACTATTGGCTTAAATTTTCAGGTGAATGTAGTTTATGAGTAATTCCCTTGAACAAATGAAGGAAAAGAAGGTATACTGGGTTCATTTGCCTCCCACTGCAGCCCATCTTTCTCTGTCTGTCCCTGTTTCTGTCTCTCTCCTCTCTCCTTCCATTCCCCCCCGTCTCTCTCTGTCTCTCTCTCTGTCTCTCTGTCTCTCTCTGTCTCTCTCCCTCTCTCCCTCCCTCCCTTCCCCCTCTCCTTTTCACTTCCTCTTTCATTATTTACATTTCATTCTTTATCTCTTTCTCTCCAATATCTCTAGCCTATCTCCAATATCCAATAGGTAGATAGATATCTTTCTTTACTTCTTCCAATAAATTTTGTACTGAAAGAAAAATAAGACGTTATCTAATTTAAATTTAACATTTTACACATTAAGAAACAAAGGCCTAGAAGTCTTTTGTGATCTGCATGACCTCTTACAATTAGCATGTGGTAAAGCTGGGATGTGAAACGATGTCCTCTGATTACAAACCCTTTGCATAGAAAATTGTTTAGGCTATTCAGGGCTTAAATTCAATGAAACAGAATGTGGAAAGAAAGGTGAGATGGTATGATGGTTCCATATTTGAGATAATCTATATCATGCCAGTCTAAATGGTTTGAACTGGAGTTCCTAAATGACAGTTCCTGAAAGGTTCTGGGTAGTGGAGTGCTGCTATGAGAACTACACTTTGGGAAGAATAATATGATAGTAGTACCTCAGATGAAAAAAAAGAGAAGATGTGGACATTAGATAAGAGGTCAATATACTAGCCTAGGCTAGACGTGTTGGTCTAATATATGGTAATGGCAATGGGCATAGATGGGCATAAGTGGGAGAGATGTTGAGGTGGCAGGAGTGATAGGATTTAAATATGATTTTATGTGGAGCAATAGGTAGAGGGAGAATAGCATAATTAATTTAAATGGGAAAGCCATAAGATTAGAGAGACAGACAGACAGATAGATAGATAGATAGATAGACAGACAGACAGGCAGACAGACAGACAGACAGACAGACAGACAGATAGATAGATAGATAGACAGATAGATATTAGTATAGATATGTCTAAAGATGTATCTATATATGTATGGGTGTACTTATATGTGTGTATACATATATGCATATATATGTACATCTACCAATCTGTTTGGAGGGACAGAAAGTACTAGTTTTCACTCTGTTCAATTTAAGGAGTTTATGTGACTTCCTTGGTGAGACATAGAATATTGAGCTTAAAATATCTTTCCATAGCTCAGGTGAGAGATTGAGACTGGAGATAGATTTTTGGACCTCATTTACATAAATGAAGGTTATAGTTAAAACAATGGTACTAATTGACGTTGATCAGCCAGAGAGTGAAGAAAATAAGGAAGAGTTTTGAAGACAGAGCCTTAAGAAAAACCATTTAAGGATCATAAGTATAAAGAAGACAGGTGATCAAAGGAGACAGAAAAAAGAGTCAGAGAAATAGGGCATCCAGTTCAGTTCAGCATTGAAAAAGACACAATATCAAAAAACTGAATAGTGTTCAACTATATTACATGTTACAAGATAGCTATTTTTTTAAGACAATTGAATTTGACCCAAAGAGTAGTACAGATGGAAGTCAGAATACAAAGGGTTGAAAAGTTAATTCATGGTCAGGAAATGAAAAGAGTGACTAGATTTTTTTCTTTCTAGAAGTTTTGCAGAAAGGAAAAGTTTAATTCATTTATTATTAATCTAGATCAACAACTTTTGGCATAGTCATAGTTTCCATAATATGAACACAACTAGGTAAAAAGTTAAAGATGTAAATAATCAGTTTTTAAGGTATATGTGAGTTTTTCTGTACGTATTTATTCAGCTCGAGTCAAATGGCCAATTTTATTATATTTTTCACTGAATTTATCAGTTTGTTTTGACATTATGTTGACATAGCCTTAAGCTACTTTCTCATTTTACCTTGCAAAAATGCTCCATATGAATATAGACATTCACAGGATTTTTATTTTCCAATGCAAAAAACTTATGCTCTATTTACTTGCATGGTTTCTTCCTCTTTCTCAATAATATTTTAATCTTAAAACAGGGAAAGATTAAAATTTATGTGAGCATTAGGCTGCCAATCTGTCACACTCAGTAGCCATCATTAAAGATATAGATTTTTTTTTCTGAAAAAGAGTGACTTCCCCAGAGTCACTCACCATTTGATGCCAAAATATAATTGGAATTAAGGTTTATTCAAAGTATTCCTTTTCTTTCATAATTTCTTACTATTTCAAGAAAAAAAGTGAATTTCTGCTTGAAAACCATAGAAAAAGACTTTGTCTTCTCTAGTGACTTCAACCACGAACTGATACTAGTGAATGTATTTCTTGGCTAAAATTGTCATCTACCACTTCTGGTCCATATTTCCAATTTTCTATAAAGGAACACATAGTGGGAAAGGAAACCTGGAATGGTAAGTAGAAAGTTCATTAACATCCTTCTTCTAGCAGCATCAAACTATAAATGAAGAAAATGACACCCAGAGAAGCAAAATGTTTTTCCCAGGGACACAAAAGTAGTTAATAGGGAAAAACATAGGATTAGAATCAGGAATTTTAATTCCCCATCCACTGATATTTCAATTTGATCATCGTCCAGCTATCAATATATTGTAATTTAATGCATACAAAATTTTAACTCTATTTTCTTTTCTAAAGTAGCTATTTTTTGAGTCACTTAAGCTGTCTGCCTGAATTTTCTCATCTGTAAAGTAAGGATAGTAAAAGCATCTTCCTCCCATAATATTTACAAAGTCTTAGCCTAGTATCAGACCCACCTTGTTGCATTTTCACTGTCTCTGACTTTTTGTGACCTGTGCACCATAGCAAACCTATAGCATACATGGGGTTTTTTATTGACAAGGTTATTGCCATTTCCTTCTCTTATGGATTAAAGTCAACAGATGTTAACTGATTGGCTTAGCTAGTAAGTGTCAGGCTGAATTTGAACTCAGGTCTTCCTGACTCCAGGCCCAGCACTCTGTTGTAGACACATAGTAACTGCTTGTTTTCCTATTTACTTTGAAAATTCTTCCTTTGATTTTTTTTCAAATTTATCAAATATGAGCCAGGAACATAATAGGCCCTTAATAAATGATTGCTGACTTGAATTGCCTATAGGTAACTCCTTCACAAACCTTTGAGTATATTCCTGAAGGCTGCTAACTAAACTCCCCTAACTGCATCCCCTCTTCTTTCTGATTAATTCTGCATACTGCTACCAGACTAATCGGAAACACTGCTTTAATCATATCATTTTCTACTTAAAAAGCTACTGTTGTCTGTGCATTTTCTACCACATTAATCCAAAACAGTCTCATCTGATTTTAACGCTAGCTATGATCTGGTTATAATGCTTAACAAACCTTACTCCCTATTTTCCCCCAAATATATATATAAATGTGCACCTGTGTGTGTATAAACATGAAAATACAGACACACACACACACACATCCTGCTGCTCAATCTTCAATGCATAGTCTTGCCTAATTGCCCCAGTTTTCATACTATTCTTTGTACTTTGTATATACTTCCCTCTGCCTAGCCAAAAGCTAATTATTCAGAAAAAACAGTACCCTTCAAGTCCTGTGAAAGTTTTCCTGATTATAGGTGACTGCTGCGAAATGGATATAGTGGTCCACCTGGAGTCAGCAAGACGTGAGTTCTGTTCTGACTTAGAGAGGTACTAGCAGTATAGCCCTGAACAATATACCTAACATTTGTTTCCTTTATTGTAAAATGTAAATCTCTTAGGGGTGTTATGAGGATCAGTGAAATAATACTTGTGAAGTACTTATCACAATCTCTGACACAAAGTAAATACTGAATACATAATCCCTATCTTCCTCCTTTTTCCTTCCTTCCTTCCTTCCTTCTTTCCTTCCTTCCTTCCCTCCTTCTTTCCTTCCACTACTCTAACCCAAAATTGATTCTTCTTGGAACTTCTTTTGCATTTGTTGACAAGGTTTAACAGTTCAGTCTTCTCCAACTGTTTTGACTTGCCTCATATAACATGAATTTCTTTTGACTTCCACGTTTTGGGAACACACCCTCAGCATTTACCGGTAGTCAAGTAAGGATCCAAAAGAGCTCTTGACAAGCTGGAATGCTGGAATAAATCTAATAAGATTCCATTTAAAAGGTGAAAAAATAATTAAAATCCTATGATTGGGTTAAAAAGAAATTGCTTCATAAAGTCCAAGATGGAGACAGTTTACCAAAGAAAGGTTAATCTCAAAAGAAAAATTAAAAGTTTTGGTTACCTTCAATTATATGAGCCCACAGTGTAATATAGCAAACTCCAAAAGAAGGTGATGTGCATTTATAGGCACACTGTCCATAAATGGGGAGCTAAGATCCTAAGAGGGTGCTAACTTAACCATACTATCTCTGAAGTATTGTATTCATTCTCTTAGTTACAGATTTTAAGAAGGACATTGATAAACTGAAAACCATTTGGAAAAGGAAGATGAGAACATTGAAGAATGTGTCATACAGAGATCCACTGAAGCAATTGAAAGCATACCTAGAAATAAACAAACAGATCTCTTACATTCTATTAATTTGAAGTATACCTAGAAATAAACAAACAGATCTCTTCCATTGTATTAATTTATATTAAGTAGAAAAAAAATTGGGCACTCACAGGTCAATAACTTCATATAAGCAGATAAAGAGGAGACTGTCTCACTTTTGCTTATGACAATAAGATGAAAAAGATAAGAATTATTCTTTTGTAAAATATTTGGTTTCACCTACAAATCATTTTTGGAAGAAAATATTTTTTTGGTTCCTTTGTCCTGAAGTACTATCTGTCTTTTCTGGGAACTTTCCCCTAGAGTATGGGAAAGTGGCTTGAGAGGAAAATATTATTTCTAATTATTTTAGGAAATTCTTTTCATATGCTTCCAATGCATTGCTGAATGTACAGGCGAGGACTGCTTCATGCGTACCATTGAGATTTTTCTTACCTCTTGTCATGTTAAAAGAGGATAAAATCACCACCAAAATTAAAAGTCACATAGAATCTTAAACATTCAGGGTGCTGTGGCGTGCAAGTGACTGTTGAGAGTCAAGAAGTGTCCCAGAAATAGAGAGAAGGAGAGAGACAGAGACAGAGACAAAGACAGAGAGACAGAGACAGAGACAGAGAGACAGACAGAGACAGAGAGACAGGGACAGAGAGAGAGACAGAGAGATACAGAGAGACACACAAAGAAACACAGAGACAGACAGAGACAGAGAGAGAGAGATTGATTGATTTCCTGGACATTAAGTGCAAAAATAATTCTTTCCTTTTAACTAGTTTAGAAGTTTAAGTCATGCTGTTCACTATTCAGGGAACGTAACACTCTGTGGCAATTAAAAAAAAAGTAATGTTAAAATAATGCCTTATTCCTCAGATCATGAGTAAGTACTTCAAGTCATGGTATTTCTTTGATATTTACAGAGTTTATCAAGGACACTGGCTTCTTTCAAGTGTTCCAGACCAATTTAAGGTCTCTAAACCTAGAATATTTGAAACATCTTAACCAACCCAATTTTAGTTCTAATGGTGAAGTCAGGTGGTGGAGAACTTCAAGTTAATACCATATGAAAGAACTAAACCTGTTTAGCTTGCAGGAGAAAAAAAGGGAGGCAGGACAGGGTATAAGTACTGACCTTAATTATAATGAGAACTACGGTGAGCAAGAAGGAAGAGGTTTAGTGTTTTCAGTTTGTTTGTTTGTTTTTTCCCTACAAGACAGAGCTGGGAAGTATGAGCAGAAACAAAAAATAGGAATATCTAAGTTTCAGATCAGGAAAATCTTTTTAACAATTAGAGTTGTCTCACAGTGAAATTACTTGATTCAAAGAGCAACTTTGTTCCTCGTCATTGAATGTCTTCAAATATAAGCTAAATACCATTTATTGAATATCCTGAAGATGAATGCTTTTTCTAAGTACAAGTTTTAGCAGATGGTCACAAGGAAAGTGAATTGATAATTGTTTCTGTATTTTTCATATTGTTTCATTAAAATTATTTTCACATTAAAAAGAAATATCACAGAGTCAGCGGGCTGGCAATTGTTAATGGATGTCATCATTTTGTTGAGTATCTAAAATTATAGTTATTAGTTATAGAGTAGTGTTTAGAAATTGTGATGATGTATAATTTTTTTAATTGATTTGTACAAACATGTTATATGCAGGACAGATAATAAGCAAGGTTATTTCTAAGTCTTCTAATGTTTTCCGAATGTTTTTTTATAGCATTTCTTAAAGATGAACAACGTTTCTGACATTATATCATATGAACGAGCTTTGCTTGGTGAATCGAGCCAGACTCATTCTAGAAGACCCAGATTAAAGTCGTGCTCCTGAGATATAATGGTCGTGTCATTTAACCTCTTAATTACTTCAGTCATCTTAGATATAATTTCAGCGAAGGTGATCTGCCTTAGGGGAAGCAAACAAGCCTTCCAATTCCCTTTTAAAATAATAAGAAAACATTTCTTAATTATTTTACTCTGAAGCTTATATAGATTAATCCAAAAGAAAAAAGGGATTTGAATTTTTAGCAGTTCTAAACAGCTCCCCTCTCTTTGATCAGTCCAGCAATATTTTCACCTTAGAAGTAATGGGGGTAAAGCCCAGATTAAAATAAGAGTAAGAGATACAGAACCTGGATTGATACTGTTGAGCATTTCAGTTGTGTCTGACTTTCCATGCGCCCATATTGGGTTTTTCTTGGCAAATATACTGGCCATTTTTTCCTCTGCCTCTCATTTTACAGATGAGATACTGAGGCAAACAGGGCTAAATAAGTTTCCTGGGGTCATCATATAGGTATTAAGCATCAAAAATCAGATTTGAACTCATGAAATGAGTCTTCCTGCTTCTAAACTCAGTGCTTCCTCCACTGCACCACCTATCTGTCCCTGGATTGATATATATAAGATTAATAACTTA
>CM053597.1:195486571-195499071 GCA_028646575.1 Pseudocheirus occidentalis | reverse complement strand
AAAGGTTCTGAGATTTTTAGAAAGTAGGGGGTCAGTTTTATCTCAATTACTTCAAGGTACTGCCCCATTGTTATGGTTATTGGTAAGGAGAGTATAAGATATTGATAAATCTGCATTAAGTATATGATTAAATATATTAAATATATAATTAAATAATAATATGCAATAGGTTAGAAAAGTTTCCAGATAATAACAGAAATAGGAGTGATGCTTGAAACCCAGAGTAAAAGTCATCTTACGAGTCGAATTCTTAGATAGTGACACTCCCTCTTCCCAAGAGCATCACATTGAAGAAAAACTGGGATTCCTTTTGAATCCTTACTCTAAACCTTGATTGCTGCAACATGATGGGTAAATAGAAAAATTAAATGGAACAAAATCTTTTTTTCATCTTTACAATGAAGATTATTACATTTTTACTACCTATTTCATAAGGTAGTTGTTAAGAAAGGATTTTATAAATCCTAAATATGTGCAGCAAGAAAAAACACTGTTATTTGGACTTTCCCACTAAGCTAAGTTGATAATATGTCAATTTATGATGAAGTGCACCCAGAAGAACCTTTCCATTCATCATATAACACTGCATTGTTTAGTTTAAAGATTCCTTTCTCTTTACAAGTCTTATCTATCTATAATGAATGCCTTATGTTTACAGAAAGATTTTACCTTTTCAAAGAACACCTTAGGAATTTTTATACTATGTTCTGAGCATATTTTTTTCCTGTGAAATAAGCATGACACAAGTTATTCACTTCATTTTTCATAAGAAAAATGAAATTTATATAACTTGCCTAAGTTTAATTAGCAAGAGACCATATGTATTACAACTCTGATGCTTTCCTCTATGAAATATTGCTTCCATGACATAACAATGCTTTTTTTTCTTATTTGTTCCTTTTCTCACCTCCATTATTTAGCACCTTTATACTATTTAATCCATAATGTCAAAAGTTATCAAGCTCCAATTACAGAATCTCAGGCAATATGGCATTAATGAGACCTTTATAGGAATGACAGCAGGAAGCAGCTTACATACAATCTATACATGCGTGTATGTATGCATACATAGAGATACACATGTGTGCACACAGTTAAATACATGTATGTACATGTGTGTATACGTGGCACACACATATCGTATTATATACAGATAGATGCAATATATACTTAGAAGCATGTGTGTATATATATGCATATGAGTTTGTGTGTATACATATAGATATATGTATAAGCACATATATCTGCACATATATTTATGTATGTTTACTTATAGATGCACATGCACATACACATACATAGATATATGCATATATGAAAACGTGCTAGCCACAAGCATCTAGCACACAGTTATAAGTGTGTATGCATATAGATGCATATACATATATGTGGGCATATGTAGGAAGATAGGCATATACATGTGTATGTGTGTGCATGCATGTAGATACATGTATAAGCAAGATGCATTTGTCCACACATATAGATACTTCTCTGTGCATACAATAAATCGGTATGTATAGACATATGTTTATGTGTATATGCACACATGTGTCTGTATACACAGACATGTGCATCTACATGTGTATGAGCATAGTTACATATGTATATTTGGATTTATTTATACAAGTAATCGCATATACATATTTAAATGCAATCTTATCATTTAAAAGCACTTTAATACACTTTAATTTGAACCTTAGGGTAAATAGGTTACATAGTGAGATCATTAATATTTAAATACTATAAAAATTAATTTGCTTATTTGTTGTCATACCAAACTATTAGAAGATTACTATAATAATATTGACATTTATATAGTGGTTCCTATGTGCCATATACTACACTAGGTGTTTGTAATGCCCTGCATGAGCAGCTTCCCAAAAGAATGCTACTGTGAACAACTTTTAAGGTTTTGATTACACAAACCCTCTACCCCTCAGTGTCTAATAAACTTCAATTTCATTACACATTCAACATCCAAGGAGAGGCTTTTTCTTCATCTTGACTTGGGGTGGTCTCTCAATTTCCCTGGATCCACTTCCATGGTCCCAGCTTCTACTTGAATCCACCAAATAGTCACCTGGATTCAGAGGCAGATGGCTCCCAGTTCCTTTTCCAGTCCTCTAGGCAGTACTTGCTACACACTGATGTTCACAGGGTCCAACACATCTCAAAACCTTCACAACTTCTATTCTCAGGAGGTCAAGGATCAACTAAACTTTAGTTACTAAGGGCTAAGTACTTGCTTACTTGACACAATGAAAACAAGGGGTATTCAAATTTAAATTAATTACATTTACAGTGTTTTACAATTATTATCTGGTTTACAGTTATCTCACTTTACATAGCTAGCAAACATAATAACAAAATTTATCTGTAGGAAGAAAAAATTCAAGAATATCAATAATAAGAAATGAATTACTGAAAAAAGTGGGAAGGAAAGGGGTCTTGCAGTACCAGATCATAAACTATACTACATAGCTGTAATCAACAAAACACTTTAATACTGGGTAAGAAATATATTGATGAATAGAACAGAGATTAGTTACAAAAAATAATGAAGTGAGTCTAGTATTTTATAAATCCAAAGATCCCAGCTATTGAGACAAGAACTTACTGTTCAACAAAAATTGTTCGAAAATGAAATGTAGCCTGGACAAAAACAGAGAAAAAGCTACATCACCCACTGCATACTGAAACTAGCTCCAAATAGTATATAATTTAGACCAGTGGTATCAAACTGAAAGAGAAATGGGGAAGGGGCCCTAAACTGTACATAAAGATCCCCATGGGTGATATTTTGACTTAATTTTAAAATGTAAAATTCTCTACATTATATTGTTTATTTCATTAAAGATACCCAAATTGTATTATAATTTGTTTCAGGCTTTATTCTGGGAATATTATGGTTCTCATGTGGCGTATGTGTTTGACACTTGTGATTTAGATACAACAAATTAAATCATAAACAAATTAGAGAACAAAGGAAAATAACCCAGGAGAATTCTGGGTGGAAAAGCTTTCATTATTAAATAGGATGTAAAATGGACCATTTCTATTGTTTATTTTTAAAATGCACAAACAAAGCTAATGCACTTGAAATTAGAGGAAAAACTAGGAATTGTTTAAAAAGATGAGATTCTTTGATGTATTTCATTTCTAGAAAATATAGGGAACTGAATCAAGTTTATAAGACTAAAAATCATTCTCCAGTTGACAGTCAAAAGATATGAATACACAGTTTTCAGAGGAAGAAATCCAAACTATCATAACCATATGTAGAAAATTTGCTTTGTTGTTATTAGAGTTAAAACAATACTGAGTTAACATCTCACAACTACAAGATTGACAAAGTTGACAAAAATTAAAAACATCTACAGTTATTAGGGCTGTGGGAAGGAATGTACATTAAGGCATTGTTGGTGGACCTATAAAACTATGCATATATTTTTACACAGTACTTCTACTAAAAATATAACCATAAGGAGATGGAAGAATAAGTTAAAGGGCTCAAATGTACAGAAACAGGTGTAGCAACTTTTTGATGGTGTAAAATATTGGGGAATGAGAGGTGCTTATCAATTCATTTATGGATGTATAAGGTATGGTACATAAATGTGAGGGAATACTGACATAGTATAAGAAATTATGAACAGGATAGTGTCACAAAATCCTGGGAAATCTAATGTGAACTAATATAAACTATTGTGAATATAATCAGGAAAATAATTTGTATAATAACAATGATATTATAAATACAAACAACTCTGAAAGTCTTAGCAACTCTGATAAACACAATAACCAACCAGTCTCAAAGGACTTGTGATGGTACATTCTGCCTACTTCAAGACAGAGAAATAACGGACTCAGTGCAGATGAAAGCATCTTTTCTTTTCTTTAATTTATTATTTATTTAGTTATGGACACGATTAATGCAGAAATTTGTTCTGCTTAACTAAAGATATTTACAATGGATTTCTGTTTTATTACCTTAAAAATGGGAGCAGGGGATAAAGGTAGGAGAACTAGAATTCAGAACTGACAACAAAATAAGATGAGTTTTTAAAATGCTATATAGAAACTGAAAAAAATTTCCACATTTTGCAAACAAGTCTTTATACCAGCAGTTTTCAGCCTGTGGGTTATGTTCAGTTTGTAACAATGAACATACATCCTGCATATCAGATAGAGTCATAACTTTAGCAAAATTACACTTATGAAGTAGCAACGAAAATAATTTTATGGTTGGGGGTCACCACAACATGAGGAACTCAATTGAAGGGTTGTGGCTTTAGGAAGGTTGAGAACCACTGCTTTACACAAAAAAGGGAAATTGGGATTCAGAGAGATTAAGTAACTTGATTAAAATCACCTAAGTGATAAGAATATACCTAAGATTCTCATCAATAATTGTATTTTACAGTTGCAAGTAATCTTGCCAGACATTTAATATTTTAATCCATCAACCTTTTGCTTTAAAAATAAAATAAATGAGCAGAAGTCACTTCCTTGTGTATCCTCCTCCTCTTAGAGAAGCCTGACTTTCCCGTATAAAATCTAAAAAGGGCCCCAAATTAGAATAATCAGCAATAATACTGATGATAACTTGAAATAAACACTGGACTTTGCCTACAGTTGTACAAAATCAATACCAAAACAAGATATTCTGATCTCTAAAGTCACTGAGAGAGGAATTGAGAATGACCTCCAGTAAATTGGCTTAAAGCCTTTAAAAACCATTTAGTGAGGCTATACCAAGGAGTTCAGGGGATCGTTCATGCTTTGGTAATCAGACCTTGGGACCAGAAGGAACTTGGCCTTGGCCTATCAGAACTGAAGCAGAGGTCACTTTCCTAGCTTCCTATATATTTAAGACTGGTTCTCCCTTACCTTGTCCAAACTCATAGTTCAGGCACTTAAGAACTCTGCCTGATTGTTGATTTGTACAAACTTCTTTTTTCATCATTGGGTTTATTTAGCCTTCTTCAGTCAATGTGGTGCTCACCATATTAGTGCTAAAGGTTGTAAGGGCCAACTTCACTAGTCCAGATTTACAATGTATTACTGGACCAAGATGGCTCTGCAGGAAAGAATGAGGCTTAGGATTTTGCGTAGCCCTCCTTCACTCAGATCCAATTCCCTTGCCTTTCATGGCATCACCTTCCTGCTTTCTTGGTGGTCTTCAAGAACAAAGGAAGTAGGAGGAGGAATTGGTGTGCTGGGGACAGAATTAGAACTGGCCAGTTTGGCAACACAGTTCTTTCTTTTCCTTTTACTTTCACTGCATCTCATTTTGTTTCTTTGTCCACATAAGGTATCATATAATTCCTTGCTAGTGTTGTGTCCAAAGGAATGTGAATTTTGATTGCTGATTTTTTTTTCTTAAGGACAATGTCTTGAACTCAGATTACTCTGGCTCTCATTGACTGACCAGCAATAGATCCCAGGCCAAAACCCACTTGGTCATTGTTTGGGCTCTGATTACTCAGAGTGAATGTAAATAGCATTTTTTTCTATTTTGACCAAAAACCCTGAATGTCTTCCCCTCCCAGGCTGATTTTTTTTAACTAGGTAAACTCACCGTTCTGTACCTCATTTCTTAACCTAACGTTAATCACTGAGTGGTCATTGCCTCAGTCAGACTGAAATGTGTCAAAGACTTCAGCTTAAAAAGGTCATACTTTACCACTGCATTCAGGGTAATTTATTTAAATCTGTCTCACCACAGGACCCAAATGGCTCTGGAGGATATGGTGAGTCTGGTTACTTTGCATAGTAGTTCCTCACTTAAATCCAGTTCACTTGCATGTCTCATGAATGACATCTCCCTGATGTCATGGTCCTCTTCAAGAATATAGGAAACACAATAGCAACAAGACAAATGTTGTGCAGATCCCCAATCTTTAGCCACACTGAAGCTCAAAAGTATACAACACAAATGCATAATACATATATATGTACACGCATGCATACAAACATATGTGTATATATTTTTTTTCTGAAAATTGAAAGTAGATTAAAAACAATACAACAAAAATGCCCAGCTTGTCCCATTTTAAATAGTCTCTGAATTTAAAAAAAATTCCAATTTCTGTTAGAACCAGACAGCATAGCAAAAATGGCAAGACTTCATCTTAACGTCTTGAAATAAGCCAAAAAATTAATGTCATGTCATAGCTCAAATGCGCCTTCCAAAAATGAAATAAATACTTCAAGTAGCCATAAAGAAAGAGGGCAAGTATCAAGGGATAATGAAAAAGGACTTAAGTGAGTGAATGATAGTACTTGAATTATAATAATACATAGGAATTCCTTTCAGGCAAGGAGAAGAAAGAGTTTGATGAGTAGGAGGTTGGAAGTAGTGGAGTAAGAATAAAAAACATCTGTCAGGACTCCAGGAGCAATGATTGAGAGGCTTTCAATTTTTCCACATACTTTTGAAGTAGTTGGATTGAAAGAAAAGAACACTGAGGGATAAAAAAATAGAAAGTACAAGAAGTTGGGTCCCATTAGACAAAAGTAAATGATTCAACAGAGGTGGACCATGATCACAGAGCACTTGGAGGGAGAAAGAAAATAATATTTCAATTAATACCACTTTAGGTGAAGGGGGTTGATGGTGCAGAGGGCATTTCAAGAGAATAACTTCTTTTTTAATTAATCCTTTATTTATTTATTTTTAGTTTTCAACATTCATTTCCATGAGATTTTGAGTTACAAATTTTCTCCCTCTCTTTCCCCTACCCATCACCCAAAAACAGCAGTCCCATTGTGTACCCCTTCCCCCAATCTACTCTCTCCTGTGTCCTCCCCCATCATCCCCTAAATTTCTAGTAGGGTAAGATGGATTTTTATACTCCACTGTCTGTATTTCTTATTTCCCAGTTGCATGTAAAAAAAAAAAGCACACATTTTTTTTACTGTTGTTTTCAAAACATTGATTTTCAGATTCTTTTCCTTCTTCCCTCATCACCCACCCCCACTGGGAAGACAAGTAGTTCAATATAAGTTGTACATGTGTAGGTACACAAAACATTTCCATAGTAGTTATATTGTGAAAGCCAACTATATTTGCTTCCATGCTACCTCGCCCCCCACTTGTTCTATTTTCTACTTTGACCCTTTCCCTTTTCAAAAGTGTTTGCTTCTAACTACCCTCTATGATGACTATGGGATTTGAAGATCTTCCACGCCCCTTGAATTTGCTGATGTAGCAGGAAGGGCTGGGGCAAGAGGAAACCAAGCCAAGCTAAGGTCAGTGAAGTGGTGACTGGACACAGAGACAGCAGCCTGTCCTGTTTTGAAGGCTTGAGAATGTGGTTGTTTACTACATTAACTACATGTGCCAACTTTATAACTACTGTGATGGCTTTGATTTTCTGGTTTTGCGACTCACTTTTCTGATATTTAAATAAATGTTCTAGCTATATTTCTAATGTAGACAGCCTGTTACATTTGTGATTAATAACTATATCAGCATATATGTAGTTACTGTAGGCATTGTGAATACTGCATTGTTGATACAACCTCTACCCCAATTTGCCCTCGCTTCTATCATCCCCCATCTTATCCCCTTCCCCTCTATTTTCCTGTAGGGTAAGATACCCAATTGAGTATGCATGTTATTCCTTTTGTAAGCCAAATTCAATGAGAATAAGGTTGGCCCATTTCTTACACCTTCTTGCTCTTCCCCTCCATTGTAACAGTTTTCTCTTGCCTCTTTTATATGATATAATTTACTCTATTCTATCTCTCCCTTTGTCCTTTCCTCATTATATTCCTCCTCTTAATTTTAATTTTTAGATATCATCCCTTCATATTCAACTCATCCTATGCCTTCTATGTATACATATACACACATATACACACTCAAATATATATGTTTATCCACACATACATCCTTCTATACATGCATTCATGTATGTATACACATATAGTCCCTTAAATTATCCTCATACTTAGAAAAGTCTTATGAGTTACAATTATTGTCTTTCAATGTAGGAATATAAATAGTTCAATTTTAATAATGTCCTTATGATTTATTTTTCCCTGTTTACCTTCTCATGCTTCTCTTGCTTCTTGTTTTTGTAAGTCAAATTTTCAGTTCAGCTCTGGTTTTTTCATCAAGAATATTTAAAAGTCCTCTATTTCATTGAATAAGCATATTTTTCATGAGACATTATACTCAGTTTTACTGGGTAGATGAGTTTTGGTTTTAATCCTGCTCCTTTGACCTCCACAAAGTCATATTCCAAGCCCTTCAATCCCTTAATGTAGAAGCTGCTAGATCCTGGGTTATTCTGATTGCATTTCCATGATGTTCATATTGTTTCTTCTTGACAGCTTGTACTATTTTCTCTTTGACCCAGGAACTCTGAAATTTGGCTGTTATATTCCTGAGAGTTTTCTTTTGGGGATCTTTCTCAGAGGGGAGTTTTCTCAGAGGTGATTAGTGAAATCGTTCAATTTCTATTTTGGACTCTGGTTCTATAATATCAGGGGAATTTTCTTTGAAAATTTCTTGAAAGATGATTTCGAGGCTTTTTTTAATTGTGGCTATCAGGTAGTCCAATAATTTTTAAATGATATCTTCTTGATCCATTTTCCAGGTCAGCAATTTTCCAATGAGATATTTCACATTGCTTCTATTTTTTTTCATTTGTTTGGATCTGTTTTATAGTATCTTGATTGTTTGTAAAGTCATTAGCTTCCATTTGCTCCAATTTAATTTTGAAGGAAGTATTCTATTCAATGATTTTTTGCAATTCCTTTTCCATCTGGGCAATTTGGTTTTTTAAGAAGTTCTTTTCCTCATTGGTTTTTTGGGACTCTTGCCATTTGAATTAGTCTATTTTAAGGTGTTATTTTCTTCAATATTTTGGGGGGATCTCCTTTAGCAGACTATTGATTTGCTTTTCATGATTTTCTTGCCTCATTCTCATTTCTCTTCCCAATTTTTTCTCCACTTCTCTTACTTGATTTTCAAAATCCTTCTTGAGCTACTCCATGGTCTGTAATTAGTTCATATTTTTTTTCTTGAAAGCTTTTGATGTAGGAGTTCTGACTCTTTTGACTTCTTTTGCTTCCGTGTTTTGATCCTTTTTGTCCCCCAAAATGGATTCTATGGTCTGATTGTACTTTCTCTGCTTGCTCATATTGCCAGCCCATCACCTGACTTTTGAGCTCTTCACCACAGTAAGCAACCTTCTTCCAGAGTGGAGAGAGCTGTGTCCCAAGTTTCTGGGGTTTTTGCAGCTGCAAGAGCTGTGAGGAGGATGCCCTCTCCTCTCTCACACAAGCTCTGGCACACTCACCCCAGGATGCCTGCCCAAGGCTATAAGCCAGATTTGGGGAGGTCAAAGCAAGAGTGATTACCCTCTGAATGATTCCCATCTGAACTTTGTCCCCTTATGATCTGCAGACCAGGAGGTCCCAAGGCAGCCACATGGCAGCAGCTGCAGCCATTGTGCCTCCCCCACCTCTTGATCCTGTGACAGGGACCAGACCACACTCTTCTTCAACCAGTTTCAACACAGTTCTCCACTGACTTTTTACTTTCTTTTTGGTGTTTATGAGTTGAGAAGTCTGGAAACTGCTACAGCTGCTGGTGATTCACTCTCCTGAAATCTGCTCCAGCTGGTCTGTGCTGCTGATCAGGGCTGCCTCGGGTCTGGGCCCATGTGGCTCATGCTGGACTGCTCTTAGTTCCCAGTTTGGTACAATAGACCCTTCCTGTCACCTTGTGTAGCTGCCTTCAGTGGGAGATTTGTTTGTCTCTGTCAGTTTGTGGGTTTTGTAGCTCTAAAATTTTTTAACGTCATATTTTACAGGTATTTTATGTGGTTGGAGTGGGAGTTCAGACAAGCTCCTGCTTTTACTCTGCCATACTGGCTGAGAATAGTTTCTTTAATAGTGTCATAAATCTTCATAATATAGCCCTAAAGATAAAGGAAGACATAAAGATCCAGAGGAAGAGAAAGATGTTTTCAGATAATTGAGGATTGAATCAGGGAGGGATACAGGTAGAGAATAAGAAGATATGATGATTAATTAATTAAATGAGATAAGAGAAAGGCAAAAAATAATGAAGGGGGACTCTTCAGTTATGAACTTTTATGAATAAGAAAATATTGTAATATCTTCAGGTATATATATATTATATATATACTATAACTCTCTCTCTATCTATCTATATCTATATCTATCTATCTATGTCTATCTATCTATATCTATCTGTCTATCTATCTTTCTATCTATCTATCTGAATTTCATCATTGTGTTTCCCAAAGAACAGCGCCTGGTACCTAGTATGACCTTGATAAATGTTACTTGAGTAAATTAATGTCCAGAGAAAAAAAGTAACATTTAAGAAAGATTTCTATATCTCAGGAAGTCCTTGTTTGCATGCTAAATTAGATTTTAAGCACTTATATAATCCAGGGACTATGTCATTCTATCATTCTATTCTGTTCCACACAAGTGGTATTTCCTAAATACTTTCAGATTAGTTAAATATTCTATTTAGATGGATAAGGTGTTAGGAGTAGTGGAGTAGGAAAAAAGTCTGTCAGGAGTTTAGGTAAGATGGATGAGAGAGTTTAATTTTTATTGTCTTTTCAATTTTAATTTTGTTTGCTATTGCATAATATTACATAAAATATTTGCATAATACACGTAACAAAATATTATGCATAATTGCACAAAAATTCTTGGTGACAGGAAGACCTGTTTTCAAATCTGGCTAAAGATACTTACTAGCTGTTTGATTCTGGGCAAGTCATCTAAATTCTGCCTCAGTTTCTTCAAATTAAATTGAAGCTAATAGACTTCATCATGCCAATAACCCCTCAGCTGTTATGGTTTTCCCTTTGAAATTACTTCCTGTCTAATCTCTATATTTTTGTTTATGTGTCTATTTTTTTACATGCTGCCTCCCATGTTAGAACCTACCTCAGAGGGATGCTGGGAGTATCAGATGAGATGATATTTGTAAAATTCTTAGCACAGTGCCTGGTTCATAGTAGGAGATAATTAAATGTTTCCTTCCTTGGGATGGCATATGGCACAGTGAATATAGCACCGGCCCTGGAGCCAGGAGGACCTGAGTTCAAATCTGGCCCCAGACACAACGCAAAAAACTAGCTGTGTGACTGTGGGCAAGTCACTTAACTGCCCTCCAAAAAAAAAAGGCAAAAAATAAAATAGAGTTAAAAACTGTTTCCTTCCTCTTTTTTCCTCTTTCCTTAAAGATGTGCATTATTCTCCAACAAATACAATTTACTACAATAAATTTAAAGGTAATAGCAGGGAGAAATAGTGTTAGTTGAATTTACATTCAATTAATGCTAACTTATTGATTCATGATTTTCTTTAGACAATGAATGATTGCCTTCAAGCCCAGATTAAAGAAATATAAATCTCTCATGATGATTCTTCTCACAAAGCAAAGTAATCAGAGGTTGTTTCTGGAAATAAAATTTCCTTGCTCATATGAACTAGGTGTTTATTGGTTTATCAAGCATCAGAGAGTCTCTCAGGAAATATGTCAACTTTCGAAAAAGCTGAAATCTCCAAGTATCTTCCCACATGAGTTCTTCCACTTGGGTCATTCAATTCAATGACAGCTCATGCTTCTTTTCTCACTCACCTCTTAAAGCTGTGTCAAGAGCTCAAGATTTATCTCCTTCATTAAACACTTAAAAATTCGGTTTTCAGTTTACTGAGAAAGCCTGAGTCAAGCAATCAACATTTTCATTAGATGTTGAAAGTGACTGTATATCTAATGAAATAACATCAAGACTTGACCCTATAATGTTGCTGGTTGTCCCTTATACTCACTTTACTTAGATCTTAATTGTATCACTCACATTCATTTTTTTTCTCCCTGTGAAAATTTTTTTATTAATTTATATTCTTGATTACATCATTCATTTCCACAAGGTTTTGAGTTACCAATTTTCTTCCCTTCTTTCCCCACCCCAGAGCCCAGAACAGTGATCCCACTGTAAAGCCACTCCCCCAATCAGTTCTCTATTATATCTTCCTCCAGCACCCCTCTAACTTTCTAGTAGGACAGGAAGGGTCTCCCTACCCCAGTCCCTGTATGTCTTATTTCCCAGTTGCATGTGGTTAATAATAATAATTATATATACATACATACATACATATATATGTGTATGTATATGTGTGTATATATGTATATATTTGTTTGTATGTTTGTTTGTTTTAACATTTCATTGTATAGCTTTAAATTAAGGATTCTTGCGGTTCCTCCCTTGTCACTCACTCCCACTGGAAGGAGAAGCAATTCAATACAGGCTGTACATGCGTAATTAAGCAGGACAACTCCATGGTGGGCATATTGTGAGAGGGTGATTGTATGTCCCTCCTTCCTATCCCCCACCCCCCTCCTTGTTTTGTTCTCTACCCTGGCCCTGTCCCTTTACTGAAGTGTGTGCTTCCCGCAACCCTCCCCCCTACCACACCCTTCCCTCCAACAT
>CM053597.1:195436305-195486071 GCA_028646575.1 Pseudocheirus occidentalis | reverse complement strand
TTCCAGGTCAATGGTTTTTTCAAGGAGATATTTCACACTGCTTTCTATTTTTTTCATTTTTTTGTAGCAGTTCAATAGTATCTTGGTTCCTCATAAAGTCATTAGCTTCTACTTGCTCCACTCTAATTCTGAAGGAATTATTCTCTTCAGAATGCTTTTGTGATTCTTTTTCCATCTGGGAAATTCGACTGTTTAGGGAATTCTTCTCCACATTTGCATTCTGGGCCTCCTTTGCCTTCTGAGTTAATTTGCTCTTTAAGGTATTTTTTTTTCAGTCAGGTTGTTGACTCTCTTTTCATGACTTTCTCACATCATTCTCATTTCTCTTTCCAATTTTTCCTCCACTTCTCTTATTTGGTTTTCAAAGTGCTTTCTAAATCGATCCATAGCTAGTAGGCATTCTTCCAGTGTCTTGGAATCATTTGGTGTGGGAATTCTGACTGTTTTGTTTTCCTCGCACTCCATGCTTTGATCCTTTTTTTGTCCACAAAAAAGGATTCTGGAGTTTTATTGCTGTTCTTACTTTGCTTCCTTTTCCTTATGTTGGCCAGTCTATTAATTGCTTGGTTATTTTTAGCTCTGTGGAACTCTCCTTCCTGGGGGGGGGGGAAAGCTCTGTCCCAAATTGCTTGGGCCTTCACAGCTGCCAGAGCTATTGGTGGGGAGCTGCAGCCCCCCCAGCTTTGGTTCACTGAAAGTACACCCCAGGGCTACTACTCAATACCATGATCCAGATCCAGGCTGCTCAACACAAGAGACCTTGGCCCTGATTGATCACCTCTGTCCCCCTGATATCCACAGCCTGTGAGCTCTAAAGCAGCCCAGTGGAGGCTGCTGCTGCTTTCAGCCGTTCTTGCTGCCACAGCTGCCTCCCACTGCTTCCTTGCCCTGGGAGCAGTTCAACCAGACTGCTTTTCTCCCACAAATTTAGCAAAATCCACTCACCTTTCTCTTAGCCTTTTTATTCTTCTGTCCTGATAAATGTGGTAACTGTGCCTCTACTGCAGCTGATCTACTCTCTTATAGACTTGGCTCTGCCTGACTACCCCAGAGCCTGATGGGGCCAGGGTTTCGGGGTGGGGGCTCCCAGACTGCTGTGAAGAGCCCCACCTGCTGAGCTGCCTGTAGCAACAGATGTGTTTTCTGTTTGAGAGTTTTGTAGCTTGAAAATTTGTTTAGAGTCCCATTTTGCAGGTTTTCAGGGTGGTTGTGTGGGAGCTGCGGTGCTTTGCTGCTTCTACACTGCCATCTTGGCTCCACCACCCTCTATGAAATGTTTTGTAACTGGAGTTTTTTAATTCAGTGACTTTGTCATAGTAATGTCTGTCATAATTGTAACACACTGGAGCTAATGCTTGGTCTGTAGTCAGGAAGATCACAGTTCAAATCAGGTCTCAGGCACTTTCTAAATGTGGGGCTCTGGGCAAATCACTTAACCACTGTCTGCCTTAATTTCTTCATCTGTAAAATGGAGATAATAATTATGTTCACCTCTTAGGCTTGTTGAGAGGATCATGTGTGAAAATACTTGTCAAAGCACTTAGGACAGTGCCAGAAACATAGGAAGTACTGTATAATTATTACTATTATTATTAGTATCTTCATGAATAGATTCCAAACTTTGTGAATGCATGGATAGCAACTCATTAAAACTTTATATTTCCCTTAGGGCCCATCATGGTGCCTTACATATTGAAGGAAATTAATATTATGGCTGTGGCCTTCATCTTTTTCATTTTATTCAAGTTATTTTAAAAATTAAATCATTTAATGAGATTTTAAATTTAATGAATAGAATTATTATGTCTATTTGTTTGTCTTTTACCAGGCTTAGTTTTTGTTGTGAATCTTGTTATTATGTGTGTAAAAATGCTTATTAGTATATTTTCTGAATTGTTACATCATAACAAATGATATTTGTTTATATTAGACATGAAACATTTATCTATATTCCATTTGCCAAGTCATCAAATAATCTAGTTATGAACAAAATAATTATTTTATTCTGGGAACATTCCAAATCCCAATTGTTATTTTCCCAACCCAAGAAATGTCACCATCAAGGAATTTTCTTTCTTAAAACATGTCATTAGATTTAAGAATGTCACTGATATAATTAATGCAACTTATATATAACCTACCAAGCTATATCTCAAAAATAGCTTGAACAACAGGAAAGAAAACTGCCATATAGATTTCCACACAAAATAATACAGCTGATTTCTAAAAGATGAAATCCCCTCTCACTGCTCAGCTTTGGGAAACATTTCTAAACTCTATGTGGATATATTCCTTTTTCTCCAAAAAATATTGTTTCACCCATTCACTTCACATTAAACAATCTATGCAAGCGATTTATTTAGTTTGTATTTTAATTCCAATCAAATTAAACATTCATTACAATTTATTGTACAATTAACTTTAAAATACAATATAAATAATTAAATATATACATTTGTGTGTTTATTCTTATGAAGTTTTATATTAATTACATTAAATAATCATTAATGTGCCAATCTTGTTTTAACATGTTTGTTTTTAGTTATAATATTATAAATCATCTTAAATATTAATAATTACAAATTACTGATTGAAGTCATTATTTTGCCTTTATGAGGACTATAGCAGTAATACTGTTTTATGCAAGTAAGATGTTAATAACATTAGTAAAATTTGTAGTCTGTGTTTGGTTTACATTACGTTTTCTTATTCTCCCATAGCAAAACCATAAGTTTCAAGGTGAAATACCTGATCTTATATTGTAACACAGGACAAATTTGTTAATTATTTGTATTCAGATGGAGAAATCTTGTTGAAGACACACCACACTACCGTTATGGGGCCAGAGTAATTATGAACTTTGTCAAGCCAGATTTCTCCAGTTCCCCCAGTAGTGTCCAAGAACAGTTCCAAGCAACCAGGAATGCTCAATACATACTCTAATCCATGGAGTAGCACCTGTAGGTCCATTGGATATATTCCTCCTTCCCCCAAACAATATATAACTGAGAAGAAAATACATCAGAAAATCACCTGACCACATGACCACTTCTGCCAGTGCATTATGCTTCAATAATATTCTTGTCTTCTGCTAAAAGAAAAGTCATTCTTCATTATCTATTCCCTAGGGCCATTTTTTTGAAATAATGTCTAGGGTGTGTGTGTGTGTGTGTGTGTGTGTGTGTGTGTAAAAGTATTAAGGTGATTATTACATTTGTATGATTATGGTCATGTATTTTATTAATAATAATAAACAACTATCATTTGCATAGTACTTTAAAATTTGTGAAGCATTTACAAGTTTGACCTTATTTTAGTTTCACAGCAATCATGGGAGGAGGTACTAGTATGGTTCTCATTTTACACATAATGAAACTAATACAGAAAGAGATAACCCAGCTATTAAGAGCGTAAACCAAGATTTGGAGTTGTCTCCTTGAATGCAAGCCCAAACTTTTAGTTTTGTGTATCCCATTTTGGTATCAATTCATGCATCAAAAGTCTTCTCATATTTTTTAGTTCCCCATATTTATATGTAACCCCTGTCCCAAAATTCATTTTTATGGGATTTTCTCCTTACTGGTGGAGATGAAGGCCCTGCCTTATATGAGGGTCCAGATGGAAGTGACTTGGAGGGAGTTGAGTAAACATGAATTCTCTGTAATCCTCCTTTGGAAATGTTCAAGCTTCACATGTTCTTCAATCATCAAGGCAGCTTCTAGCTTCAAGAGATAAAATGGAAGAGGCCAATCCCACTTTAGGTTGCTGAGGGAGAAGGGAAGGAATGAGAGGAGCTGACAGTCTCCATCATGTCCCCAGTTCCCAGATTGTCATGCAAGAGACTGGGGAATTTCTTTTTGGGTGAAATCTAAGAACCTCTCTCCTGCTTGGAATGAATTAGTTCACTCTCCAGAGGAGAGCTCCTTCACTCTGTATTGTCTTGTATAGATTCTCATATTTCTACATTCTCTAATTTCTATTAAAAACTTTTTTTGCTTTCTTTTTTTGGAGGGCAATTGGGATTAAGTGACTTGACCAAGGTCACACTGACTAGTAAGTATTGAGTGTCTGAAGATGGATTTGAACTGGGGTCCTCCTGACTCCAGGGCCGGTGCTCTATTCACTGCACCATCTAGCCACCCCACTAATTTCTATTTTGCTTTGATTTGTATAAATGTGTTTCTTTGCCATTTTCTATATTGTTCATTATGGTAGTAGGTGGCAATGGAGTTATAATTGGAACATAGAGCTGGGCGTCTCCTGTTTCTCCCCAAATGACAAAGTGAAAAAAAGTTTAGTCAAACCCAATCATACATCCTAGACTAACAAATTTAAAGAAGCAGATACATGATGCTTCTTGTCCAATGTCTTCTCTCTCCCTCTCCCTCTCCCTCTCCACCTCCCTCCATTCCTTCCTCCCTCCCTCCCTCCCTTCCTCTCTCTATCTCTGTGTCTCTCTTTCTCTCTCTCTCTCTCTCTCTGTCTGTCTGTCTCTCTCTCTCTCTCTCTGTCTGTCTCTCTCTCTCTCTCTCTCTCTCTCTCTCTCTCTCTCTCTCTCTCTCTCTGTCTCTCTCTGTCTCTCTCTAGACAACAGAGTGGTGGCATCCAGCACAAACCTCTTGATTTCCCCCATAGAAGGAAGTCTCCACTGGAAAAGGATAGGTTAAAAAGAAGCTAGAGATGTTTATTCTTCCTCCCTTTCAGTCACACAATAATAGTCTCACCCCCAACACACCTAGGCCTCACTCCTGCTTTCTGTTACATACACTTCTTCCTTCACAAAAATGTTAAAATATTGCCTCTGAAGTCTGAGGACCTAGGTTCTAATAATGTCTTTGATGCCTATGATGAATCTAGAGCAAATCAACTAACTTTCTTGGGTCTCAGTTTCCTTGTTTGCAAAGTTAAGAAATTTGTCTAGATGGCCTTTCAAAATCTATGTCTGTGATCCTTGATGACCAGAATTGCCAAGTCCTTACAAAGAACTATTGTTTTAATTTTTTTAATAAATTTTGCTTATTTTTAGTGTACAACATTCATTTCACAAGATTTTGAGCTACAAATTTTCTCCCTGTCTGTCCCCTACCCACCACCCCAAAGTAGTGATCCCACTGAATACCACCTCCCCCAATCTGCTCTCTCCCATATCCGACCCCATCTCCCTGCCAAATTTCCAGTAGGACGAGATGGATCTTCACACCCAGTACCTGTATATCTTATTACCCAGCAAAGAACTGTTGCTTGTGGTCTCTTCCATTCTCTATTTATTTAATTGTATGATTTGATAAATCAAAATTTAGGACTTGCACTTGTTATAGTCAATAATTTTTTAATCTTTTGACAACTTTTAGATGATAATTTTATAATCCAGGATAGTATCTGTTTTTTGCAAACTTCATGTTGTCCATCAATTTTATTGTTTATGTCTTGTTTTGTTTTCACATACCTTACATAAATTTTTTTTTTGCTTTTTGGGGGGCAGGTTGGGGTTAAGCGACTTGCCCAAGGTCACATGGCTAGTTTTTCCGTGTTAAGTGTCTGAGGCCGGATTTGAACTCAGGTACTCCTGACTCCAGGGCCAGTGCTCTATTCACTGTGCCACCTAACTGCCCCAACCTTACATTATTTTTAAAAAGTGTACAACAAAACAGGAGCAATTACAAGAACCACAAGTTCATTGCTAATTATTGCTTTCCAGGTTGAAATTAATCTATTAAGAGCCACTCTGTGGGTTCAGTCATTATAGCAACTCTAAATCCAACTAATTATATTATTTTTTCTCCAATTTTCCAACAAGGATATCAAGAGAGACTTTGTCAAATGCTTAGATAAAATCTAGATACGCTGTATCGTTGCCATTTCTGTGATCTACCATCCTATTAAAGCTGTCAAAAAAAGAAACTAGGTTAGCCTGGCATGAGTTGTTCCTAATTAGCTCATACTTGCTGCATGATGATCACCACTTCCTCTTAAAAGTGCTCACAAACCATCTGTTTCATAATTTAGCCTAGATTTGTTCTAAGAACCAACCTTAAGCTCACCAGCCTATAGGTGTCAGAATTTTCTTTCTTTGTGTAAAATTGCTTCAATGTCTGCCTATAATATGGACAATTTATTGTTTGCAAAGCAAGGTATGAAGGTAGCACTTGGTGCACAAAGGTAATATGTGTTTCACTTGGACAATATCCTTTACAAGAGGAAACTGAGCAGGCTCACCTAGGAGGCTTGGATACATTTGGTAGAGGTGCTAATGAAAAGGACACTTTTGCTATCATGAGAAAATGATGTTTATTAATACAGACAATTTAATTTAAAGAACCATTTCACTATAATCTCATGGTTCCTTTAGCGTGGGCTCAGTACACAGTAACAAACATTTTCTCATGAAATCATTGGTTGTCTTTCCTTAGGCTCTAGAGATTTTTTTTTCAATAGCTCAAAGGCCAATAGGCTTATTTACTGATAAATGATCTTAGAATGAAAAGGTAAACTCAATGTAGCACACTGTATAAAGTAACTTTCTGGGATGTATGTGCCAATCAATAGTTTATAGGCCTAAAGAATATGTGTTCGTAAGGTTAAACTATGAATATAGGATGCTTAGCTATTTGGAACCACACCATTTAGTGGGATTGATTAGATGGTCCTATGTGTACTGTACTACAGCACATTCAAGAGGTTTGGGGAATCACAAACCTAAAGCATTTTAGTTCCATAACAGGTTTTTTTTTTTCCACTGTGGAAGAACTAATATATGGATGGCCCTGATTTGGAAGTTTCCTACCAGATTTGAGGAAGATAACTGCCATGTGCCTGAGTAAATCCCAGCAGTAAAATAATAGTAATAATAATAATAATAATAATAATAATAATAATAATAATAATAATAATAATAATAATGGCATTTATATAAAACAAAGTACCAGGTAAAGCCCCAAGGATGTTACATTCACCTCATTTGATCCTCACAACAACTTGGAAAGGTAGATATTATTCCTTTTTACACTTTAGGAAAGTGAGACAAACAAGGGAGAAATGACTTGCCCAAAGGCATATGTCTAGAAAGTATATGAATCTGGATTTGAATTCAGATCTTTCTTTTTAAGCAAACCACTGAATAGGTTTCATTTGTTTATTTTCTTAAATTAATAAGATTTTTTTTCTAAGTACCCATAAAGATAGTTTTCCATTTTTCATTTTTGTGATATTTTTAGTTACATTTTTTTCTTCCTCCGTATTTTCCCTCCCCCTCCCCAAGGCAACAAACAATGTGATAGAGATTATATATGTAAAATAATTTTAAACATATTTCCACATTCATCTTGTTGTGGAAGAAGAATTGGAAAAAAAGGGGAAAAACATGAGAAATAAAAAAGTGGAAAATAGTATGCTTTGATCTATATTCAGATTCCACAGTTTCTTTTTTTATTTTCAATTGTTGTTTTCATGTTATTGTTTTAAAAAGCTAGTTATTTTAAGAACAAGTGTTCTTTTTCTTTAATTGTTATCATTAATTTACAAAAATTGTTTGGTGTGAGCGCATATATATTCTGCATCAAGCCACACGTTACATAAAAACCTGAGTGACATGCTTTTTGGGTGAATCTTGTATGAAATGTGCTCTCTAATTTCCATCCATTATCATTTTTGGATCAGTTCTTTCTACTTAAAGAAATCTGTCTTGAACCTAACATGGCTACTCTTTAGCCCTATCCATCATTACCTTTCTCCTACTCTTACATGGTTTCTTTTTTTCCCTTTTTTATGTAATGAATTTATTCATTTTTAGTTTTCAACATTTAAATTTCATCCCCTTTGTTTTCCTTCTCCTTCCTGAAGATGGCATGCAATCTGCTATAGGCTCTACTTGCACATTCATATTAAACATATTTTCATATTATTCAAGATGTAAAACAGAATTAGAACTAATGGGAGGAACCATGAGAAAGAAGAAACAAAACAACAAAAGAAACCAAGAGCAAATAGTAGACTTCCATCTACATTTACTCTCAAAAGTTCTTTGTCCGGATGTGGATAGCGTTTTCCATCATTGAGTCTTTTGGAGTTGTCATCTGTGAAGATGCTTCACTCACGATTTAGGTGTTCACCCGCAAGCACTAATTGGGAGTTGACCAAGCAGCCACTGTACCACCTCTGTGTGCCCTCTTTTCTTTTTCATTTTAAATTGATTTCTGCTCCTGGACCACAAGGGGTACTATCCCAAGATTCTTATACTATGGGTCAGGGGCTTTCCACTTAAGGGTCTCAGGTTTTGCAGCTGCCCATTATGCTAGCGGTAGTCTGGCCTAGTCTCACCTGTTGAGACTGGTTTCTTGGCCTTGAAATTTACTTTCAGCAATGGGATTCGAAGCCTCACAGCTCACCTGCAGTTCCACTAGCCTGCTGAGCAAGGAGCAAGTAGCAAGGAGCAAGAAGCATTATTGCTGACCTGTACTGTGGCTAAAATCCTCCTGCTGGCTTTCCTGGAAATTATCTTCACTGGGCTGTGTTCCCCTTTTGCCCAAGTATGTCATATCTTTCCTTAAGTCCTTCTAAGTTATCGTAAGCTGCAAAATTGTTTCATTCGGTCTTTGTGATGGGTTCTGTCACTCCACAATCCATTTAGAGGTTTCATTTAGCATTGTTTCCTAGGAAAACAGGAGAGAGCCCAGGCAACTTTCTGGCTTCTCTCTATCATCTTTTGAATTATGATCTTACTGACTCTTGGTCCTATGTTCTATCCACTGTACCAACATTGTGACTTCTCATCATAACCAAGGCTCTACTTCATGAATTCATGTATGCCATCTTTAAACCTAATGCTGGATATTTTGGCTATTATTATCTGCATAATCCGGAATCTATCACTAACTACAGGATCTTCAGAAAGCCATTTAAGATTTCTAGTTAAGATGGTTAAGAAAGATTCTAAGCCAATCTCTTCCCCTTGCAGAAAATCTGTTAGCTGTAATTATGTGTGTCGAATGAAACTGAACTGGAGAAAATCACTTTGAAGCTTCTCTGTCATATAAAGTATGTCACAAAGAGAACAGACCTTTAACAAAGGCCATTAATGGGGTCAATATTCCCAGCCCATCATGCAATGTGAGAAGAGAACTGAACCAAGACCAGAAAAAAATGCACTAGGAAAAGACCCTGAATACAGAGATTTTCCGTGTGGTCACTCCAGAGTCCAAAGTGGAGGTATAGGTAATAGCATAAGAAGGTAAGCATGTACTAGAAATCTAGGAATATCCTAGGAGCCCTATCTAGTAACACAATCCTAGGGCAATTTATTCCAAAGGCTGATATCTAAAACTACAAGTCTAAAGCAGTTGGAGAGTAAAGGATATGGAGAAAGACAACATGACTAGGTCTAGGGGAAGTTTCAAAAGATAAGGGGAAAATGCTACACTATCTGGTAATGAGAACTTGGTAACAATGTTGTGTCCAATTTCACGCTTTATACTAGGACCATGGAAGAAGGCAAGATGACTTCAAGTTGCCTTCCACATATGTGACACAAGGAAGTATGCTTAGTAGAATATCTTCCTACTTTAAGATTAAAGTAATATACTAGACTTGGACCTAGCCATCACCATCCAATAGTAATGGAGGGGACAGTACCTAGTCCTGACACAAAGTCCTAATCCAAGAACCAAAGCAGTAAATAAAAGCTAGCATGGTGGGGGGCATAAAAATAGGATAAAGGGGGAAATTACAATGAAGAAATATTCTGAATTAAATGAATCCCAATATAGAATCTCAGGAAGAAAATTATACCAAAATAATCATAAGTACACAAGTAAAACCTCAGAGAAAAGGAACATAGTGATCAAAAAAGATTCCTAGAATGAAAAAAAAGAAATGAAAGAAAGGATGAAATAGGAGATATAGAATGGAATTAGAACATCTGCAATGAGAATAAGCAGTGTAGAGCAAAATGTGGATGACATCTCCCACATATACTGAAAAATAAGATAAAGGAAACAAAATTCAATGATTCAAAGAAAATGCAAAATATTATAACAAAGTAAAAGGATTGAAACCATAGATTAAATAAGGCACAAAAAAAGAAAGAAAATAGAGGGAAGAGAGAAATTTAAGAAACTGAACACCCTGAAAACAATGATCAATAAGATATATATTATATTATATATATATACACATACATACATATACGTATATACATGTATATACATATACATATATATATTTAAATCATGTTTTAAGTAATATTAAAAGAAATGTCCAGAAATATTCAAGCAAGAAAGCAAATTAAAAATAGAAAGAGTCCACCATTCATCTCCTGAAAGAAATCCTAAATTGAGCACACTCTGAATTATCATAGTCATAAATCCAGAGTTCTAAAGTCAAAGAAAAAAGCAAAAACGTAGAACATACATGAAGAAAGAGATTAAATACCAAGTAATCACAGACAGGATCACACAAGACCTAATAATAACTATGAAAAAACATCTAGTAATATGAAAATGTGATATATCAAAGGACAAAAGAGAAAGTACTTCAAAGAAAAAATAATTTATGCTTCAAAACAGAACATGACCATGAGGGGGAAAACATTATATCTTTATAATAGAACAGAGAGTTTTTTAAAAGTCAAATCGGCAAAAAAGTCTGGGTAAAATCTTTAAAATAAACATAGGAGAGAAAAGATGTCTAGAAAGGTATGTATATTTGAACAAGATGAAGCTAAATAATGATTAGGCACCTACAGACTAATGGGGGAGAGAAGAGACTATTATCACTTAAAAACATGTTTTCAAGAGGCAGAGAAGGGCGAAGATAGATTCAGGGCCTGGGTGGAGGATTGTGGTTTTTTTGTTTGATTTAAGAAAAGAAAGATAACTTGTGGAAAAATAATAACACTAGGAAAGAGCGAAGAAGAAGCTTAATTTTTCAAAATGATTTTATATATAAGAATATAACACTGGGAGAGAGAATTAGTCCTCTTATCTGAACTAGGAAGGAAAGTAAAACACATTTCATGTCTATACATACATGTGTACAAACAAATATGTAAACAATCTGGAATACATATGCATTAGAATTAACATGAAACTAGGCAGAGACAGGGAGGGAATTTAAGAGAGAGGTTAGAATTTAAGAGTAATTCAAGGTAGGAAAAGCAAGTTTTGAAAATGGAGAATTTTAGATAAAATTTTAAATGAAGGGAGATTAGAGAGAGAATCAGCAGCTGACCTAGGAACTTAGATTTAAATGACTGAAGAAGTGTTTACCAAAGAAAGAAATCAGAGAAAAGAAATATATGAAGAGAAAATTTCTTCTTTTACTTTACCAGTATAATAAAAGTGATGGTAATAAAATCAATTAGCATGTTTTATGCCGTATAAAATCAAGCTAAAAAAGTTTTATATAGACAATATCATAAGAAAATTCATCTGGAAGACCAAATGATCAAGAACCTCAGTAACAAGAATGAAAAAATAAAATAAATAAAGATGTTATTAACACCATTCCTAAATTTCAAAGTAGTAATAATCAACACTTTTTTGGCAGTATAATTTTTAAAATGTAGAAAAGATTGCTCAGTCAAAAAGTTATGTGAAGAAAATCTCAGTCAAATATAGTAACATGGTATTGGATAAGTCCAATATCACCAGCTACTGGGGTACCAACTCCCTATTTAACATGCATAGACACACACACACACACATATACACTTACGCACACAAAACTTAGAAATCAGAAATTTCCTTACTATCTTGTCAGATTTGTTGCATTTGAAAATATATAAATTACATATTTATATGTAACAGTGACTTCACTGGTCCATATTTCCTGAGAACCAAGTACTTTACAATCCATTCTCCTCCAGGGTTTTTCTAGTATACTTAAGTAACTTGGGGTCTCTTTCCTCATGGACCTCTAACTTCATTTATTTTAGATGTTGGGAAAGAATTTGTTCTGAAGACAAAAAGTGCTATTGAGGAAGGTCTAGCTGACACTAGTTTCAGACCCTACTTATTGTATTTTCCCAGTTTTGTGGGTTTGCAGTACTCCAGTTCCATTTAAATAGTTAATAACCAGGTTAGGTTTTTACAAAGGAATGTTTCCTTCAAAGGCATATCAAGAGGAAATCTATAAACATTTCTTTCTCAAAAATAGGGGAGGGGATGGCCATGTTCTATATCACCCAATCTCTCAGCACAGGAAATGGATTAGTTTCACAGTTTAACTCAATTCCTGTAAAAGTCCCATCAAGTTCCAAAAGCTCTTACCGGGCTGGCAATGGAAAACTTCTCACTCCAAAGTCATTGTATACTAAGTGCCAAGATTCAAATTCCATTGCCTACATCTAGAGCTGAAAAGGACAATCAAAAAAAGATCAAGCTCCAGACTCATTTTTCTGGGCCACAGGGTATAAGGGGGAAAGGAAGGTGATTCTTCTTCTACTTAGCTAAATATATGGCACCTATTTTGGGAGTAAACACAATTTTCACCACTGTAATCTGCCAGAGAAGAATAGGTTGTCCCATTCTAATAGATTTAAAGGTAAAGATACATCTTTCTGTAAACCCAAATGCAAAGAGGCTCCTACCTCCCACATTGTAATGAAATGCAGGAAAAGTTTCCTGGGTGTTTCTATCTTAGGTAATGTTGGCATGTGTGAAAACCCAATTATATATCTATCTATAGTTATGACATCTCCATCTATTTCTATATTCCTACCTATCCTCCAGTTATCTTTATCTTTATCTCATCATCTCTATCTCCATTTTCATTTCCCTCTCTTTTTTGTTCTTGTTCATGTGTATCCAAATGTCTGTGACCCCATTTATGATTTTTTTTGGTAAAGTTACTGAAGTTGTTTGCTATTTATTTCTTGAGTTCAATATTATTTTTAATAGATGAGGAACTGAGGCAAACAATTTTAAGTGACTTGCCCAGAGTCATAGAGTTAGTAAGTGTCTGAAGCTACATTTGAACTCATGAAGATGAGTCTTCCTGATTCCAAGCCCAGTGTTCTATCACCTGCCTATCTGCCTTTCCTCTATTTCTACCTCTAATATCTCTATATATTATCTACATCTATGTCAACTCTCTCTCTCTCTCTCTGTATATATATATACTTCTGTTACAACATACTACACATTTTAGTAAATAAATACTACACATGCATGCATACAGTACATATGTATGTATACATGCATCTAGGTGTCACTTTGAACCTGGTGTTGGAATACCTGAGTTCAAATCTAGCCTTAGACATTACTGGCAGTATGATCCTAGGGAAGTCATTAATTATTTGCTTTACTTTCCTCATTTCTAAAGTTATAAGGAGAAGGAAATGGTAAAAACAGTACATTATTTTTGCCAAGAGAACCCCAAATGGAGTCACTAAAATTTGGACTTCACTGAAACACATATACATGCATATGATGCCTATATGTACATGAATATGTACCCACATATAGACATATTTCATATGTAAGTAGTACATGTCCAAGGAACATATCTGTATCTATCAGTATCATCAATCTGCCATCTATATACCTATATATCTGTGAACCATGTATCTATTTAGCTATCTGTCAGTGTCTTTCTGTCTATCTATCTATCTATCTATCTATCTATCTATCTATCTATCTATCTATCTATCTATCTATCATCTATCTATCCATCTATCATCTATCATCTATCTGTCTGTCTGTCTATCTATCATTCTATCTATCATCTATCTATCTATCTGACTTGCCAATCAAAACATGAACTAAATGTGTCAATGGCAGGACTTGAAAGCATTATGTTTCTATAGTTAACATTATAACAAACACTGCTGGAATGCATCCTACTTTTTTAGTATTTATGAACTCAAGATCCACTGTGCTGATTTAGGAATATTTTTAGCATATAAATTTAACATCAAAAGAATAAATGATTCAAACATTTGTCTCTTAAATTCAGTTAGAATGACAGAGAAATAATGATAATTAAGATTTAACTGTATACATTTTGTATGACTGGGGATAGGAACTTTGAAGTAGATATGTATAAACTTAGGGTACTGTTAAATACAGTTTGATACAATTCACTATATGTGGTTTTAAATAATAGAATTGGAAATGACTGAGAGAACTTATCCCATGTCTCAAAAAAGAAATGACTAATTCTCAGAAAATGACCTTGAAAATTCTATTCAACAATCATTTAACCACCTTTCTTATTTATACCACTGTCCTAGGCACTGGGTCATCCACAGATTTTAGGCAAGATGGGTCTCTGCCCTCATGGATCTCTAACTTGACTTATTTTGTATATCAAAAAAGTATTTTACTTGCTCTGAAGACACAGATTGCTATTGAAGTAGGTCTAGCTGAAAATTTCAGCAAATAATTTCAGGACAATTATCTAGGTAACTTTTCAGTGAAAGACTTTGTGACAGTTTGAAGCATACAGAACACCCATGATCACTGAATCATTATTCTGTTAGAATAATAAGCCACATGGGAGAATTGCAACAATACAACAGAGGGGTTTTCCATCTCTCATTCACTACAACATAGCATGTCATTTTAGCTTCTTATAAGATTTCACGGAGAGATTTATGTGCTAGTTAATTCCCAGACTCTAAATGTATGCATGTGAATTATTATTGTGTAAAGGTATGTGAATATGTGAATATTTGATTTGGCTAGCTAGACGTATTTTGGGAGTTTGCCAGCATACCACTTTAGGTTGACATTCTATGAAAGTAATTTATATTATAATGAAATTGGTCTGCAGAGTACCTAGGAGTTTAGGGATGGGGAGGAGTTGTTAGGGTATTTTTTAGACTTGGATTCCTTTCATCTCCTTTCTTATTCTCATACACCTCAGGATGCAAAGCCTGGTGCCTCGATAGATAGCTTCCCCAGCCTGCTATGTTATGCACAGTGGGAGTATGGAGAGGTTAGTAATGAAACAGACTGGAAATGAAGAAAAAAGAGAGGAGAAAATCAAACAGGAGAAATATTACAACTTAAAAAAACCAAACCAATATTTCCAGAATTATATAGGAACATCCTGCATGTCCGTATCAAAATCCATGATCATAAAGGTAGCAGAGGCCCTATTAGCATAAATTAACACTTAAAGCATTGCAAAGTATTGGAAAATAACTCTGGACTTGCAGTAGGAAAGAATTTGGACTTTGTGAGTATTTCTTCTTATAAGCTGTAGGGAAGACACTTCATTTATCAGACTCATATTATCTTCATCAATGAAATAGAAATAATAAAACTCTGACCACCTACCTCAAATAATAACTGTGAGGGAAATGATATTTAAATTCTAAATCACTGTATCATGTAAACATGTGTACTTTTAAGAGTGTCCAATCATTTCTTTTTAATTTATTCTGTTTTACTTAGCTTGTGTTTATTTTTTCTCCCAACCATGTCAACTTTTCCATTAGAGGAAAAAAAATGAGAAAAGACAAAAACAAAGAAAAAAGTTCTTATAATGTTTATTTATTGCAAAACAAAATGAATTTCCACTTTGTCTATATTAAAAAAAAATGTTTCTCATTGCAACATGCCTAAATGTCTACATAAGCCAGAGCACTGGTTCTCAACCTTCCTAATGCCATGATCCTGTAATACAGTTCCTCATGTTGTGGTGACCCCCAACTATAACATTATTTTTGTTGCTACTTCGTAACTGTAATTTTGCTACTGTTAGGAATCATAATGTAAATATCTGATATGCAGAATGTATTTCCATTGTTACAAAGTGAACATAACCCAGAGGTTGAGAACCACCGAGCTACAGTATATCTGGGAGATAATTCTGTGATCTTTTAGGGATTAAATGCTAAAAAATTCTGTAGGTATTATAACCGAAAACTTTGTTCTTAAAGAGAACCAATGACATAATGAGGGTAATGTCTGAATTGCTTATGAAATAGATTCAAGTGATGCAGAACTATGCAATGTACTGAACCTCACTGTCCACTCCAGTATAATTAAAGTCCCATGGCAAGAGAAAAATCAAGAGGACTGGCTATGGCTCAGGATGAAGTGAATGACCTTGACCTTTCTAAACTTAGGCCTTTCCAGTCTTCTCTGTCACTACAACTCACAAGCTTCAATTCTGCAGCTCTCAGGGTTTTTGTTGTTGTTGATTTTTTAAATAGTTCAACTCTCACAACCATATATTGCTACTGGAAAACCATAGCTTTGATTATACAGACCATTGTCAGAAATGCTTCTTAGTATGCTGTCCAGATTTGTTGTAGCTTTCCTTCCAAGGAGCAAGAGTCTTTTAATTTCATGCCTTCAGTAGCCAACTGCAGTGATCTTTGAGCTCAAGAATATAAAATCTGGCACTGCTTCTATTTCCTCTATTGTTAGGAAGTTGCCAAGATCTTAGCTGTTCCAAATAGTCCTTAAAAGCAACAGGAAATAACATGAGTTATCTTCTTTTTTATTATATTTTCAGTTCTTTAATATAATTGTATTAAGGGGAAAATATGGAGGAATTTGCAAATTAAAGAATTTGTAAATATTACTGCTTTTCTATAGCAATCAGGTAAGGAAACAATTATAAAAGATCTTACTCTCTAATTCTAAAAGAGTAACTGAGTGAGGGAGGCTAAATGAGTTCATCATAATCAGTTAAAAATGCAGAAATACTTATGTTTAGTATATATGTATGCATATATCAAAGTATGTGTAAATAAATATATGTGTATATAAATATATATTTTGATATATGCATATATAAATGATATGTGTTTACACATATATATGTTGTACATGTGTATGTGTATGCATGTGTGTGTGTGTGTGTGTGTGTGTATGGGAGGGGACTTAAATTCTAACTTTTCAATAATTCCCCTGTTATACCACTCTCTCTCAAAAATAATCATCTCAGTTGTCCAACAAGTTTTTCTTGAATGTCTTCCTATCTTTTAACCTATTTTGTCCCCTAAAACAAACAGCTTCACTTTCTATCTTTCCTTGTACTAAAATACAAACTACTTTTCAACATGGCACCAGATCCTGTCTTTTTTATTGTTGCTTTCCTTAATCAGATCAATCTAATAATATTTTTTTTTGCTAATACTCAATGACAGATAGTCTGCTAAAAGTCAATGACACCCTACATGTTTTCTGGATGATACAGAGATAGATTTTGGTATAAAAGTTATAATAATTGATAATAATGATAATAATAATAATAATAATAGCATTTATATTTCACCTTAATGTTTTGCAAAGTACTTAACTATTTAAATACTTTAATATTATTATTAAATATATTATTATTAAGTATTTAAATACTTAAGTATTTACTTACTTTTTACATACTTAAGTATTAATTTACACTTATTTGTATATATATATAAAAATTAAATAATTAATTTACATATTTAAGTATTTAAGCATATTATCTGATTTCATCCTCACAACCACCTTGGAAGTAGGTGCTATCATTATCCTTCATTGTACAGATGAGAAAACTGAGAGAAATTGTGACTTATCAATTGTCAAATAGTTTTAATTGTCTCAGGCAGGATTCTAAGTGAACTGTGTTGCCACCAAATCCAAAATAAAATCCTGCCTTCTATTCAAAGCCTTTCCTGATCACTCTTACTTCTAGTACCTTCTCTCTGTTGATTATTTACAATTTCTCCTGTTTATACATAATTATTTTCATGTCATCTCTCCCCTTATATTGTGAGCTCTTTAAGGGCAGGGAGCATCTTTTATCCTTCTTTGTATCTGCCTCCCTTGGCTCAATGCCTAGTACAGAGGAGGTGTTTGGTGAACACTTACTGACTGAATGAAAGTCACTGTGCTAGATTCTGGGCAATCAGTGGGGAAAGATGACAAGGTTTGTTGAGATATTCAAATAATTGCAAATTAGATCATGATTGGGGTCAAAGAGGAAGACAAAACATTAAAGAAAATGTTGAAGATAAAGACATTGCTTTTAACTGTTTTATCAAGAAATACTTCTTGGAGCAGGTGACACCTGGCCTGTATTTCCCCAAAAAAGAAACAAAGAAAGCGATAAATTTCAACAGGCTATGATAAGGAATGACCACATTTTAAGGATTTGGCTCATTTTGGTTAATTCCCTGATGAATTTCCTGAGCTTAAAGAGAGAAGGACATGACTGAGGAAATACTAGTAGTAATATTTGGTTAGAATTTAAAGCATAATATTAAATAAAATTAAAGAAGTACCATGAAGCAAGATTGTGGTGAGTTTCAAAAACCAGCCTGTATAGGACATATTTTGTCCAATAGATGAACACTGATAACTGAAAGTCATTCTTTTTTTATTTACTCTGCTCTTTAATGCATAATTCTACTTATTTCTATTGATGGACAAAATTTAAGATTTTAAGATAATAGATTTAAAGATGGAAGAAATCTCAAGGAACTCCTAGTTCAAAGCCCTCAGGACTTTTTTTTGGTTGCTTGATTTTTTTTGTTCTTTTAGAAGGGGGAGGGCAGGGAAATTGGGGTTTAGTGACTTGCGATGATCACAGGGGAAGTAAGTGTTAATTGTTTGAGGACAGATTTGAACTCAGGTCCTCCTGACTCCAGGGATGGTGCTCTATTTACTGCACCACCTAGCTGACCCCACAAAGCCCCCATTTTACAAATGAATAAGATGAGACCAGAGAGCTTACACACTGGTATTAATTGTCAGAGGCACAATATAAGCCTTGGTCCTCAAGTGTTCAAAATTTCTCTTAAGCAATATAACACTGTTTTCATTTGGCTGTATCAAATAGGTCAACATCAGAAATATGTGTGACATTGCCAATGGAAATTACATTAAAGATTGATTACATTTTCTTTAGTGATACACTCTAAAGACACTGGATTTTCTTCCTGACTTGCAATTGCAATCTTACATATGTCTTATTTCCCTCATTGGAATGTGACCTTTTTGAGAGCAAATCCTTCTCATAAATGCTTAATAAATATTTTATTCAATTAATTAATTACATGAATAATTAATTTATTAATGAAAAACAATTCCAAGAAGCGTTTTTTTTAAGTTTATGAATTTAAGTTGTTTTTCTTTCCAGTGTTGCATAGCCAGCTATTCTTAACTTGATATGAACAACAGTTGGTTCCCACAGTTCCAGTGATTTTTTTAAATGTCACAGAAATGCTTAGGTCTTCATTCCCCAAACATGCCAGCAATGAGGCCAAAGGATTTCTGATAATGTCCCTTCCTCCTCATCCCCCTCCTCCTCCTCCTCCTCTTTCTTCTTCTTCTTCTTCTGTTTCTGTTTCTGCTTCTGCTTCTGCTTCTGCTTCTTCTTTCCACTATATGACACTGCCTCTCTTATCTTTTTGTATCATAATCATTTCTGGGAAATGTCACCTTTTATCACCCCAATTAAATAATTCTATGTAATAATGAAATGCTATTAAGCAAAAATCTTGTCTGTATGATCTTGGCAAAATGTGTTAAAATATCTAGAACTCAATCTCCTCAACTTGAAAATAAGAAGATTGGACTCAACATCTAAGGACTCTTCTAGATCTAAATCTGTTACCTCATTATGACCCTTTGGACAAACTTGATTTGATTATCAGATATATATAGCGCTCACATTAGCTTTTCATTTTATTGCCACAACGTTCTGTAAAGCCAAGCACAAGCAGCTTTCCAGAGCCCTGCATCTGTGATCAGCTTTCAAGGTTATGATTACATGGTATAGCATACTCTATATTTATTCAATAGTAAATTAAAGCAAAACATTGACAGAAATCAAAGTACAACATTTAGAATGTTATAACTTCACAACTTATAATTAAAAGGGCCCCATAGTTTTCACCAAAGTGGTCACATATCTTTGAACAAAGTACATTGATTTAGTCAATCACAAAGTCCTTAATTCAATCACAAAGTCCTCTGAATGTGATGCAATTACAAAGTGGAAATTACAAAGCCATCCACCCCAGGTCACAATTGAATTAAAACTTCATCAGTCACTATTCACTATTAAATACCCAAAGAGACGTCTTTTCATCTTATCTTGAGGCAGTCTCTCAGCTTCCATGGTTCCACTTCCATGGTCCCAGCTCCTACCTGAATCCACCAAACTATCACCTGAGTTCAAAAGCAGATAGATCCCCATTCCTTGTCCAGCTCTCCATGCAGTCCCTGTTCCACATTGAAGCTCACAGTATTTAATCCACCTCAAGTCCTTCAGAGTTTCTATTCCTGGGAAGACAAGGCTTAACAAAGCCACAATAACATTCAAAACATTGCCAGCAACCTTATCAAAATCACTTTCTGCCTGTGAAATAAGCATAAATCCAAAACAGAAGACAAAGGACTGATACCACAGTCATCCTTCTTCCACTGGCAGCTCCGTCTGGCCCTCAGAAGTCTTTGGCAGCCCCAGCTGGCCCTTGGAAGCTCTCAGTAGAAGTTATGGCTGGCTCATAGAAAAAAAGTTCTACCACCACAAGTTCTGTCCTCAAAATCAAAATCACTTTCTCCATCCTGGGCCTCTCCTCCCCAGCTTCCATGCAGTTTATTCCAAGAAGTTCTGTCTCTGTTCTCAGTTCTCATTTCTCTTCTAAGTTCTTCTCAATTCTCACTTCAGTCCTCAATCCAACAGTAGCAGCCCAGCCTCTAGATGCTTGCTGAGAGAAATTTTGGCTCTCCAGCCTTTGTTTTTCTCTATATAAGGTATTAATTCCTCCCTGTTCCAGACCCTTCCTGTTACAGGGCAACATGGGTTCATACCTCCTGTTTCTTAACAGAGGCTTGATATAATTAATTTTAAACTAAGTGCTAAGTACCTGTTAGCTTCCCATTACAAAGGGATCTTCAAATTCCATTAATATTACAAGAGGTTTCATTATTTTTATTTCATCAGTGACATTTATTCTTTATTTTTCTCAGCATTTGCTTTATATTTAGTCATCTTTATATTTGCCTTATAATAATCATGTGTTTGTACTTTGATTTTTTCTTGTTTCAATTTATGTTGTTTCATGCAAATATTCCCATGTTTCTCTGCATTCCTCACGTTCATCATTTGTTACTCCACAAAATATTCTGCTATATTAGTGTACCTCAGGATGTTCAGCTGTTCTCCAAATGATAGTTATACTTTCAGTAAGCAGGGTGATGTAAATATTTCCAGACATCTTAGAGCAATGCTTAATATTTTGTCATGAAGCCCTATGGAAGTCTACTAAAGCCTATGGTCCCCTTCTCATAATGATGTTTTTTTTTATTTAGTAAGAAAAAAATAAATGAGATTACAAATAAAATGTGTTTGTGTGCTTATGCTCAAATACAGAAGAAGAAAGGACTCAGGGAATAGAACTTTTACTTCAATATCATAGTCCATAAGATCCTAATTCCCAGTTTATTCAGCTTTCACAGAATAGTCACTAAGTATCAATACTAATTTTTGAGAGCTTTTAGAATCTGATCTCAGTACAAAATTAAAGTCTGAAATTATGAATGAAGGGAAGAGCATCTAGGATGGTGGGGAAATGTATCCCCATTTAAGTCTCTAGGGAGATCAAGCCCTTTTCCTGGTTCAACATCTCACTTTGGCACAATAGTAAAATGGATCAGAACCAAAGCAATATTATCTTAGCTTATTGGCTTTATCTAGGCTGATGGGAAGGAATAGGACACAAAACCCACAATTCCAGGTTCTCTGTTCCCCCTTGGACCATTTTCTATATCTCTAGACCAATACATGTCACAGCATAAATTCTCAACTGTATTAGATAAAACGTTGTTACTAGTCAGAATTTCTAGCTGTTTTTATCATAGATTGATGATTGAGACCTCAATGTGACTACTTGCATCTTTCCACACATACTCTATGTCCTGTACCAGGAGACCAGAGTGGCCATAACTACAGTAGTTATAGAAGCAATGTTAGTTTGACAGAAATAGTGAGGAAGGGTAATACCACCAGCCATTCCTGAGAGAAATGCTGAAAACATTGGGAAAACAGATCTCCCATTTAGGAGAATAAAAAAAAAAGAATTACATATGTCCCAAGAGAAAATGCCTTAAGGATAACATGTTTTTGCAATAATCACAAGTAGGAAACCAGAGGAAAATACAGATTTCAAAAAGAAAAAAAGACTATGAATTCTAGATGGAAAAATATTTGTTTAATTCAAAACCAAAGAAAGAAGATAATTTGATAAAAAGAATCTATACCACAAACAGTTTTAAACAGATGGACAATATTTATCTAAGAAGCATAAGCCCAGAAAAATAGAATGTAACAAAATTCACAAATGAAATGACAGAATTACAAATATTAGAACAGTCAAAAGACAGAAACTTTTGAAGAACATATGAGCAATGTGTTATACAAGATTTTTCAAAAAACATAGCACTGTATTAAGTTCTAAAAACTTTAACAAGCTTAAAAATGCAGTAACACTTTTGGTATACCATGAATGCATTTTTTAACAAATGAACTAGCAAACAGGATGAATGGAGTTTAAGAAATCCCTCATAATTCTTGGAAATAATAATAAAAATGGATAATATATTTTTTAAGAAATCATGCAATAAAATTGTCCAAAATTATAAAACCTAAGATACAAAGCACAATCAATCTGAAACAAATCTTACATATAATATACTGAGAAATGCAATTACAAAATGTCAGTTTCTAGGTTAAAAGACAAATATATATATCTGTGTGTATGAAGTAAAAAAGAGAGATATCAAATAATAAGGAACTTCCTGCAATATCATAAAGAACATGTAGTAAACATGAAAAAATAAAGAAATATTCACATTCTTTTGTAAACCTTAACATAATCCTATAGGGAGAGGAATTATGTTTTAATATAATCTGTAAAAACAAAATTCTAGTAATAATAATAAACTGCTAGCGTAACAGGGTTTAAAAGGTGGCAAAGTATTCAGTATATGTAGTCACACTTAATATTCACATTAAACCTTAAAATAATTGCTATTTAATTTTCAATTGCTAAAACACACTTAAAAGACACAAAAAGGTAATCATATAATATTTATAGAAGTCATAGATTATGTCACAATATGATTATTAAATATATATGTACGAAATGCAAAGGAGTAATTAGGTGAAAAATTAAACTACAGTGAGAAATACACAGCCAATCTGTAACTGTGTAGGTTTTCAATGGGCTTCATGCATAATAGAAAAATCCAAAAGTAAGAAAAAAATGACAGGAATAGAATTTTTGGGAACAGGATGTAATAGATTACTAGCAATTAGTGAATTTAGATCACAAAACTTACAACTATTTCACAATCTTCCAAGCCATCTTTAAAAAACTGGGTATGTAGTTGGTGATAAAAAAATAAAAAATACCAATGTAGAGCAGCATATATATTAAAAACAGCATACACACAGACAATTTCTCTCTGTCTCTGTCTCTGTTTGTCTCTGTCTCTCTCTCTCTCCCCATCCCTGTCCCTTCTTTCCTCCATCCCTCCCTCCCCTCTCTCCGTCCCTCCCTCTTTGTGTGTGTGTGTGTATACACATATATATGTATGCATATACATTCATACATATATCTCTATTTAATGCTTATTTGCATTTATTTTATAAGTATTTCCTCATAATGATCTTAAGAGCTATGTCCCAATATTTCTCATTTTTTAAATGAAAGCAAATGAGGCAGACAGGGTTTATGTTAGCTTCTCAACTTTACATGACTGTTAAGTTTCTCAGATAAGATTTGATTCTTCTGATAAAGCACAATAGATACTTTTACAGCCTCTTATTTGAACTCTGTTTGCATCTTTCAATTTTAAGCATTTCTTTTGAACAATGTATTTTTGGATTCTGGTTTCTAGTGCATTAATTTGTCCTGTTTTGTTTTGTGGGAGAGTTAATCCCATTTACACTCACAGTTGTGATTGATAACAATAAATTACCTCCATACTATTCTCTTTTACTTGTTTCATTTTGTTTTCCCCTGTATGCTCTTCAAGAGTCTGTTTTGCTTTTGGCTCCTGCCTTCCCTAATCTACCCTTCTTCTTAAACCTCCCTTTCTCTTAGTTCCTTTGTCTTCTTCCATGTTGGTAAGTTACATTTCTATGCACAAGTGTGTGTGTGTGTGTGTGTGTGTGTGTGTGTGTGTGTGTATTATTCCCTCCTTGAATCAATTTAGATTAGAATATTATTCAAAGTTTACCTGTTTTTGCATATTTTCTCCTCCATCATATCAACACTTTCTTGTATATTCCATTTACATGAAATTATTTCCCTTGTTCCTTTTTTCTCCCTTTCTCATCCTTCCATTATTATAATCATACTCATGTCCTCTAAGGAGACTCCCTCTGAAAATCCTCATGGTGATTATGTTCTGAAGGATTAGATATATCTTCTTCCTTTCACACACACATACATAATACATAATAAACACATACATAATACTATACATGTGTATACATGTGTATATGTATATGTGAATATGTATATATGTGTGTATGCATGTATGTGTGTGTCTATGTGTTGATCGTGCTGGGTTTTTTTTTCTTGCTTTCTTTATTTTTATAACTTGGTTAATAAATGTCTTCAAATGTTACAAAATATTCTTAGAATAAAATTAAATGAGGGACTTCATTCACAAAATATATTTGATTGCCTTGCACTTACTCAATGTTAAGAATGTTAAGAATAAATGTTAAGAATAAACAAATAAAATGTTAAGAATAAAATAAAATAAAATAATTAGAGTATAAAATACGAAAGTAAAAACAAAATTATTGCTTGTTTTAATAAAAATTTCTGGGAGTAAGTGCTTGTTCAGTAACAGATTAATAATAACATGGTTGTCCCAAAGGTAATAATTTCTTCTAAGTAACTACAAGCGGGGCGGCTATGTGGCACAGTGAATAGAGCACTGGCCCTGGAGTCAGGAGTACCTGGGTTCAAATCCGGCCTCAGACACTTAACACAAAAAACTAGCCGTGTGACCTTGGGCAAGTCACTTAACCCCAACCGCCCTCCAAAGAAACCCAAAACAAAACAAAAAAAGTAACTACAAGCATGCATTTAAAAAAATTACAAGTATGACAAGCTGAAATGATGAAATGTTGCCATAGTCAGGTCTAACCAATAACCTGAAGTGAATGAGAAGTTGTCAAAATGAAATCATATTCCTCCTTCACATTAATATAGTTATTATAAAATCATTCACAATAAAGAAAACTATGCAGTAAATGAAATTTGGAAATTAAGGACATTTTCACTTCCTGAATCGTAGAAGATTCTTCAGGAAGAGCCTAATACTTGACTTATAACATGATTGAATATCAGCGTTACTTATTGATATCAATTTATCAACATTAATGATTGCATCTCCTCATAACTAACAGTATGTACTTATTATGTATTATATATACATGTATCTACACACAGCCATATAAGCAGATGCATATACACATATATGTATGCATTTACGCATGAATGTATATATCTGTGTGTGTATATATATATATATATATATATATATGTATGTATATATAAAATCAAGAGGCCATCTAGATTACAGCAGAAGATCTAATCAATAAATATTGTGCATTCTTGGGGGGGAGGGTTTACTGAATAATTTTGTGGTTTTTAACTGGTCTCAGACTCGGGATTTATTTTCTGCTTAAAATTATTCTCTTTCTGTTAATCATATATTACCTTTTGCTCACATGAATTTATAAAAGTACTTTTTCTGCAGTCATATAGTCCTCTGTCAATTAATGCATATTTATCTTTTTAATACTCTTTTCCTGTAAAACTTTATGTTCATTGTCCTTGATACAGCTAAACACAATCATTTATTTAAACATACATTCATTCATTCATCCACTAAAGCAACATCAAGCCTTTAACATGTACAGAGCACTATGCTAGAAACTAATAGAGATACAAAGTTTGGAAAAGGCATAGGTCCGTGTAGGGAATCTGTGGACTTAAGGCTATGTGTGGCCCTCTAGGTCCTCAAGTGTACCCCTTGACTGAATTCAGACTTCACAGAACAAACCCTTTTAATAAGGGGATTTGTTTGGGGAATTTTTTTATTCAGCTGAAGGGCCACATGTGAGGACCTAGAGGGCCATATGTGGCTTCAAGGCCACAGGCTCCCCACACTTGGCATAGGTAAGCTTAGATCTAAGAGTCACCTTTAAACTTATCTTGTATAAGGCTTCTTTTTTCAGATGAAGAAGAGAGTACCAAAAAGTTAAAATTATTTATCTAAAATGGCTGGCAAATAATAGGCGCTTAATAAATCCTTATTGACCTGACTTGTCCAAAGTCATGCAAGTAGTTAGTAAGAAACTTCAAATTCCAAGTTAGGTCCCCTAATTACAAATCTAATATTCTTCCCAAAGGAGCATGCTGCCTTTTTTGACCATTGCCTCAATGGGGTATACAGCTGAGATAACTAAATATCTTCACAATTTTACCAAAATGAAGTAGAGGGTGTGAGTTGTTGATGTGTTAAAAAGCCAGAATTGTAACCATTTACCACATGACCTTCTTTTAAGAGTAATCACAGTTGTCTAGAATACTCACTGGCTAATGCCATGCCTTATTATTCTGAGAGGCAGAATAGTACAAGAATACTAAAAGTGGTGCCATGGGAACTAACTTAAAGTCTTTGCTATGATTTATTAGCTCTGTGATAATGAGTAAATCATTGGAGGACTGAATACCAAAATTCTCCCAGTGTCTTCCTTTATTAAGGGTATAATCTGGCTTTTAGGCTCATTCCACTCTCCAACTCATCATCTATCTGGTCTTACCTCCATAGAAATAGCCACTCATACATTGGATACTTCTGGGTTTTCCCCTTCCCACAACTTTCTGCCTTTTTGTGTGTTGTTTCACTTCCATTAGAGTAGAAGAACCTTGAGGGAAGGAACTTTTTTTTTCTTTTTACTAAATGTATACCAAGTGTTTTGCATAGTGCCTGGAACTTTTCACATGCTTAATAAATGATTAGTGGATTGGATTGGACTTAACCTGGTAGGACGTCAGTTTCTCATCTGTTAAATAAGAATCTCATAGGACTGTTATGAAGAAAGTGCTCTGTAAAATGTAAAGAGTTATGTAAATGTAAGTCATTATTATGCCATTCTGGATATTGGTGAAATTGGATTATTGTATGCTGAATATGAATTTTCTTATCACAATCCATACTGTTCACTGAAGATGAAAGGGTCAGCTAAGTATTGCAAAAATTATTTTAAAGAATTAAATTAACAAACTAGTTTATAATATTTGATTTAAGACATGGCATATCTGATTTTGAATGGGAATGCCCAAATGCCCATATTTGATTTCATATATGACCTTTTCAATTCATGAGTAAGCTCAGATTGTCAAAGTATGCCACTTTGCTTTACATCTTGAGGTCCTTTGCTGGTTGTAACACGTTATTCCTTCCTTTTCACAATATGTGTATTTATAATAGTTTTATGTTATTTTCATTTCTTTTAGTTTATATTTGAAGATTTTTTTTCCTCTGGTCACTTGCTAAATTTGTTGTTTGTCCTTGGGCTTGATATATTTAACCACTATGTATTTTAGAGTTTTCAGTGCTGATGTTTTGCTTCTTTGTTGTGTCCTTGTTTTCAGGTGTTCTATGGATTTCTTAATTGATACTTTTTTCTGTTTTCATAAATTATGCATAGTTTTGTTTTATAATTTATCACATTATAGCATGTAGTTATTTATACTCTCATGTTCTTCAGTGAAATAAGCAGTCATTAAGTTGTCTCCATGCATCTTATCTTTGAGATAATTGATTTGCTTATTTTTTAATGTTTTTTTGTTTGTTTCTCCTCTGTCAAATTATCTCCCATTCCTGTGTATTTGCATGCTCAATCTGGGAGAAACCTTTAATATCATCTAGCTTATTTTTTTAATTTTATTCAGACAACACTGGTTTATTTATTTTTCTTTCTTTTGTTTTTCCTACGATGTCAAATATTTCTGCTGTGCAGGCCATAAATTCTTCTTTACTAACTCATATTTCTCTTTTAAACCTTTTAAGATTATCCTGGTGTGAGACTATTATGTCTAAAATCCAATGTTGTCTGACTTCTCACATTTGAGTCATACTCAAAAGTATGATATAATTTTATATGATATATGATATACATATAAAGTCTACTCTTTAAAGTAGCCAAAGAGTTTGTCATCCAAGAGGTGACCAGGTGTTGAAACACTATACATAGGAGGTTTGGAAGTAGACATTATGAGAATGTACTTTTCAATCCCCTTTCATATCTTTCTCTCCCTGATTCACTTTATATTCATATAATTTCATATGGATTCATGATAGAATAAAGCTTTTTGGTGGCAGAAATTAAACATTTGTTTTATATATCTATCATGGTGACTGGAGCAGAACTGATGCTCAAGAAAATATTGGTGAACATTTAATTGATAGCTAAAGGAAATTATGCTGCACAAAAACAAACAGAACATATTTCCTCCATTTAGAAGAATTAACCATCTTTTGCATTTGAAGCTATCCATGGTGCTGACTTTTGTGATACTCATAACCCACTTCTAGGGCTAAAGGCTGCTCTGTTTAATGAGTGTACAACAGCTTCTTATTTACTGATCTGCTAGTTCTGCTACAACAGTTACCTATATTCAACATGTTCTGCTGGGAATGACCCTAATCATTCCTATGTAAATGTGCTTCAACTAAGTTTATCAAATGGCTCAACCTTACCTAGGTTCTAGCCCAGAAATAAGGGCTTTACCCATTATTTAGATAAAAATGAAAGGTGTTTTTAAAAAAGGGATTGCCACCTATTTTTGTTGCAAATTATTTCAATAATTACAGATTTAAAATATATTGAAAAATAAATAATTCATTTCCTTTTTTTCTCTAAAATCTCAAAGTCATCAGCATGATGTGATTACCATGCAGAAAAGCTGACAGAGTGCTAAAGCAGCTGCCACAGTTAGATGTATAATTTAATCCATCATTTAATATTTATTGATAATATATGTAATATATCGGCAAATATATTTGCCTATGAGGCATTGACTCTTTCCATGGACACTCAGACTATGCTTACATAGAGCAATTGGTTCAACCATATTAACTGAATTAAGTCAATTCATTTAATTCTTTTCAGCAGTTTGTGTTTCTACTGAGTTTATTCCATAGATATATTGTTTTGGTGCCATGTATATATAGCGCACAGCATTATTTCTCATACAATGCATCATGAAGACCTAAAAGGGATGTTGTAGTAAATTGTGATTACTCTATCATCATGTCAGTCCCCTACTTAAAATTAGCCAGTGGCTAATTTTGTCTCTAGGACAAAAAGCAAAATCTTTACTGTAGTATCTATTTTTCTCCACAGTTCGGCTCTCACCAACATGTTGAGGTTTACTTCATTGTATTCATTTTCACAAGGTCTACATTCTAGCTAAACTAGATTAAGTTTTTTTGTAAATCTCAATCTCACATCTACCTTCTCTGTGTATATTATATGGTGAGGCCACAACCCATACATAAAATATACTTCATACCCATCTCTGTCTCAGAATTATTTTGCTTCAAGAGCCAGCTCAAATACTACTCTTTCTTTAAGCATTCTCTGATCACATTTTTTGATGCTCTCTCAAATTCATTATATTTACATGTGACCCTTTCCTTCTGAAAATAGAATGGGAGTTTCATTAGGGCAATTAAGCTTCATTAGGTGTTTATTTTTTTTCTTTATTCCTTGAGCTTCTAGTAGAGTGCCTTATATGAGAAGCTCAAGGAATACCAAAATGAATTGTAATTTCATGAGAGCTGGTATACAATTTGCCGCTAGCAAATAAGTATGGCCTAAGTTTTATTTAGAAAACGTCTTATATAGTTGTCTGAGGTATAAAAAGGTTAAAAACTTGTCAAGGGTGAAAGAAGTAGTAAGTTCTTAAATTTGAATATGCACCCAGACCTTAACAATTTTAGGTCCAGCACTCTACCAGCTATGCAACAGTGGCTTATATCATGCATATAACATCGTAAACACTAAACAAAACAAAAGCAAACAAAAAATTAAAACAACCAATAAACACATTATAGAAATTGAGAGATATAAATAGAAAAATGTAGAGGGGTCTTTCTGTCTATATTTATTTATGTCTATATGTGTAATATGGATATTCTGGAAAAATCAACATGTTTAAAGTAAATTTATTGTCTTTCTCCCTAAACTTTCCTTTCTTCCAACCTTTTCTGGTTCTTTCAAATGCATCACCATTCTTTTAGTCTCACAGGTTCATGATACCAGCAGTTTCCTGTATTCCCAAACTTTAGTGGTCACAAAATTGTCAGACCTTGCAATTCCAATTTATGAAATATTTCTCATGCTATCCTTTCTCTCTACTTTCCTTAATTCCTTAAATTGGAGGCTCTCATCTTCTTCCTAAATTATTGTAATAATCTCCTAATTAGTTTTGTTAAGTCAAATCTCTCAGCACTTCCATCAGTCCTTTATCTCTTTTCATCCTAGGCCAGTGAAGAAGACCTACAAGCTATGGTAGAGGGAGTTTCTTTCTCTGGCAGTTACCAGTAATAATGGAAGCACAGATCCTGTTGTTATCCCCCATAAATATATCATGGAATGAATAAGTTTAGGAAGAATTTGTTGATGAAATATATGAACAAGTATTTCCCAAAGGAATAAGTATGAGCTACTGGAAACCATATTTTAAAATAATCAGTAATTATTAGAGAAATTTGAAGCCAAATGAAGGTTATGTTTCATACTCTTCATATTGACAAAATTGATTGAAAAAGTGTATAGCCAACTTTAGAGAAGCTATGGGAAGATGTGAGTATTGGTGCACTATTGATAGAAATGTAGACTATCCACACACGCTAGAAAACAGTTCAGAATCATGTTCCCAATGTTTTTAAATTGTGCATACTAATTAATACAGTGACTACGTCTATAGAAATGAAAGAAAGAGGAAAATGGTCCTTTTGTACAAAAAGAAAAAAATGGAATGCCTATCTGTTGAGCAAAGAACAGAATAAACATATAGCAGAATACTATTGTGTTATTTGAATGAGTAAAAGGATCATTTAAGAAAAACCTCAGAAGAATTGCAGGAAGTGATACAATGAAGTGAGTAGAAATAGGAGAGTAATTCAAACAACAGCAAAAATAATATAAAGCACATCAATTTTGAAACGTAAAAATTTCGAGCAACAGAATCACCAGCCTCAATTCTGGAAGACTCACGATGAAACACATTACCTATTTCCTGACAAAGAGGTGACTGGCTCAGGGTACAAAATACAACACACATTTTAAAATATGAACTATGTCGAAATTAATTCTATTTGACCATGCACATTTTTTACAAAGGTTTTTTTTTCTTTTTTCCCCAGTGAGAAGGGAAATTGAAAAGAAATTCAAAAATTTTTAAATTGAAATGAAATAAAATAAAGTTTGGGGTAAATTTAATTAAGGGTAGCCCTAAGATAACCAAACTCTTGAATAGCCCACTTACACAGAACTACTTTTTCAGTTTATTTTCTGTCTTAAAACACTTCTTTAATGTTTTTTTTTCAAAATTATTCTACTGGGGAGACAATTGACCCACATTTTTATGTAAGTATATAAAAGAATAATTTCTGAAAAAAATACTTAGAGCTCCTGTACAAACAGGATTAATATTAAATGATAATTGTTCCTATAATTCTAAGGAAAGAAAACATCCTATCACAGAAACACTAAAACAAATGCATAGTTAATGACTCCAGTGAAGCAATAATAAATTGTAAATCTAGGTTTACATTAAGAAAGGTGAAATCCCATATCAGTGAGTTTGCCAAGATGTTTTCTCTATCCTTTCCACAACCATACCAGTAGAACCTAGAGGAGTATTCCACAGTGATTTCTTTCTAAAGAGAACCCTCAAGAAAGCAGAATGAATTAACAACTCTTTTTTATTCTTGTTTTAACTATCATAAACACTTCCATAAGTTTATGACATTGAAAGAGAAAGAACTCTAATCTCAATAAAAGGATTGAACCCTGAAAATTAGACTGAGATTTATATGCTCATTTAAAAACATTATTCCTTGTTCCATGACCTTAACATTTTCTATGTGTTGTGGAAGCTCAGCTGTGGGTAGTCTTATCAAAGAGTGGCCATGCCATACTGCCCCATATTTCATAGAGAATTCATTTCTATCAGGGACATTCCCAGGGCCTTTGACATAACGACCTTTGAAGACCTTTGTGACATCTGTAAGGCTATTTATAGTAGATATGCGTTAATCAGACATATATAATGGACACATACAACCCTCTAGCTTCAGAAACAATCAACCCACTGTTTCTCATTTTCTGAGTAATAGGTGTATCTTTCTACCATTTTTTGTTTCTACTTAACTGCCATGACTATCTTCCAATTTGTAATTTGTCTTTTCAGGCTAATAATAGAAAACGAAAGAATGTAAATGTTTTCACTGTCTTTGAAACAGTTGTAGTGAAATAGAAACAAGTAAGATATAATAATAACAAAAATAATAACATAAGCATTAATAATCTCAGTAGAATTTAACCCCCTTAAGTCAGGGACTCTCATTTTTTATTTGTATGCCCAGATTACATCTTGCCTATATCAGCTGGTTAATAATTGTTGGTGGCTGATTGCCTAAAACTATGCAAATAAAACATTTAAACAGCAATAATTCTTAAGGGTAGTAATAAGACGTTTATGTTATTTTGCTAAAGCATGTGACCATCATTCCATTTATCTCTTGGAAATTACAAAGGGCACTGTTTTATTTTGTTGTACTTTGTTTAAGAGTTTTTAGGAAACAGACTGTCATTTTTTCAGTGTTTACATTTATCATCCAAGTTGAAATGAATTTTGTTAAGAATATAAATGAGGGAAAAATACTGACTATATCCCCAAGGCATGAAAAAAAGTTGAAGCTATTGTGAAGTGGATGACAAGCATATACACACATATGTATCACACACATATATTTGCACAGAAAGTGTGCGTCTATGTATACACACCTTCATATATGCATATATATGCTCTGCATTCTGACTTTCCTTTTTTTCTTGTGTTTTCAAGGCAGATAATAATAGGTTATATATTATATTAGAGTTCTCTCTTATCGAGATGGGCTAAATTAGATTTTATCTAAAAGGGGACAAAGCCAAGCCTTGATTTTCCTGGGGCACAGCATGGCACAAGCTGAGAATCCTTTCTTGGATCTTCCAATTGTCTCTGTGTTGACATGGCTTCCCAGTCATTGGGGCATATATGGCCCCTCCTACCTGGAATCAGTATCCTTTAGATTTGGTGGATCTCTGAAGATCACTAAGACCCTGATCTGCTGACCAGGCATATTTCCTTATCAAGATGAGGCCCGACTCAACCTGAACTATTTGTTACTTCATATCCTTGTTATGTTAAATAAATATCCTCTTATTAACTATTCAATGACTTGCAAGTACCTCACATAGCCCTCACATTCAATCTTAATAAACAAGGTACTAATGTCAAGTCCATCTCTGACAGGCAGGCAACTTTAGAAAGATTTCTGAGTGTTTTGACTATAGGAAAGAGCATTTACTTACTTTATTTTGTGATACACGAAGCAGTGAGTTTGTCCAATGCTTTCCAAATCCTGACTTTTTTTTCCCACATGATCATTCATATATCATCACATAGTTACTATGCTTGCCCAGATATCCATCAACTCTAACATGGTCTGTTTCAATAATCTTCATTTTTACTTTGTGGTGGTGGGGTGATGCAGGGCAATTGGGGTTAAGTGACTTGGCCAAGGTCACACAGACAGTGAGTATTAAATGTCTGAGGTCAGATTTGAACTCAGGTCCTCCTGACTCCAGTGCTGGTGCTGTATTCACTGTGCCACCTAGCCACCCCAATAATCTTCTAAATAGTGTTTCTTCCCTGTCTATCTTATTCCAATCTATCTTCCCCTCTACTGCCAGAACAATTTTCGCAAAATGTGAAGATTTCATGATCGAGAAATTTTTTCCCAGACTTGAACACAGAGCTGAATCTAATAAGACGGAATTCAATAGAAATACATATAAAACCTTGCACCAAGGTACAAACAATCTACTCTATATAATGCATGACACAGGAAGCAGAGCTAGACAAGGATAGAAATGATTTAGTAGATAGAAAGTACAATATGACTCAACAGTATGAGAAGACAAACAAAAATGCCAATGCATACTTGCCATACAATGGGGGATGGGAGAAGCATAGTTTCCAGTAAGAGGGAGTTGATAATTCCACTGTACTTTGCCCTAATCAGAATGCATCACCCTGGGAAGCAAACCCTGTGGAGATGCTGCCTGGCCCCTCCTTCTGCACATGCTACACTCCCAGCTATTGAAGCCCCAGAAAGTAGAGTCTTTTGCATTGCCATTGGTTTTATGTTCAGTTGTGTAGATAGACAATATAGGGTTTAGGATGACTTTCCCAGTTAAGATAATAGGAAAACAAAGTCAGATTTTAAATTTATATCTATATCTATATCTATCTATCTATCTATCTATCTCTCTATCTATCTCTACATATCTGTCTATCCACACACATATACACCCATATACACATATATATATGTATATATGCGTGTGTACATGTATATTTATTTTTCAATAGACAAAAATCTATCTTCTCATTGTCTGACCCCAAATCCTCATCCCTAATTGAGAACTAAAAAAATAATAATAAAACATCAAAACATACACTGTTACAAAAATGTATACCCAATGAAAACAAAATGCCACATTAATTATGTCTAAAATATACATATGTGCACTCAGAAACATGTATAGACCCACATATGAGTATTTATATACATATATTTATCTAGATGGCACAGAGTATACTTTCAAATCAGGGAAGATTCTCGGAACCACTTAAGCCACTTAAGCAAAGGGTCTAGGGGCAGGAAAGAGTTTCCAATTCCCATTACATATGTGTACATGCATGAGTTTATTTGCGTGTGTGTGTGCATGTGCATGATAGTATAATAAACAAGTAAATAATTTAGGTAAAAGATCAATAAAATATAACTTGCAATTATATGTGGAGCTGCTTTGGAGAGTAGTGGTTTGAATACCAGATATGGAATCAGGAAGATCTCCATTCAAATCTGTCCTGGACTTTACTGTGTTACACTGGGCAAGTTAGAACCTCCCCAAACCTTTGTTTTCTCATCTATATAGTGAGAATAAAAACAGCACTTACCTCACAGGACTGTTGTGAAGATCTAATGAAATAATATATCTGAAGTTCTTTGCAAACTTTAAGGCGCTATGCCAACACAGGCTTTGAGTACAAATTTAATAGACTCTCACTTTGTAAACCTTTATGTGGTTTATTTTCTCCTTCAAATCAACTTTAATGCCTTGTCTACACACATGAAGTGAAGAAAAGAACTGGAGCAATTATTCTAATGAGCAAGAAAAGAAAATCCTTCCCTTTTACTAAAATATGCAGAAAATCAGATAAAAAGTCTTAAGGGCTTATTTTCCCCTTAAATCATCCAGATAATTGCCTCCATTTACTAATTTACTTTATATAGAGAAAGTCTTAGTATTTTCAACTGGCTTGCATTTAATTTTTGCTAAATTAGTATTTCTGTGAAATAGGTGCATTTTAATCTGCTTATTCCTAATTTATGCTAATGCAGTTTCTCACAGTACTGTTCAGGCTTTGCATAAGTTACAATCGTGAAATACTGTTCTTAAATGGAAGTAGTTTTTTAGCAGGATTAAACACCTGGCAAGGGAAAGGAAGATGTCATCTTGGTGATTGCTTGGTGCAAATTTCTGACTTTGTAGGGTTTCAGATTTAGTGGGTCAGGGGGCATTAGAGGCATGTAGTCAAATTAACCCTTTACAGATGAGTAAACTGAGAACCTAAGTCTTAAATGAATTGTTCAATGTCATACATTTGTAAATGTCGGTCAAAACATGTTCCTCCAAAACCAATTTGATATTCTTTCCACTGTACCCCAATAAAAATACAGGACTTTAAGATTTGTAAAGTGTTTTTGGACAGTATCTCAGTTGATCCAGGTAGTAGTTTTATGAAGTAGATAATACAGATTTTTTTGATGAAGAATGAAGACTCAGAGAGTGTATGTGATTTAATTCCACAAGTAGTGAGTACACAATGAGTACCTGCTTGAGTATTCAAAACCAAGACACTCCTTTTATCTCTTCGTCCTCTCATGAAAATAGTAATAACAGTTTGATTTTTTAAAGATATTGCAACATCCAAAGATTGTAGAGTTTTAGGAATCCTCCTGCATATCATATAGTTAGGAAGGTCCTGGGGCAAGTTCAAATCAGCTCACAATTTTTCATTGTTAAGTTTTCAGTGTAACCATTTGCAGAAATTGGCAAACTATAAATCAGTGCTCAATTTTATTGGGGATTTTTTATTATCTAGAACAAGTAAGTGTTACTAATGAAGAGTTTTTTGTTTGTTTTTGAGGGCAGGATGATTAAAGATTTACCAACACACATCGGAAGTCCAATTACCTTATTTCACTGAAATCAAGAAGTACCAAGCAATTAAGTGAATTCCCATGGAAGTAAACATGGGTAAGAACAAATGGCTGAGCAATGATTCAATCCCAAACTCGTGGTACAGTGGGAAAAAAAAACACAACCTAGATTCAATGGATCTGATCTTGAATTTTGCCTCTGGTGTTTCTTTCCAAGGTAGCGTTGGGGAAATTGTTTAACCTTTATGGGCCTCTACTTCATCATTTATAAAATAGTAGGTTAAATTTAATGATCTTAAAAGTCGTAAATTCTATTAGTCTTCAAACTCCAAATGCAGCTTTCTTTCCTTATCATTGTGTGGATATAATTTTTATATTTTATTTCTATAGAATCACAGAAGGAATCTTAGTATTCATGTAATCAAATATATATCTCTACTTTAACACACCAGACAAAGACAAAATATCACCTAGTCTTTGCTTGAAAATTTTGGAAAAAGGGAGCTTATCACTCCTCAAGGCAGTCAGTTATATTTTTGATGTTTTTCTTGACATTGAACCAAATTTTATCTTTTTTCCTGGTTTTGTCCTTTGGGCTTATTCTAAAATTTTATGAACTTCAATAATTGTAAGAATCCACATTTACATAGTTTATGATAGATTTTAAATGACTTTCCTTAAAACTGTCTTATGTATTAGTGTCCTATAATTATTTCTATATCTGGTGAAATGAATGATTCAAAGTTGGAGGATTAAGGTAAAAAAAAACCCTCTAATAAAATATATCTGGAAGATAGCAGAGTGAAGGCAGGGACTCACCTGAGCTCTCCACCAAAACCCTTCAAATACCATTAAAAAGTGACTCTGAACAAATTTTAGATTGACAGAACCCCAAAAGAGACAGAATGAGGTAGATCCAGCCCAATTCAACATGGAAGGTCAACAAGAAATGTCTATTGCACCAGGTTGAGAGAGGAATACAGACCAGCACAAGACATACCAAGAGAGGCACAGACCCAACAAAACAGAGCAGACCTTAGGGTGGCTGAATCACTGGAAGCTGTGGTGGTTTCCTGACTTCTGAGCCCTCAGACACCAAAAATAATTTAGAAGGTAAACAGAGGAGGTCTTGACTCATGGGTGAATTGGATTTAAATGAGGCAGAGCTACACAAAGTCATCAGTCTCACTTTCTCCTCCCAGATTATCAAAATCCAATGTCAAGACAAAAGTCAAAACAACTGATAATGACCCAGAATATGATGGATGATCTTGGTATCTCCGGTGTCTAAGCTCTAAGCAATCCACAGTGTTTACTTCAGCTGTGTTCAAGACCATTAGAAGAGATTGTTCTCATCCCCCATTCCACCAGTTGACATATTTGGGTGTGGGGGGAGTAGCCTGACTCACTGACCAATTGGAGGACTATCTCAATCTGGTTTAGCCCATCTGCTTAGGTGGTTTGCCAGGTTATGGCTACTGCACATGCTATAATCTTCTATGAACCACAGGTGAGAGTTGAGTGCCATGTAGACACCAAAGACAGATGAACAGCCCTGATAAAGGCTCAGAAAGTCCTCACAACAGAGGTGCTAGACCTCTTTGAACATACCATATACCCCCAAGCTATAAACTGGGGATAGAAAAGATAAAAATGTCCCTACTTTCAATGTGCTTATATTCTCTTGGAGAAGACTACATCTACCTAAATAGGTACAAGTGGAATAAAGACAAAGTTGTTAATAAAGCTGGATGAGGGGGAGACCAGGAAATACTCTAAGGGGATGATTGAGTTGTATTTCAAATGAAGAAAAGTATTGTTATGTTTATTTGGTTCAGACTTTTCCTATCAAGTCTAAATGCAGTCTTTCCACATTGGGGACATCAACTGATATGTCAATGTCCCCCAATATATGTTTGTTTATCAATCTCCTCATATCCAATGCTCTATGCCTTCATTTTACCCAAGACACATGCAGGGACCCTTGAATTCATAATGATCCATTAGGGACCTACCTCCAAGACCCATAATTCTGAAATTCTTAATTTTATCATAATCTCCTCTACCTCACTCTACCATTTCTTCCTATGCTTGATCTATTCTAAGCAGAATCCCTGGGAGTGATACTCAAGTATCATGTGTTCTTCTCACTTTACTGAAATTTGAAGAGAAGGAATCAATAACTTTGGAGTCAGAAGCACTGCTCAGGGCAGATAAGAATAAAATTTCATTAGAGAGTGGGTACACTAGACTTGGAATCAGCAAGCTTTGTTCTGATCCTCCCTCAGGTATGTGACTATGTGACTCTGGGCAAGTCACTTATACTCTCTTGGACACAGCTACCTCCCTTGTTTAATGAGGAGTGTGTTCTTGCTGATCCTTAAAGTACCTTACATCTCTAAATATCTGATTCTATAAGTATTATTTCTTGGAGCTCAGAGGACAGCCAAACCACCCCAGGTGACTGTAAGTGACCCTCTTTGGGTGTCAATAACTGGAAATGTTAGAAGGTCACTTAGTAAAAATCCAGGTTGGGGTAAACAATGCCATTATTATTTTTATTGAACTATTCATATGTTTTATTCCCCTTAATTTGGAAGCACAATTCGTTTGACTTTTAAGAAAGGTTTTTATTTTTATTTGGTCTTTTAGTATCTTTTTTGGATTTTGTGTGCAAGTTATATTGTGCTAGACAGCTCTATGGCTCAACTAAGACAAGCTAATGAATGTATAATAAAAGTGGAAAATACCCATTAGCTGTAAAGTTTTCAATAAGGTCATTTCAAATTACTTAGGAAAGGAAAGTTTCAATAAGAAAATCTGGATATATAAAAAAGCCATGAACAGAGGAATAAAAAATTAAATTAAATTAAATTAAAGAGAGTATGAAATAAGAGGGTAAAAAAGAGAGAATTAAGACTTTCATAAGAATGACAATGATTTCCCTCTTTTCCCCCTCCCAAGAAACAGAATGGAAATTTTAGAAAGATGATTAAAATAAGTAGCTGATATAGACACTAACAAGCTGAAAGGGAATGGAATGGGACAATTACCCAACATAATTGTAAGGAAGCTTATTTCATCCACTTCTTACAGATGAACCAATTTCCTCAACAATGTAGATTCTTCTCATGATATAAAATAATGCACAATCCAGAAAACAAACAAGATGCTAAATTGTAAAGATTTAATTAGAGGCCAGATTGACTGACACACATTAAAACAAAGAAACAAGTGAGCAGACATGACATTGAAACAATTATCTAAACCATATGTTTCAAATCAAGCCAAGATTGAAATGATATTTAGTGTTCAACACAACTTTTGGCCCCTGCCTCCAGCTCTGAACATTGACAGAGAGCATAATGCTCCTGGCATATAAGGTTGTGTTTCTTCATTACACTTCCTGACCAAAGCCCAGGTCAGTGAAAAGTCAAGAATGTCCTCTCCTTTTCTTGCAGTTGAACTTATTGGCATAGATCTAAACAAAGAGTAGAATTGGCTGGTCATTTTAGTCAAAGTGATCCATTGGATAGGTTCATATAGACCATTGGCATACCTGGGTCTATAGTGGCCATTCAGAATACCCATTGTTTATTTAGGATGTTCTTTATTCCAACAAGAGCACCCAGTGGCATTTGAGTGATGCAAGTGGGGGTAAAATGCAGAGTAAATAGATCATATGGTTTCACCATTTGGTAGCATCAGATGGCAACTTCAAGGTGCAGCAGAAATAAGAAAGAGGAAAGAAGGAAGGAAGGAAGGAAGGAAGGAAGGAAGGAAGGAAGGAAGGAAGGAAGGAAGGAAGGAAGGAAGGAAGGAAAGAAGGAAGGAAAGAAGGAAGGAAGGAAGGAAGGAAGGAAGGAAGGAAGGAAGGAAGGATAAATCAAAGGACATTAGTGACAAACCATTCTCCTTTTCTCTTTCTGAATAGATCATAAAGTGTATTTTGCATCATATGCTGGTGGTTTAGAGAACACACTAACCTTACAACTTCTTGCATTTCCATTCTCTCATTTTACATTTATTTTATAATCTTTTTGATGTTTAGAGAGGTTAAATGATGAGCACAAAATCATAAAGGTAGAAATGGAAGGTCTAGGATTTAAATCCAGGTCCTCTGACTCCAAAGTCAATTCTTATTATTACAATTACTGTGTTAATGTATAAAACATGTATTGAACTGACTATATACAGCACATAGTGATTAGAAGCAGATAGATGGTGCAGTGGATGGCACACAGGGCCTGGAGTCAGCAAGATCTGAATTCAAATCTTACCTCAGACACTGATCAAGTCACTTGACCCTTATTTACCTCAGTTCTTCATAGTTAAAATAGGAACACACACAATGGAGAAGGAAATGGCAAACCACTTTAGTATCTTCCAAGAAAAACCTCCAATTTAATATCATTTTAATGTCTTTTAAAATGCTTTTTCCACTGATAGAATCATATCTCTATCTGCTGTTTTTATTTTTTCCTGAAGAAGTACAATGTTGAAGACTCTGCTACTATTCTTACTGAAATGAAGACTATTGATTTGAAAAAAAATGTTTCAAAGTTGAAAATTTCTAATTTTTTTCTATTTACTTGAGTACTCAGTATTTTTAAGAAAGCAAGCACAAGCTCCTCTGAGGGTTCCCTCAGCTCAACATTCACATATACTTTCTAGCTAATCACATGTTAATGAGAAACAATTACAGTAAAAATCTCATTCTGATTTGTAGCAGCGCTCCAGAATAAGCAATAGCTAGTGCAGGAGAATCTTAGGCAGAGGAAATGAGAGAAAAGTGGTCATTGCTTATTTTTATTATTTTTCAAACCATTTTGTGAATCCTAAAAATTCATATATTAATGTAATTTCCTTCATAGCAATAACCTACTATTTATCAGCAGTTATCATTAGTTTTACACATACAATGAGGTAGTTATCAATGCTTATCTACTTGGGCTTTTGAAAAACCTTGACAATAGCAGAAAAATCAGATCCTACTTTTCTTAAGGAAGGAGAAAAACTTCAGACACATATTCAAGAACAATGCTGTTGGAAGATAAAGCCCAGAGCCCATGCGAGAAAGGAGACAAAGGAGTCTGGTTGCCCCATTGTAGGTTTCATTTCTGGGACAGCTTTGCATGCACAGACCATTACCATCACTAGGCAGGGGTGTGTTGCTTTGTGTTCAACAACCAACTTTCGGCAAAAATAAAAAGGGGCAGCAGTGATACACTTTTACATTTAATCTATTTCATTAACATTTTTTTCTAAACCTTTCTTTAATCTAGGCCATCAACTAAACAATAGACCAATCCCAGGTCTGTGGTGATTATTGCTTTATATTTATAAATGTTCACACTGACTATGGAATAATTAATTCTGCATCTAGTACAAGCCAGCGCCTGCATTCAATTGCTACTGGCTTCACTTTGGGTTGCTTCTTAGAGAGTGAAGGTAGAGACAAAAGGGCCCTATTTGACTTTTAGTCAGTAACATCCATAAATACCAAGGATTAGAATCCAAACCCAAAGCCAGGGAGACCAGACGCCATGGAACCAGAAGCACAGGTGCTGAAAGAAGAGAAGAACCAGACTCTGGAACCACAAGGATTACTTAACAGATCCTGGTTGCCAAAATTGCCAAAGGGGGCAATCCGAAATTGAGGTCCTATTCTTCCTCTCTCCTCTTTCCCTAATGGAACACATGTGCTTTCCAAACTTAAGCTTTGTTTCATCAAGGTAGCTTTTGCATTTATGCATGCCAATGCTCTAAAAATTAGTTAAAACAAAACTGTTTTCAACCAATGTATTGCCTGCATGTATATTTATTTACTGGAAGACAGCTTAGAGGAATGTTAAAGTCTGAATTATACAGAGAGGGAATGGAAGATTTTTTTAATAATTGCTATGATTATCATCTATGGGCTTGAAATAGACCAATCAGATTCTATCAATGCACATTATTATATCTCCCCCAAAGCAGGGGTAAGACACACATATTCTCAGCTTGTCCTTTATGCCTGGAATGTTCCTCATCTCCCAAATACTGGTTTCTACAACTTCCTAGAAGTTCCACCTAAAATCCCATCTTCTCTAGAAAACCTTGTCCTGACCTCTTTCCATTTTAATGCCTTCTCTTTTTAAAATACTGTTTTTTTCTTTTTAGCAAAATTACTCTTAACCCAAAACATTGCTAGATACTTTTGCTAATTTACCCACTTTTGTCAGAAATTATTGATAGTTTTATACTTAATTTTATTTTTAAAATCCACATTTTGGTGGAAGGAATAAAGAACTATCCAAAACAAATTACCAAACTCTACTTATTTAATAATCTGGTATTGTAAAACTTTTGAAATTTTCATGAGGGTTGGGGTGGAGGGTTCTTGGGGAAGCTGAAGGAGGGAAGGAATATAAAACCCAAGTCATGTATTAAAAACAGAAGAGAACATAATTTTCTCTCCCTTTAAAGTCCACAGAGTGGCCCCTACTAGGTGCTGAGTGCCCAGAATTCTTAAGTACATGTCTGTCATGAGAGTAAAGGTAACCATATAAGCTCTAATCTGAATAATGAGAGATCAAATTCCAATTCTTAACCATTTGAGTTCTACCACAGGATTCATTCCATTGTAGAATGAATATTTCCCCTACTATGAGGAGGAACAGGGAAAACTTTGGACAAATGTGAAGGGGAGGAGAATTATAGCAGATAGCACATCTCTAACCTTGCCCATTTGCCTTTTCATATCAGGGAACACACGTGAACAAATTTAACATATTTGTTATTTTTTAAAAGGAAATTAACTAGGATATTTTTTCTTTCATCCATTTCCTCCCAACTATTGAAAGAAAAAGAAATGTAAAATCATGATATCTCATACGTAGTCAAGCAAAGCACATTTTCACATCGGCTATGTCCAAAACTGAGTATCTCATTTTCATCTTTACTCCCTGTCTTCTTGGTCAGGTTTTGAGTATAAGAGTTCCATTAAAATAAGATACAGAGGCACTGGGGTATAGAAATCCATCTTGCGCTACTAGAAATTTGGGAGAAATGGGAGAGGATATAAGAGATAGCAAAATGGGGGAATTCAGTAGGCCACTATCTTGGGGTGGGGGATAGGAAAAAGATGGAGAGAAATTTTGTAATTTGGAATCTTGTGAAAATGAATGTTGAAAACTAAAAATTAAAAAAAAATTATTTGAGAAAAAAAATGTAGACTTCCATCATTGATCTGAAATCAAGGATTGTCATTGAATTGATCATAGTTCTTAAGACTTTAAAATTTGTTTTTTGTTTTGTATTGTTAACTCATATTGTAACACATTTTATGTTTTACAAAGACATTTCACCACATCAGCCCCATGAGCAAGGTATCTAGAACTTGTATTATTAATTCTTTCACTCTTGTATAAAAGATGAGGAAAAAGCTCAAAGAAATAAGGGAGTTGTTCAAGGTCACACAACTTCAAAGTGTCAAGGCTGGGATAGCAAATAAGTGGTCTGTTTTAATGGTTTTTCCCTCTTCCTTTCCCTTACAAACTACCATGTGGGAAAAGAAAATGAAAAGTTCTCTGGATTGTATCTGGAGAAGTTGGTGGCTATTTTTTCCCAGGTTTTTAGTTCTGTCTACAGGACAGGAAAAAAAATGATTCCAAGGTAAAGGAAATGGTTTAGAACTCAGAACCTATACACAAAAAAAAGATATTAAATTACTTCCATGAGCTCCAAAGGAATTTTGGAACTTTAGGAAGAAGGCCAGAATACTTTATGTGTTAGGTCCAGGTAATCACTGGTCTTTTCTCTCCCTTAAATACCTCTCCTCTATATATGTTGTCTCCCTATGTTAGAACGGAAGCTTCTTGAGGGCAAGAAATGTCTTTCTTCTGGTTTTGCTCAATGCTTTAACAAGAGTTTAGTATATAATAACTTCTTAAAAATTTTTTAGAGAGGGTGGATCCAAGATGGCAGCATAGAAGCAGTAAAGGTTCTCAGCTCTAACAAAGCCACCTTAAATATCCAGAAAATATGACTCGAAACAAATTTTAGGGCTCCCAAACTCACAGAAATACAGAAAACACATCTGCGGCTGAAGGCAACTCGGCAAGTGGGTCTCATCACAGCAGGCTGAGAGCCAAGGCCCTCCAAGCCTAAAACTGCTTCCAGGCCCCAGAGTAGTTGGGAAAAGCCACAGTTGGAGCCTATAGGAGAGCAGATTAGAGGCACCTGGGGCAATCTCCACATTTATCAAGCCAGGTTAAACAAGGCTAAGAGAAAGGTCAGTGGAATTCAAGCTGAATTAGGGGGAAAAAATTGTTCTGGCCAAACTGACCCCAGGGCAAGAAAGCAGCCCAACCCAGCTGCTTCAGAGCTCCTGGCCTGTGGACAACTGGGGGTAGCCACTGATCAAAAGCCAAGGGATCTTGTGCTGAGCTGCCTGGATCCAGATTGTTGTCTTGGGTGGTGGTCCTGGGGTGTGCTGTCATCGAGCCAAAGATGGTGGGGGCTGCAGCAGCCCCCCAATAGCTCTGGCAGCTGTGAAAACCCCATCAATTTGGGACAGTGCTTTCTCCCCTGGAAGCAGAGTTCCACAACACCAAAAAATCAAGCCCTTGATTGACTGGCCAACATGAGGAGAAGGAAGCAAAGTAAGAACAGCAATAAACCTGTAGAATCCTTTTTTGGGGACAAAAAGGATCAAAGCATGGAATGGGAGGAAGACAACACAGTCAGAACTCCCACACCAAATGCTTCCAAGAAACATGAAAATTGTCTACAAGCCATAGATCAATTTTAAAAGGACTTTAAAAACCAAATAAGAGAAGTGGAGCAAAAATTGGGAAGAGAAATGAGAATGATGCAAGAAAGAGTCAACAACTTGATTGAAGAGAATAACACCATAAAAACAGATTAACTCAAATAGCAAAAGAGGATCAAAAAGCCAATGAGGAGAAGACTGCCTTAAAAAACTGATTTTGCCAGATGGAAAAAGAAGCTCAAAAGCATTCTTAAGACAATAATTCCTTCAAATTTAGAGTGGAGGAAGTGGACACAACTGACTTTATGAGAAACCAAGATACTATTAAACAGTTACAAACAAATGAAAAAAAATAGAAAGTAATGTGAACTAGCTCCTTGAACAAACCACTGACCTGGAAAATAGATCCAGGAGAGACAATTTCAAAATTATTGGTTTACCTGAAAGCTATGACCAAAAAAATAACTTGGAAAGCATCCTTCAAGAAATTCTCAAGGAAAATTGCCCTGCCTGATGTTTTATAATCAGACAGCAAAATAGAACTTGAAAGAATTCACTAATTACCTCTTCAGAATGATCGCCAAAAGAAAACTCCTAGAAATGCTATTACCAGGTTCCAGAAACCCCAGTTAAAGGAGAAAATATTACAGGCTGCCAAGAGAAAACCATTTGAATACTGCAAAAGTACAATCAGGACAACCCAGGATCTGGCAGCTTCTACACTGAGGGATAGAAGGGCCTGTAATATGATATTTCAAAGATCAAGGGAGCTGGGATTAAAACCAAGGATCACCTACCCAGCAAAATTGAGTATTATGTTCTAGGGGAAAATATGGTCATTCAATGAGGTGGAGGACTTTCAAGCATTCTTGCTGAAAAAAAAACAGAACTGAACAGAAAATTTGACAATCAAACACAAGAAGCATGAGAAGGTAAATATGGGAAAGAAATCATAAGGAACTTATCAATGTTGAACTATTTGCATGCCAATGTGAAAAAAAATGGTAATAGTAACTTATGAAACTTTTCTTACTATGAAGATTGGTGAAGGGAATACAAATGTGTATATATATGTATGTATATATATGTGTATACTTACACATATATCTATAAATAAGGCTATATATGCGTATGAATACATATCTGAGCATGTGTGTATATGTGTACATAGAGGGTATAGGATCAATTGAATATGAAGGGATGATACTTTATTTATATTTATTTATTTATTTTTGTTGTTGTTGTGTAAAACCAAAATTTATTTTGGGGCTACGTAACAGAGAAAGCTTCAAAAAAGTTCCTTATTAGTAGTGGTGATATGTGTTCATGCTAGCTTATCATATGCTTCTGAAGTTAGCAGAAAATGCTCACACAAAGCTTTTACTCTTCCTACTATTTGTGGCACAGTGGAGAAGAGAGTCCTGGCTGAGGAAGTCAGGGTGCCTGGATTCTAGTCCTGAGTCTTTTAGTAACTGACTGAGTGACCATGCAAACCCCTTTCTTAGAAGCCCCTGTTCTTCCTCTATAAAATGAGGGGCTTGGACTAGAGAGCCTGCAAAGTCCCTTCCAGCTCTAACACTGTGACTCTATGAGAGTTGGATTAGTATAGCTCTAACCGTATTTTCTCCTTATGATTTGTCAGTCTGAGTTTCACACTTTAAATTCTCAGATTGCTCTAAATGGAAAATCAACTGAATATATTATTTGCCCTTATCCAGTTTCCCAAAAAGGTAAATTATGTACTTTCTTGTGAAGGATTTACTTCAAATCACAATCTAAACTAGATGGGGCATTAAAAAGTACTATGCTGAAATAGTGTCAGTTTGAAAAAGTGACTCATTTCCTAATGTTTTGTTTCCATTTGAAACATACAAAATCCTCCTTAAACACCCAAATATTTGTAGACAAGTGTCCTTGAAGAGGAATTTGCCTAGGGCATGTATGTCCCTATCTGGATCCTACAGTCTGGATGCAAGGTATAGGAGGAGACAATGGAGACTGGGTGCTGTGTCTCTCCCTCTACAGCATTCAGACAGCTTGATTAAAGTGCTTTCCGTATCTCATTTCATGTGATCCTCATAACCCTGTTTGTCCCCCACTAATGACTTTTCGTTATGTCTTCATATGACTCTTTTTTCATTAATTTCTGTATGGGGGTTAGAAGGCATATTAATAGGTGACATTCTAAATGGGTGTGTATTTGATTTAAAAAATGTTTTGCTATGCTCTTAAGGTTGAGGTGGTCCTGAGATGGGTGACTAAGATGGAGGGTTCTGCTTGAACAATACCATGTATTGAATACAACTCTATGACAGAATGGAAGGTACGCAGAGCAGTCTTACCATGGGGCACAGTTGGCAAGATCATTCAGTTTTCAGGAGAGTACACTGAGAACAGTTTAACCAGGTGCTGGACTTCTGTAGCATAGCCTATGATGGGACAGGTGTGATGACTCCTCACATAGTTATACACACATTGGTAACAAAACACGTAGCCAGAAGTGGCAAGGGCAGTGGCAAGGGATGATACTTTAAAAGGTGGAATTCTGAGGTGGGAGAGGACTAGAATGAGAGGAGACAGGGAGAGACAAAATGGGGTTAATCATCCCATATAGAAGAGGCAAGGGATAACTGTTACAACTTTACTTTCATTTACTCTCTTTGAATTTGGCTTAGGGAAGGAGTGACATACACTCTAAACTGGGTATCATGCCACAGAGGAGAGTAGGTGGGATGGGGATGAGAGGTGGGATGATGGAGGGGAGGGCATGGTCAGGGGGAGGAGTTGCTGGAAGCACACATTTCAGTAAAGGGATAGGCACAGGGTAGAGAACAGAACAAGAGGGGGGCAGGACAGGAAGGATGGACATATGATCAGACTGTCACAATATGTCCACTGTGAAGATGTCTTGTGTAATTACACATGCACAGTCTGTATTGAATTGTTTGTCCTTCCAGTGGGGGTGGGTGACTAGGGAGGAACCTAAAGAATCTACAATTTAAAGCTCTGCAATACATGCAACTAGGAATTAAGATATACAGGGGCTGGGGTAGGGAGACCTGCCCTGCCCTACCAGAAAGTTAGAGGGGTGTTGGAGGAGGGCGTAAAAGAGAGCAGATCGGGGGAGGGGCTTTACAGTGGGATCACGGTTTTGGCTTTGGGGGTAGGGAAAGACAGGGAGAAAATGTGTAACTCAAAAATCTCATGGAAATGAATGATGTAAACAAGAAAACAAACAAAAAATTTATATTAATAATTTCCATTGATTTAAAGTCCAGTGCTATAAATAGGTTAGTAGGTCTCAGTTGTATTTGCAACTCTGTTTTAGCCATGAACCAAATCTAGCCAAAATAGAATCAGAAGGCATAAAACAGCCAAACCAACACTGGTAATTATGGAATCTATCGATTTTACAATGGGCAGAACTTGATATTTTCTGTTTTTTGTAATCCACTGAAATGTGAACTCAGTCCACAAAAAGAAAGAAGGAAATGGAAAAACACAAAAGTGATAGTTATATGGAAATGGTCTGAATGACATTAATTTCTTTGATTAATTGTGAAATAATATTGCCAAATAATATTATTATAGATGGAGAATTGGATAAAACTATTTCTTTTTCTTTTTTTATTTTATTTTCTTTTAATTTTTTTAATATTTAAATTTTAATTTGTTGTCTTGATTACATCGTTCATTTCTACAAGGTTTTGAGTTACAAATTTTCTCCCCTTCTTCCTCCTACCCCAAGCCCAAAACAGTGATCCCACTGTAAAGCCCCTCCCACAATCTGTTCTCTTTTATGTCCTCCTCCAACGACCCTCTGACTTTCTAGTAGGACAGGGAGGGTCTCCCTACCCCAGTCCCTGTATGTCTTATTTCCCAGTTGCATATGGTTAATAATAATTATTATATATATGTATACATATATATAAATATATTTGTTTGTTTGTTTTAACATTTGATTGTACAGATTTAAATTCAAGATTCTTGCAGTTCCTCCCTTGTCTTCCACTCCCACTGGAAGGAGCAGCAATTCAATACAAACTGTACATGTATAATTACGCAGGACATCTCCATGGTGGGCATATTGTGAGAGGCTGATTATATGTCCCTCTTTCCTATCCCGCACTCCCCCTTGTTTTTTTCTCTACCCTATTCCTGTCCCTTTACTGAGGTGCGTGCTTCCTGCAACCCTCCCCCACACCCTGCCCTTCCCTCCATCAACCCCCCTCTCATCCCCATCCCCCCCTACTCTCCTGTGTGGCAAGATACCCAGTTTAGAGTTTATGTCATTCCTTCCCTAAGCCAAATTTAATGAGAATAAATGAAAGTAAAGTTGTAACAGTTATCCCTTGCCTCTTTTATATGGGATGATAAACCATATTTTGTCTCTCCCTGTCACCTCTCATTCAAGTCCTCTCCCACTTCAGAATTTCACCTTTTAAAGTATCATCTCTTCCTAATCA
>CM053597.1:195404544-195427162 GCA_028646575.1 Pseudocheirus occidentalis | reverse complement strand
AGGAGACTGAAGCAATGCATGCTACCATTCTTTTCTATGTTTGGCTTTTGTTTCTTTTTCTTACTGTTCACTCCATTGGCTATAACACCTATACAACCAGACTATTGTGCAATGTGAAAGAGTTTGCAGATCCTATACATGATTGTGTGCCTCCATGGTGGGGGTGGGAGAGTGGGGAGTAAGGGAAGAAAAATCTGAAACTCAAGTGACTCTGGAACTGAATCTTGTAAACTAAAATTAAACAATTCAATAAAATTAATTTTAAAAAAACTTACATTTCTTAATTCTCTCTCATCCTTCCTCCCTATCACACTCCCCATTGAGAAGGTGAGCAATTTGATATGCATTATTCATGTGCAATCATGCAAAACACTTCCATAATACTCATGTTGTGAAAGACTTACTATTGTAATGCCAAGCGAAGGCAGTTTCCAAGGTTTGGATTACCATCATAGCAAACCCCATTTATTCTGCAAACATTCACAGAACAGAGAAAGTTAAAATACAGTATAACTCATTCATTTAGCAAGCAAGTTCTCAATTCAATCCAGGTACTACTCCACCCCCCAAAGAGTACCTTCATTTAGTCAAAGTCTCTTCTCAAATAGAGATCAGTTTCCAATCATAAATAAAGTACATTTATTTGGTCAATCACAGAGCACAAAAAGGCCAAAGTTTTCCCATCCCTGGACTTCATGTAATCATAATGCCATCCATTAATACCAAGCACTTTCTCAAAAGGGAACAGGAAAGCACAAAGAGCCATCCACCATTAAGCCATAACAAGGTCAAGATAACATCTCAGCATTGAAAACCCAAAGAAAGACCCTTCTTTCCTCTTCACTAGAGGCAAGCCCTCAGCAATCTCAGTTCCTGGGAAGACAAGGTTCAACAAAGCCATAGCCAGTGTCCTCATTAAGTCACAATCTGCCCGTAGAACAGTCCCAGAATGCCTGAAAGTATCAGCAAGGTCCTCTTTCAGGATTTCTGTGAACATACAAGAAAATCCTTCTTCAGCGCTTCTGAACCAACAGCTAGGTTCCAGGGCCTCTACAACAGCAGCACTGTCCACCATTAGGTGAATCTGGAAAAATAACATCAAAATAGACAGGCAAAATACTGGCATCAAAGTCATGCCTCCTCAGTTCTCAGCAGCTCCAGGGAGTAATCCTCAAAAGTCCTGGGCAGCTCCAGTGGGCTCTCAGAAGTCTCTCTCAGCAACTCAGGCTCCATGATACTGGATACTGCTTTTCCCAAAAGTCCTTCTTCTGGCCTTCTCTGGGTTTGAGCCTTTTTTTCAATTCATGGCTCCTCCCAGTTCAGCCCTCTATATTCACATCAACAAGTCAGTACCACAAGTGGGATTCACAATCTCTGGGTCTTAACACTCAACCCAAAATCCAAATCAATGCAGGGGCATCTCCAAATTCCATTACCATTACAATTGTATATCCCTCCATACTATCCCCACTGTTTATTCTATTTTCTCTCTCTTTTCACCTTTTCCATCCTCAAAAATGTTTTATTCCTCATTACCTATTCCACCAATTTGCCCTTCCTTCTATCTCCTTCTTCTCTTATTCCCTTCTCCTCTTACTTTCCTGTAGGGTATGATAGATTTCTATACCCAATTGAGTATATATGTTATTCCCTCTTTGAGTCAATTCTGATGAGAGTAATCATTCCCTTTTACCTCCCTGTTATTCCCCTAAACTGCAAAAAGCTTTTTTTTGGTCTATTTATGTGAGATAATTTTCCCCCATCCTACTTCTCTTTTTTTCCTTCACCTAGTACTTTCCTCTCTCATGCCTTAATTTTACTTTTTCTTTATTCCCTTTTTTGTTTCATCCCTCCTTTATCAATTTTAAAAATCATGTAATACGATAGAAAATAAGCAAAAAAAAATTAAAAAGCCCTGACCATATAAAGTTATTATGGCAATTGGGAAGATGAAAACACAAACTCAGAAGAGGACCAAAACATCAAAATCCGTATAGGCAAAACTTCAAAGAGAAGTATGAGTTGTTTTCAAGTCCCAAAAATCCTCCTGGAAGAGCTCCATAAGTATTTACAAATGAAATGAGAGGCAAAACCAAAATTGGGAAGAGAAATGGTAGTTATCAAAGAGAACCCTTAAAAAAAGAGTCAACAGTGTGGCAAAGAAGGTACAAAAAAAATCACTGAAGAAAATAAATATTAAAAAGTAGATTTGAATAATTGGAAAAGGAGATATAAAAACAAACTGAAAAAAATTGATTCCTCAAAAATTAGAATGGGGGAAGTAGAAGCTAATGACAATGAGACATCAAGAATGCATCAAGCAAAATTAAAACAATGAAAAAAATGAAAATGTAACATGCCTCATTGGAAATAAAAACTACCCTTATCTATTTATTTATTATTTATTTATTTATTTTTGCTTTTGGAGACTATTTGCTCACAAGACTAAAAAAGAAAGTTTTAACAGACATTTAAGAGGACAACAAAAAAGTATATGTTGTTCCACAACTTGATATCCATGAGACATACCTTCTAACATCACACTATAAGTAATTCATCCATTAATGCCATTACTCTCATAATTATTAAAATCTGCTTCAGGTATGTATAATGAAAATATTTTCCTGTACATTTTTGATGTAGGTACAGTGCTCTGGAGAAATGGACAAATATCCCAAGTAGAAATATGTCTGTATATGTATATACACACAAGTGAGTGTATCATTATCTATAGTTCTATATGTGCCTTACATATAACTATAGATAACACACATATACATACATACATACATACACACACATTTAGATAGCAGTACATGTGTACAGATCAGCATATGCACACATCTATGAAACCTCAACACTGCAAGTTACTGATCAAATCCCTCCTCATCCCTCATGGGAAGCACTGGATCCCCTCAGTCAACCCCAATTATGTAAATAGCTTGATATGGCCTATAACCCTACAAAATATTCCAGACCCCACAATAGATCCAAGAGAGACAATTTAAGAGTTATTGGACTACATACAAGTCATGATTTTAAAAAAAGAGCCTAGATAGGATCTTTTAAGAAATTATCAAGGAAAACTGCCCTGATAGCATAGAACCAGCAGGTAAAAATGATTGTAAATTATAAATAATTATAAAGATCCATCAATTTCTTTCTAACAGAGGTTCCAAAATGAAAAGGCCCAGGAATATTATAACCAAATTCTAGAACTCTCAGATCAAGGAAAAAATAATATAAGAATCCAGAAAAAAAAACCCTTCAAGTATCATGGAGTCAGAGTTGGGATAACAAAATATCAACAATATTACAGGAGCAAAAGAAAGTGAGAGGTAGAATGGGCTAAATTATCTTATGTAAAAGAGAAAAGAAAAAGCTTTTACAATGGAGGGGAAGAGGAGGGAGGTGAGAGGGAATTATGGAACCTTACTTTCATTAGATTTGGCTTAAGGAGGGAATAAAATACACACTTAATTGAGTATCTTACTCTACAGGAAAGTAGGGAGAGGGGGATAAGTGTAGGGTTGACAGAAAGAAGGACAGATTGGGGGACATGATAACCAAAAGAAAACATGTTTGATAAGGGACAGGGTCAAAGGACAGAATAGAATACATGGGGGGGGCTGGATAGGATGGAGAGAAATGTAGTTAGTCTTTCAAAAAATGACTTATGGAAGTGTTTTGCATATTTCCACATGTATAACCTATATTGAATTGCTTGTCTTCTCAATAAGGGTAGATAGGGAGGAAAAAGGGAGAGAATTTAAAACTCAAAATTTTGAAAACAAATGTTAAAAAATTGTTTTTACATGCAACTGAGAAATAAGGCATACAGGCAATGGGGAATAGAAATCTATCTTGCCCTACCAAAAAGTGAGGATTAGTATAAAATGGGTGAGATAGAGGGTAGGGTGGACTGAGGATAGGGATAATCAGAATGCAAGTCGTATTGGGGTGGAGGAGGGTAGATATTGGAAGAAAATTTGGAACTTTAAATATTGTGTTCATGAATTTTGAATAAAATAATTAATACAAAAATAAAAATAAATGAAAAAATTAAATATTATGCTTCAGCTGAAGTAAAAGTAAAAAAAAAAAAGCAGTGGTACATACCAATCATGATCTCAGACAAAGTAAAAGCAAACATAGATTGAAGAGACAAGGAAGGAAACTTTATCTTACTAAAGGCAACCTAAACAATGAAATAATATAAATACTGAATTTCCACCCAACAGTGTAGCACCCAAATTTTTAAAGGAGTTACAGAAGGAAATAGAAAATACTATTATACTAATAGGGGACCTCCACTTTCTCTTCTCCTAATTAGATAAATCTAGCCACAAAATAAAAAAAAAGAAAAAATTAAGGATGTGAACAGAATTTTAGAAAGTTAAGATAGGATAGACATCTGGAGAAAATTGAATGGCAATAGAAATGAATATATTTTTTTCTCAGTGGTACATGGCACCTACACAAAAATTAACCATGTTTTCGGACATAAAAACCTCACAATCAAATGAAGTAAGGAAGAAATATTAAATGTATCCCTTTAAAATGATGATGCAATAAAATCTATGTAATAAAGGGTCATAGACAGATAGACTGAAAATTAATTGGAAGATGAAAATCTAATCCTAAAGCCTGAGTAAATAAAAAAAACAAAGAAACAATCAATAATTTTATCAAATAGAATGACAATAATGAGAAAGCATGCCAAAATTCATGGGATGAAGTCAAAGCAGTACTTATGGGGAAATATATATATTTCTCTGAATGCTTACATGAATAAAACTGATAAAGAGTAAATCAATGATTTGGGCATGCAACTAAAAAAGCTAGAAGAACAATCCCCAGTTATTGGAAATACATAAAATCAAAAGAGAGAATAATAAATCTGAAAAAAAGGAAACTATCAGACTGTTAAATAAATCTAAAAGCTGGTTTTACGAGAAAAAAACCCCAACAAAATAGATAAACCACTAGTTAATTTGATTAAAAAAAGAAAAGAAAGAAGAAGAAATGGAATACTTAAGTAACTGATTTTTAGAAAAAAAGAAATTGAACGCATCATCAATTAACTCCCTCTCAAAGTATCTTCAGGCTCAGATGGATTTACAAGTAAATTCTACAAAATATTTAAAGAACAATTAATTCCAGTACTAGGATGAAGGAGTCCTACTAAATTCCTTTTCAAGACATAAATATGGCACTGATACCTAAACAGGGGGAGTTAAAACAGATAAAGAAAACTATAAACCAATTTCTCTAATAAATGATGCATTAAAAAAAATTTTCTGGAGGACAGAAGGCAAGCCAATTGGGGATAAGTGATTTGCCCAAAGTCACACAACTAGTTAAGTGTCAAATATCTGAGACCAGATTTGAATTTGACTCAGGTCCTCCTGACACTGGGGCTGGTGCTCTATTCATTGTGCCACTTAGCTGCCACAGATGCATTTTTTTCAGATTCAGTTTTTAAAGGAATTTATAGCACATATCATCAGAATCATACACTATAACCAGGTGGCATTTATACCAGGAATTCAGGGTTGGTTGAATATTAGGAAAGCTATAAGCATAATTGATGAAACCAACAATAAAACTAACAGAAATAATATAACAATTTTCATAGGTAGAGAAAAACCTTTCACAAAATATAGCACCTATTCCTATTGAAAAACATGAGACAGCATAGGAATAAATTGAGCTTTCTTTAAAAATATACATGTATACATATTATTGTTTCTTAATGTCCATGTAATCATTAGCTTCTATTTACCTAATTCTAATTTTTAAGGAATAATTTTCCTTGTGTGTGTGGAGAGAAAGAAAGAGAGAGAGAGAGAGAGAGAGAGAGAGAGAGAGAGAGAGAGAGAGAGAGAGAGAGAGAGAGAGAGAACTTTCCTTCCTTCCCATTTGGCCTATTCTGCTTTTTTTTTAAAGATTTCTTTCATTCATTAAACATATGTTCCTCTTTTACCACTACTCCCATTTTTCAGGGTGTTATTTTCTCTAGTGAATTTTGATATTTCTTTTACCAAGTTCTTTGCTTGACTTTTCATATTTTTTGCATCGTTCTCATTTCTTTCCCAAAATTTTCCTCTACTGCTCTTATCTTTTCTTTTACTCCTCTTATAATTCTTGATGCTCTTTCCTCCAATTATCTTTTTTTCTTTGAGGCTTTTAACTGTTTTAACATTGTCATCTTCTAAGTTTATGCCTTGGTCTTCCCTGATACTGCAGTATCATTATGGTCAAATTGTTGTTGATTGTTCTTTGCTCGTTTTTCCAAAATATTTCTTGACTTTGAACTTTATGTTAAAGTTGGACTCTGCCGACCTTGATTTGGAGAGGCATGGTGACTAACATCAGGTTTTTTTTTCGTAGAGCAGAATGTTTGGAGAGTTCAGCTTGGTCTCAGTCTTCCATCTTGTTAATTCCCTATAATTTCTCTTTATATGCCTGTTGACTTAATATGACTATGATTGTGAGCAAATCAATAACTATTCCTTTCCTCATTTTCCTCTCTTTTTTACAAGTAGGGGGCTGGACTCAGTGCCTCCTGATAGCTTTTCTACATCTAAAGCTACAATCCTATAATACAAAGTAGCACAGTAGGATTTTGTTGTTGTTCTTATGAAGAAAGAATATTGGATTAAACTGGCCTACATCATCATGTTTCTTCCTTTTTTCTTCATTTGTCAAATGAAATTATTGGACTAGATGAGTGTAATGACTTATAGATCAAAGGCTCATGGCACTTTTTAGGAATCTTGTAGAAGGATATTTTGCTGTACTAGCTGATTCCTGAGGTCCCTTCCAGGTCTAATATTCTATAATGATATGGTACTTTCCAGATCATTAAATATTTTCCTCACTATAGTTCAGTTCCATAGGCAATGTGCATGCCTTACTCTCACCAGGGACAATTTCAAATATTGTTTGGCAAATTTGAGGGTGATTCAGAACTCAAGATTTGCTGACTCACATAATAAACAATTTAAAATCCTGTTTAAATATAAGAGTCTTGTTCTGAATTCTGAGAAAGATGTTTTAATCCTTGGCAATAAAGGTGTTTTTTTTTTGTTTTTTGGAGAGTACAGGTATATGTGTGTGTATTTTTAGTTAAGATATGCCTACACGGACATATATTGTATGTGTTGTGGTTATAACAAAATAGGATCATTAGAAGTAGAAGGATAATCAACCACTCTACATATACATACACATACACATACACATATACATATACATACACATACACATATACATATACATATACATGTACATATACATGTACACGTACACATACATACATATATATATGATTAAATACTGGACTATGGTAAAATGTAATTTGCTGATCACTCTGAGCTCACATTCTGATCTTGCTTCCCTGGATTTTCTGACCCTGGAGTATCCTGACATTTTGTGTTCATTCCAGTCCCCTTCTCCCATCTGCTCACTCTTGTGTGTTAACTTGGCCCAGTATCCCTGATCTGGTCTTCAACTGACCCTGTTGGCACAATGTCAACTCTCTTCAGTGCTTTGATTTGGACTCTTACTTGGATCATCTCTTTACTTAACTCTGGCTTTGATGCTTAGCAACCATCCCCATACAAGGAACAGCTGCTCTTAACTGCCTAGTCTGGCCATTAACCCCTGCTTCTCCATATCTGGTCAGTAACTATTGTTGCTACAACACTGGTTGACATTGAATTGATGGGAGGTGGTGTAAACTCTTTAGACTTTACTCATATGTATCACAATATATATGAATGAGATATATCTATAAATATATTCATGAGATATGTATTGCATATATCAATAATATATCACTTAATATATATTTTTTATTAAATGATTGAAAGAAACATTCGTTTACATATATGTGTGTTTCTACAAATATAAACCCCAATACATATGCATATATTAAATATTCAATAGCAACATCCATTGTGAAGATATACATATAAACAAATCTGTGTGTGTACACATGCAATAAATATTCACTAGAAACATTTACTTAAATATTGTTGTTCAGTTGTTTAGTTGTGTTATGCATCATAGGATGCCCATGCTGTCCATGAGGTTTTCTTGGCAAAGATACTGGAGTAATTTGTCATTTCCTTCTCTAGTGGATTGAAGCAAATAGAGGTTAAATGACTTGTCCTGGATCACATACCTATAAGTCTCTGAGACTGAACTTAGACTCAGACCTTCTCGACTCCCAGCCCTGTGCACTAGCCACTGAATCATCTAGCTGCCCCTTCATTTAAATATACATATATGTTAATACATGGGTGTGCATATATATAGGTAAATGTTTCCTTTGTTTATGTAAAAAGATAAATGAAAGAAAGTCCATATAGCTTTGAACCATTTTTCCTCAAGTCTCTTACAGACCACCAAGGAATCAGCTTCTCATATTAAGGTCCATCATTTGAATCCTAAGTAGCCAGTCATTTTTATTTCAGCTAGAACGTAGGAGATTAATCAGAAATTCTTATTTCTTCCAGAAAAGTACGTGTCTCACTCAGGAGTCAGAATATATGTCCAGCTCCCTAGCAAGAGCCCCAATTCATGAAATCACCAGTTCCTCTCTTTACCTATTACATTTACATGACAAGAAATTTATTTTTTTCATTTTTAAGGAAATATATTGTTTTCAACTCATTACCTTGCTGTTGAGAGTCACACAATGGAAGAGCCTTTATAAGAGTTCAAGAAGGGACACAATCCTTCTTTCCTTCATGATTTTCATGCTATCAAGAATGTATCCACAGGCTCATGACCATTAAAATCAATCTGAAAAAGGTATCCCAATGTTTATAGTACTTGAAAAACCTAGCATTCAATGGGTATTCAATACGTTTTTATGAAACTGATGTTTCCATTTAATAATTCACATGCTTGACTTCTTCATCCCATACCACCTTTGTTCCAACTGCTATTGTTGACATAGATGTTAAGCTCCTACCATTGGGACCAAGAACTTCTTAATGGTTTTGAGTGCCTAACTTGTTCTAAGTTCCTAATATTGTTCTAAGTGCCTTAAGAAGGCAGTTAGAGGGGTCTTTGGCACATAGTAAGGAATTAATATATACCTTTTTCATTCATTTATTCAATTACTTCTAGAAATCTAAAACTGTTTATTTATACTTCAAAAAGAAACAGCATAGTTCAGTGGATAGAGTGTTGACTTTGAAGTCAGGAAGACTTGTATAAGTCTTTGCACTGACAGATACCAGCTCTGTGAATCTAGGCAAATCATTTAAATCATCTAGGCACTTTTCTTAGAATATAATTTTCTAGGGAAGATGTTGACCTGCTTTGGTGGAGAAACCTTTTTCTATTGAAATCATAGGCCCACTTTGTCTGATCATATTAGAAAGAAAAATTGTCATAGACAATTTATTTTTTTCCTCAGAGATAGACAAACTACCTATAGTAACACAAGGAAAATTATTTGTTTTTTCATTATAAATAAAATATTTTTATTAATAATCACAATAATACTAACATTTATATAGAATCTACTACATGCCAGACACTATGCTAAGCACTTTCCAAAAATTATCTCATTTGATCCTTATAATGTCTCTCAGAAGTAGGTGTTATTGTTATCCTCGTTTTTCAGATGACAAAACTGAAGGAAACAATGACTTGTTCAGGGTCACACAGCTAAGGTAATAACAGTCTGAGTTTGGATATGAACTCAAACCTTACTTACTTCAGATCCGGTGCTACATCCATTATACCAACTTTTGTAGTAATAGTCTTTTTTAAAGAGTAACCTACTAAATCTTAACTCAAGTATTCTGATTTACCTTGAATAAAAACTTTTTATAACTGAAACCTCTATCTGTATACCATTATGCTACCAAAAGTATAACATTATTTTAATAGCATATGCAGCAAAAAAATATTAGTCAAACTAGTCAGTAGATAATGACAATCTGAGGTGTAAAGCTATTTGAATACATAAACATAGGCTTAAGTCAGATCAAAACACAAAATTAATTTATATTCTCTCTGTCTTAAATAAAATCAGACTCCAAAACCCACTAAATTACTAAATAATGGTATATTCATTGATTACACTTTACTATAAAATTCTTGTGAAAAGCTCTTTATAAAAATTTAAGGAGGTACAAGAATAACTCTCAGCACAGATTACTCCCCACCACCTCAAATAAAGAAGGAAAGAAGCACAAAATACAGCAAAAGCACCAATGACCAGTTGAGAAGAATGAAAAGAATTGACCAAAAAGTAATTTTTACAGAAAAAATAACTGAAATGCAGCTTGTTGGCCTTTTGTTTCTGGTTTCCCATATCTCCAACTAAATGTCCTCTCCCAAGCTTTCACTAAATCAGCCTATGGCATCCTGACCTTGGTCCCTCCCATGTCTTTAATCATGCTATGATTTTATGTATCAACCTTGGCCGTTAACATATTGACAAGAGAATGAGAAGAGTAAAGTCAGAGGGTGATGGCAAGAAGATAAGACATTCAATTTTGGTATCATTTCCCTCATTCAATGGTATTTTCAAAGTTAGATCTAGTTGGGAAAAAATGGAGGACAGAGCAGAATCCTCAAAGTCAGAAAAAAAAAGAGGAAACTCAAACTGAGTAACTCAAAAGTGAAAGTAACAGTGGGGATAAATGAGGAAAAAAACCAGGTTATTGTTCATGAACTTGGGAACAAAATTCAAAAATGACAGGAAAGGATGGGAAATAATGGGGACAATGGAAAAATAAAATCTTCCTATGAAAAAAGGTACAGAAAAGACAACTGTTAAAAATAAGTGGTTAGAGGAAGGAAAAAGAAGAAATATTTTGAACTATTTTAACTAAGGGAGGGGAAAATATTAAAAGAAAAACAAATATATCTAACTGTATAAAAGAAAAAAATAAGAATTTAAGTGAAATAAACTTGGGAATGGTTAGAGTTGAGGAGAAGGAAAGAGCTAGCAGTAATCGTAAAAGTCGTTTAAGCAAAAGTTATCTCAACAAACTAATTTTTAATAAATGGATTAAACATTAAATAAAACACAAATTTAACAATAATATCATCAAATATAGGTTTTTAAAAATTGAATAAAACAAAAGAGAAAAAGGTAACAAATTAGGAAAAAATGGAAGAAAAACAGAATCATCCTTAGAGTGGATGATATGATCTTATAAAGCATTTTTAAAGACATTGCATTTCTTGGTATGTTTGAAAGCAGGAAATAGACAAAGAAAATAGTAGATGGGAAGAAGATGAATATTAAAGGAAGAGAGGGCCTAATTGCATTTGTAGTCTGCTGTAGAAGAGAAGAGAATTTTAGATCAAGCATACTTATGGAGAGGTTGGTTTTGACAAAGAAAAAGGGCAAATTATTTTATTGTCTTTGGTGGTAAAAAGGAAGGAAAACTGAGGAATATTATAAAGGTATTTGGGGATGGAGAGAAAAGAAGAGGGAGCTCAAGTGGAAGGTCTCAATTTTCTTACTGAAGTAAGAAATAAGGTTCTCAGTTTAGGGTATGTGGGAATCTTATGCAGAAAAAATAAAGATTTGGAATAGCTTTTGTGGGGAGTAATATACCAAATGAACTTTAGAGGAGTAAGAAGATAGCCTTACTGTTGTCAGAGTCTAGTTGAAATAGGAGGAAATGAAAGTCTAATCTCATCAGCACAGTTGCATGATTTCCTCTATATAGAGTAGTAGTGGAACAGACAGATGCATGAGTGGTAAAAAGAAGAGGCAATGAGGAATTTTATAACAGAGAATAGTGTAACATTGAATGGGCATGCTATATCATTGGAATTTTAAAGAAAAGACAGTAAAGTCAAAGTTGGGATAAGTGTCTAATAATGAAAGAACTTAGGGATGGAAGGATTTGAAGCCTCTATGAGGGTGAAGAATAGGTTTAGAAGATAGGATGGGCATGGCATGAAATAGAATGATAGGATCAGAGAGAGGAATGACAGAATTTTTAGACTCTCCAGAACTCTCTGAGAGATGAGGGAGAATGACCTGGAAGCTAACGTACAATAGCTACCATGATTCAGTTTGGGTGGGTAACTTTGATTAAGTGATAAGAGGTGACTGAGGGATTGTGGTAAAAAAATAATAATAATAATGTGCTAGTAAATCCAGGGACCAAAGATTGTTCTGAAACTCCTTACAGGACAACTGTTTTAAGGGACTGTGAAAAAAGGTACAATCAATGTTAGAAAATATATTCAGAGATGAAGTAATAAATTTAGGATTGGGAAGGGATGCTGAGTGAATCCAGGAGATCAGGTGTTACAACTACTCAACGACACCAAAAATAAATTAAAAATACCAATGGAGATATACAGGGAAACTATAGTGGGTTTTTTTTTGTTTTGTTTTACAAAAGATTTTATTAAAGATCTTTACAGAAGAGCTTCGGGCACATCATTCCAGGTGTCACAGAATCCTGTTAGGCAGTGGGCACTGGCACAGAGCTGGTTGCTCTGCCTTCCGACTCTTCTGCTCTGAGATGGGGGTGGTAGGAAGGATCTCATCCTTGGGCTCTACGATGCTCACATGGTCGGGCAGGGGCTTCTTAGGGCCAATCTTGCCACTTGGGTCCCAGGGCAACATGATTTTGACTTTAATTCCCAATACACCCTGTCTGAGAAGGACGTGGCGCACAGCTGTGTCGACATAGTAGTTGACAGGGTCTCCACTGTGGATCATCAGGCCATCCACAAACTTCATGGACTTGGCCCTCTGGCCTCTGAGCTTACCAGACACCACTACTTCGCATCCCTTTGCTCCACTCTCCACAATGAAGCGGAGGACACCATAGCAGGCCCTAGGAACAGCAAGGCCTCCCAGGAGCTAGTAACGCAGGGACTCAGCCTGGGCAATAGCACAGAGACCTCTGGTGGCCACCTTCTCAGCATACAGCTCTACACTGCCTTCGGGGAAGCCAAACCTCTTCTGCACTACAGCTGTCAGTTCAGGAATCCGGCGACCGTTCTCCCCAAGGACATTTTGAGTCCTGGTGGCTAAGATGATGATTTCTCTCCTGGTTGGGGTAACTCGAACCTCCTCCCCAGAATAGCCATCCTCAGCCAGCTCCCTGGTGAGAAACTCATTCAGCTCAGCTTTGAAGATGCCATCAGCAACAAACTTCCGCTTCTTGGAGATCTGCACCGCCATCTTGCACCAACAGGAAAGAACTATAGTGTGTTTAAATGAACAATAAACAACTGAATCAATATCAATATTAAACTTGCATTCTGTTGTCATTGAGTTGTTTCAGTAGTATCTAATTCTTTGTGACCCCATTTACAGTTTTCTTGTTTTGCCATTTCCTTCTTTGTCTCATTTTACAGATGAACTAAAGGAAACAGGATTAAGGTACCATTGTCACACAGGTACAAAGCATTCAAGGTGAGATTTGAACTCGAGATGATGAGTCTTCCTGACTGTAGGTCCAGCACTCTACCCATGCACAACCTAGCTGTCCAAAATAATATTGATTAATTGATAAAATTTTCTGTTTGTAAAAATATAATTGAGAAATCAAACATTTCAATGAAGCAAATCAGGAAGAGTATTCTGCAAGAAAGCAATTATGTACCTAATATTTTGGTTCTTGACTGAAATATTGCTTCACTTACTTGGCTTTATTTAGATAAAACACTTGAATGATTTGCTGAAAGTTTTGTTAAGTTGACTAGATGTTCTACCATCATGGTCAATGAGAAATGTCATTGCGGCAAAGTTGGCCAACATATATGTACATGAATATGTACATAAAGTTATGCATAAATAAATACACATATCTCTATAGAGAGTCAACTGGCAAAGGACTTAATCTCAAGGCATGATAGGCACTGCATTTGACACATCCTGCCTATATGAACCTTTTTGAGTCATTTAACACATTTCTAGAACTATAAATTATATCCCAAATGGAGACCCACATTTTCTCATCAAGGAGTTCCCAATAGTGGTGAAATTACAAGTATGGACAAAAATAAAAAGTCAATGTTTATGCATATATAATGCTAAAATAAAACTTTTTTGCAGTTATGACTATAGCTATGGTAATTTTGAACACATTACAATTATTTTAAGCAAACTATTTTGGGACAGACCACCTTACTTAGAATTATTTGATTTTTACAAAGGGGATTTGTCTCAATACAGTGATACTTTAACAAAAATTGGACTCCAGGACCAAATAAAACCAGTCTGGTCATTCAAGTTTATGATTTCAACAAAATGAGTCATTCAAAGGTCATCTGACAGTTAAAGAAAAGTGTTTCACTTATCCATAACTTGAAAAGAATATGAAATATGACTAAAACACTGGTTCAGGTAGATGAGGATTTTCTCATTTCCACACAGGAAAGTCTTTGGTCAGTAGGAAAGCAATGGGCCAGCCAAACAGCAAGCCTAAAGGGCCCTAACTTCCTTATGAGTTGACCTCTATAATTTATGCCTTTAAGTGTCCAGGAAGTTCTATCAATGACTTGAGTCTTAAATGCCTGTGCCAATAAAGTTTCAGGGATAGCTTTCTTGCCTTTTAGAAAAATAGCTCATACTTATATGACAGAAAATTCTGTTTATTATGACCTCTATCACAATAAGAAGGTAATAAAATAAAATAATACTTAGTGACAATCACATAATAAAAGGATTTGAAGTTTTAATATATTGGTGAGAACATTCTAAAACAAAGATTTCCCATGTGGAAGAAAGTAATAGATATGTTCAATGTACAAATAAATATCATAAGATTTTTTGAGAACAATATCCAGGACTAAAAACAAATAAAAACGCTAGACTATACCTCAAGAAAAAAATGAGTGAAATTGTGAAAAAAACTTTTAAAAAGAGGGATACCTTTAAATGACAGAACTCTTTAGGAAATTTTCAAGAGGAAATTTAAGAATAGTGACAGATTTTTGAGATTCCTGGTTTGTCAATGTGAAAAGCATGAGGACATGATTTGGCTTGAAAAAAAGGAGCCTTAGTAAACAGGAGTGAATTTAAGAGTGATTTGCCAGCAACAACAGCAGTTCATTTTCATAAAGCACTTTTTACTTATGGATATTTGAGGCCAACAATTTTTGAACCCACTTACAGGTTGTACATAAACCATATCCAGAATGACAATCTGAAGGCATGTTCCTCCCTAGCAAGTGGCTGGCTAGAATCCTAGAAATGTTCCACCCCTTCAGCTGCACACTCATGGAGACTGACTACAAACATAGACAATGAACCTGGAATTGTTCAGGGTAATAGGAACAGGATTTGGATCTGACCAAGCTTTATAGTGGATAGCTGTCCAAATAGGTTTGAGATTCATATGTGAAGTTTGGCATTTAACAAAATTGCTGTTTTACCTGTCACTTATTATTAATATTGCTGCAATTGTCCATTTCTGGGAACAGAGAAACTGTGTTTTTTAAATAGAAGATTCTTTGATTAAGATATAGTGTAAATATGTCAATTATTTTTATATATAGCTAGCATTTATATAGAATTTTATGGCATGAAGATCAGTTCATAAATATTATTTTATTTCATGCTCCTAACAACCATATGAGGTAGATACAGTCATTGTTCATGTTTTACTCTTGAGGAAATAGAAGCTTAGAGAGGTAAAGGAACTTGCCCAAGTCATTCGCATGGTAAGTACCTGAGTTAAGATTCAAAATCCATTATTCCTGACTTTAAATACAAGGCTAGCCATCCCACCACCTACCTACCATATATACTCTAAGGGTGTCAAATAATAAAATATTTTAAAATTAGTAAGTATATTAAAATAGAAATGTATTTCCCAATTATGAATTTTTCTAAACACTTAACTTCTCAAGGTAAGAGAAGATTGTTAGCTCCTATGTTAACCATTCATTGCTAGAATATGACAATTTTAAATGTTTTCTTTCAGATAGACTCTTAAATCCCTTTTTTAAAATATGCTATGATTCTGTACCTTATTTTTATTGGTAGAGTCAATCATGAACCAAATGTAATAATCTGAAAGGAGAGTGGTTAAAGCCATAAAATAATCCAGTGATAGCTGTCTAGTGTTCATTGGCCTTAGGGTACAACAGGCATCTTGATTGTCATAGTAACTTGAAAATAAAGAATAAGTGAGGATATAAGGTTTGAAGAATATTGAAATACATACTGCAAGACCAGATAGAAAAAGATTTTTCTTATTCTATAAGTGGGAGGTGGAGGTGGGTGGGGCAAGGAGATTTCTTCCCTATGCCTATATCTAGAGAGAATGGGATGAAAAAAAATGACAAACATTTCTTTTCAGTCTACACCAAACCACATGGAAATTATTTATCTGTAATGGATGGGGAGGAGGTAAGGAAGAGGCATGGGAAGAGAATGACCTAGAAAGGGGAATGGTTGTAGAAGCTTTAGGAAATAACTTCTAGAAGACTTGAGTCATTAAAGCAGGTCTATTGGGAGGAAATAAAAAAACATTTCACATTAAGAAGTAACAGGAATGTCCTTACTCTGAAGACAAAAGAGTGAAAGGAATGAAAGGAAAGGGGAATAATCAGGGTCAGGACTTTTTAATTTGTTTGCCAAACTATTTTAACTAGTAAGACTTCTTTAACTTGTACAAATCTCTCATTAAAATCTACTTAACATAAATTTATAATGGGTGACATAATGGGCTAGGTGCTACGAGCATTCTTGAATAAAGCCAAAAATGCAATTAAAGTGTAAGGGTGAGTGAATAGTATCGAAATTACTCAAAGAAAAAAATTAAATTGTTTCCACCTTCAAGAAACTTACTTTCTACTGCAATAAGACATGTATGTAGATAAAGACAAAGTAATTTCATTTAGCATTTTTACTCTTATTTTTCTTCTATGTATAGTAGTAAAATATTTTATGTCACTTAGTCTCTCTGGGCCTCATACAAAAAATGAAGAGCCTAGATTTGATGATATCTAAGCCCTAAAATTCTACAACTCTACTATGATAATGAAAAATAGGTAGACCTTGACCAATAGACAAGTCCACATAAGTCTTAGTGATAATGGGATGTACTGAAGAGAGGCCATCGGATGCTTTATTGGTACTTCCTGTCTGGTGAGTCATTTTCATTGTTCTAAGGATGGGTTATTAAGTCTATGCATTCATTATGAATTATGTGTAAATTTTATCATCTTTACTCCACACATTCAGTAACAAATAGGCAATGGAGATGTCCTGTTGAATCATGAAGTCATTTTCATGATCTGAGTTTCACTGCTGAATTGGAATTCAGAAACAATACAGATGGCTGTTCTGAATTTCATGCAGGTATGTCCAGACAAAGCCAGACATAAGAATAAAAACTCCAGCTCTCTTTGTTCATGATGGGTCATTCCAATGATTCCTGGGGGCTAAAACTGAGACCTGGGTTTTGTATATTTACCATGGATATAAGTCCTTCTGAGTGAAGAAGCTTAAGTGTTCATTACATGACTGAGTTTAATGCCCACATATATAGGTACTATGCATAGATGAGGTTAGTGAATCAAAGATGTTAGTGAAATTCCTCCCATATTCTCAAAAGCACTGAAAAGGTCACTGAATATCTGGGTGATCCATAACATGTTGGGGTGTACAATGTCCCTTTCCAAATATAAATCTCTACTGCTTTGATTTCTATTTTTGTAAACTTTTAGTATACATAATAATTCGTACATTACCCATATATATTACATACATGTGTATTGGTATGTGTGTTTAGATATGCATACTTATGTCTGTGTTTGTTTATACATACATATATACACACATACATAAACGTACTTATAAACATAGATGCTCACAAACATATTTCATAAGAAAAATATATATGAAAGGTGCATGCTCAAATGTATTTTTATTTTTAGTTTGTTTATTTACTAAACAGAGCTTGAGATAAAAAAGTAGAAAAATTTGGACTTGGCAATTACTTTACCATCATACTTAAACCCCTTTTCTCCACTCACATTGCTACCACCAAAATTCAAGAACTCATTACCTCTCATCTAGAAAAAATTAATAGACTTCTAAATTGTCCATCTGTCTCTAATCTCTTCTCTTAACAAATCATTCTTCAAACAGCTGCCAAATTAATTTTCCTAAAGTACAGATCTGTCTATGTTACTCCTCTGATCATAGATGTTCACTTATTCTATTATGCATAAAACAAAAAGGAAGATCCCCATTTTGGCATGGCTTCTGTTTTAGAAATATGATTGTGATGGCTAAGTAATAAATAAGAAAGAAAGAAAGAAAAAATAAAGATGGGGAATTGTAAATCAATCCTTAATGAATCTTAAAGAAAAATAATAAAATGTAAAGACCATAGTAATATATCACAAAGATCATAATACTATAACCAGGTTGGAATTGTAACAGATGGGATGGATTAATTCAAATAAGAGGAAAGTTACAAAGAGAATTGACCTCATCAATGAAAAATAACGTCATACTCTCATGATTATATGATAACAATAGATATGTAGAAGGGCTGTTAACAAAATACAAGATCATTTTTAATTTTTTCAATATATTAGGAATTACTGGAATAAAGATGTTTACTCATTATGAAAAGTTGTATCTATCCAAACTAAAACTAAAAGTCACCAAAATCTGTAGTGGGTGTAAACTAGAGCCCTTTTTAATAAGATCAGATATAAAGCACAGTTCCCTTTTATCACAATTGGCATTTGGTATATTTCTAGAAATGCTAGGTATAGTGTTGACAAGAAAAAATAATGGCACAATCATAGCTAGAAAGGAATTTTTTAAAAAAGATTATATGATGGGTTTCTTTTTTTGGAGGGTTTTTTTTGTAAAGAGAAATCTAGAGGGTAAAAACAATTTAAACACAACAATTTCAGGAAATTTGCAGGACAAAAATTTGTATAAGCAAGAACATTTCTTTATATTCCCAACAAAATTCAGAAAGAATATTCTTTACAAATTCAATTTCAATTAATACTAGAAAGTATGAAATCCTTTGTAGTTTGCCTGTCAAGACATATATGAAAACTATATGGATACAATGATAAAATACTGTTTAGACAAATAATATTATCTAGCATTTATATAGTGCTTTATGATTTGCTATGTTCTTAAACTCTCTCTTTGGAGCTTCACAACAACCATTTCAAACAAGTACTAAAATAAATGTTCTAAATAATGGAAGAAATGCTAATTATTCATGGTTAAGCTTAGCTATTATAATAAAAATAGCATACTACCATAATTAATTAACTCATACATAGTTGTCCTGAGTGAACAAAGAAAATGGTTTAAAGGATATCAAAAGTAATGTTTATGTTTGCTATATCTGTTTAAGTAATCTTTTTATAATGGCTTATGATTCTTTACATGTTCTATATTTGCTCTTGTGAGCAATAAAAGTTGTCCTTTACCTAATCTGGACTTGTTACCTTGAGTACTTTTAGGAGAGTTATTATGAGAGCTATCCTAGTCACCCACATTTATGGAAATCTGAATATCATTATGCACATTACATATAAACTGTATTCATAGACTTTTTAGGGTCAACTATGGGTAGCAGCAAATGAGCCAAAAGAGAAATCAATCTTTTTTGCCAATACACATAGTTGGATCTGACCTATTTAAACCCAAGATTTAGATGACAGCCCTGGGTCAGAGGTTACACTCAGAATTTAATTAAAAAATTAATTTCAAGATATGCTATGTGTAACAGAAGTTTTAAAAAAATGTGTTATGGGGCAGTGGAGCCACGATGGCAGAGAAAAGGCAGGGACTTGCTTGAGCTCTCCCACAGACCCCTCCAAATACCTGTAAAAGTGAATAAACACATTCTAGAGCTACAGAATCCACAAAAAGATGGAGTGAAACAAATGTCCAAACCAAGAGAGCCTGAAAGGTAGAAAGAAATGATTTATTACACCATTTTGGGAGCAGAATACAATCCAGCCTGGGCAACACCAGCACTGACAGGCCTGAAGTAGGGCCCAGAAGACTGCATCATTGACAACTGTGGCATCTTGCAGACTTCTCCATCTACAAACACTAAAACCAGCATAGATCATCAGTGGGAAAACTCTTTGGGACCTGGGTGTGAGAGGAATACAGTCTGATGCCAAACCAGAGGTGACAGAAGTGGTAGCAACAATAGCAGCAGTAGTAGCTGCTGCTTCCAAGAGCTCTGGGTCCACAGATGGTGGGGGAATTGAGCATCTGATCAGAGGATGATTGCAGGGATCTCTTTCCTGGCACTGAGGCAGGACTCTCTTGCTTTACCCTGCTTAACTCTGGATCCCAGTTGTTGGTGGTGGTCCTAGTGTAAGGAGGAGTACTGATGCGGTAGGGATTGTTGTGGTGATGGAGAGAGAATCCTCCTCATAGTTCCAAGCAGAAAAGAGGACTTGTGGTCACTGAGACCAGAGCACAGGCCAGGAAACAAGTAAATGCCTCTCTCATTGTACCACCTTAGAAGAGCTGAAAATTTATAGATTGTTAGAGGTATATCTGAAAACAGTGCACAAAACTGCAGAAGCTTAGAAGAGCAGACGCACACACACCCTACACCCACTGAAAGCTGAGTCTTACCTTGACAATGAATTAGAAAGTCAAGTATTTGGCTGGGAAAATGAGCAAATAGAGGAACAGAAATCCTACTATAGAATCTTACTTTAGTGACAAAGAATATCAAAACATAAAACCAGAAGAAGACAACAAATTCAAAGTTCCTACATCAAAAGGCTCCAAGAAAAATATGAATTGGTTTGCAGCCCATGGAAAAACTCAAAAAGAATTTTGAAAATCAAGTAAGAGAAATAGAAGAAAAACTGGGAAATGAGAATGATGCAAGAAAATCATGGAAAACAAATCAACAGCTTTGTAAAGGAAACCCGACAAAAATATACCAAAGAAAATAACACCTTAAAATATAAATGAAACCAAAAAACAAAAGAGGTCCAGAAAGTCAAGGAAGGGAAGAATGCCTTAAAAAGTGGAATTAGGCAAATTGAAAATGAAGTACAAAACTTCACTAAAGAAAATAATTCCTTTAAAATTATAATTGAGAAAATGAAAGCTAATGATAAATGAGGAAATTTTAAAACTGAAACAAAAGAAAGAAAAAATAGAAGACAACATGATATATTTCATTGGAAAAACCACTGATCTGGAAAACGGATTCAAGAGAGATAATTTAAAAATCACTGCACTAAGTGAAAGCCTTCATAAAAAAAAGAGAGAGCCAAAAGAGCCCTGATGTCATCTTTCAAGATATTATCAAGGAAAACTCCCCTGATATTTTAGAACAAGAGGGCAAAATAGAAATAGGAAGAATCCACCAATCTCCTCTTGAAAGAGATCCCAAAGGGAAAACTGCAAGGAATATTATAGACAAATTCCAGAGTTCCCAGTACAAGGAGAAAATATTACAAGCAATCAGAAATAATTCAAATATTGTGGAAACAAAATAAAGATAACTGAAGATCTAGCAGCTTTTACATTAAGGAACTGGAGGACTTGGAATATGAAATTCTGGAGGTCAAAGGAGGTAGGCTTAAAACCAAGAATTGTCCACCCAGCAAAACTGAGTACAATACTTCAGGGGGGAAATGGGAATTCAATGAAATAGAAGACTTTCAAGCATTCTTGATAAAAAGAACAGAGCTGAAAAGAAAACTTGACTTTCAAATTCATGAGTCAAGAGAAGCATGGCAAGGTAAACAGGAAAGAGAAATCATAAGGGACTTATTAAAGTTGAACTGCTTATATTCCTACATGGAAAGATGATATTCTTACATGGAAACATATTTATTGCTCATGAGACCTTTCTCAGTATTCATGTAGTTGGAGGGAATGGATAGACAGATAGACAGATAGACAGATAGATAGATAGATAGATAGATAGATAGATAGATAGATAGATAGATAGATAGATTGATAGATAGATAGATTAGATAGATGGCACAGGGTAAGTTAAATACAAAGATGATACATAAAAAATAAAACTGAAGAGTGAGAAAGGAAAAAAAAAACATTATGTAAGTTTCATCAGCTCTAATACTGGAAATGTTACCTGGAGGAGGTTTGTTCTGAGTTAGGCTTTTAAGAAATGCATAAAAATTAAAGAGATGACTATCTCGGGGAATTAAAAAATAAAAAGCAACCAAATAGGGGCGGAGCCAAGATGGCTGCATAGAAGCAGCAAAGCACCGCAGCTCCCACACAAACATGCTAAAAAACTCATAAAATGGGACCCTAAACAGATTTTCAAGCTCCAAAACTCTCCACAAGACAGAAAGCACTATAGGCAGCACAGCAGGCGGGGCTCTTCGCAGCAGTCTGGGACCCACAGCTGAAACCCCGGCGGGCTCAGGCCCTGGGGCATCGGGCGGGGAACCGCGGCTATAGCAGAGCAGATCGGCTGCACTGGAGGCACAGTTACCACATTTATCAGGCCAGAAGAAAAAAAGGCTAAGAGAAAGGTCAGTGGATTTTGCTAACTGGGGAGGAGAAGAGCGGGTCCAGCCAAACTGCTCCCAGGGCAAGGAGGCATCGGGAGGCGGCTGTTGCAGCATGAACGGCTGAGAGCCGCGGCGCCCCGCC
>CM053597.1:195387894-195404044 GCA_028646575.1 Pseudocheirus occidentalis | reverse complement strand
CCAAGGATGAGATCCTTCCTACCACCCCCATCTCAGAGCAGAAGAGTGAGAAGGCAGAGCAACCAGCTATGCCCCAGCCAGTGCCCACTGCCTAACAGGACTCTGTGACACCTGGAATGGTGTGCCCGAAGCTCTTCTGTAAAGATCTTTAATAAAATCTTTTGTAAAACAAACAAACAAAAAAAAAAAAAAAAAGAGAACTGACAGACTCAGAGTACACAATTAAGTATTTTATTCTATGTCTTTCTTTTTCTCTCTTTTTTCCTCCTTTGGGACAAACATAGTTGATGTAGAAAGTTGTTTCACATGTCAATACATAACTGTAATGGGTTTTATTTTTCTTGCCTTCTCAGTGAGGGAAGGAGAGGAGGAAGGAGAGTATTTGGAACTCAAAATAAAATAAAAATGAGTTTAAAATTTTAAAAATAGTTAATCTTGCGCTTTCGAATGAAAAAAATTGTTAGGAATACTAAAACTTAGAATTTGAGGCTGACTAAGAAATCTCAAAATGATAAAAAGTCTCTTTTTTTTTAAAATCCTATTTTGGGAGAAAAGGGAGACACAAAGAAGAGACAATAACACTGCTTGGGGTGGATGAGATAACTGACAACAGAGAGAAGACAGAGCTGCTCAAATTTTATTTTATTGCTTCATTTCTCTCTGCACAAGAGACTGACTTTTACACCAAAAATGACAGAACAAAACTGACTAACAGGGGGATATCCAAAGTTATAGAAGGAGAAAATAAGAGAGCACCTGCCTTCCCTGGATGATGTCCTGTCACCTGGCCCAGATAATCTGAAAGTACTGGCAGATGTAATTGTTGAGCCATGATCAGTGGTATCTGAAAGACCTTTATCGAAAATGGGAGAGGCATCACAAGATTGGAGATGGACAAAAGTCTGGATTTAAAAAAAAAGGAAGAGAACAGAGACTGCAAACTAGGTCAGTTGCTGAAACTGATTCCTGGGAAAGTTATTGAAAGGATAATTAAAGAGATGATTGATAAATATTTAGAAAAGATATTACTGATATTTCAATAACCATCATGTGTAATTATTGCCTTTGTAACAATTTATCATTGAGTTCCTTACACAAAGCAGGTGCTGGACAAATATTGATTAAATTGGAAAAAGAAAGATCAAGAAAGGGAAGCAGTTGTTGCTGTTTGTCCTTCATTCTCAAAGAGAGCTAATGACATCAGGATGGAGATGACTTGACTTGCCTGTGAACTGGATTTAAGTGTGGCAGAGGAGCACAAAGTTGTCAGCCTCACTCTCTTCTTTCTCCCTAGTCACTGAAATCCAGTGACAAGACAGAAGTCAGTGATTACAAAGGGACAGCATGGCTTCATCAAGAACACGTCACAGTAGACTAACCTCATTTCCTTTTTTGACACGATTACTAGATGAGGGGAATGCTATGGATATAATGTACCTATACTTATTAGTAAACCTTTCAATAAAGGCTTAGTTAGGTTGTATAGTGGGTACAATTTCAGATCTGGGGTCAGGAAGATCTGAGTTCAAACTGGCTTCAGAAACCTAGCTATGTGACCCTGGGCAAGTCACAACCACTGTTTGACTCATTTTCTTAGCCGGCTTGCTTTTAAATTCAGCTTAAGGGTCACCTCTATCAAGCTATCCTTGGTTCCCACAAAGTAAAGACACATCTTAGGTATGTTGTTAGGTATTCTAAGTACAAAAGCAAATTGTGTTAGCCACTCAGTCAAAGGTAAGGGTACGAGACGTTAAAATGTACCATTCTTTGAAAATCAGGCTACCCTAGTGTACAGTCCCTGCTCTTATGGAGTTCATAGGCTCACAGGGAGATGAAATGAAAAACAAAAAGAATAAGAGATAAATTGGATTTAATTAATAGAGGGAAGGCACTAGCAGTAAAGGGGAATAGGAAAGGCCTTCTGTAGAGAGTAGGGTGTTAGATAGGACTTGAAGGAAGCCAAGGACACCAGGAAGTGGCATGAGCTTGGAGTCAGGAGATAAGAGTGTCTTGGTTCAAGGAACAGTAAAAGGGGCCAATGTCTCTGTATTGTAGAGCCCATGGCACAGGAAGTAAGGTGTAAGAAGACTGAAAGGTAGCAAACTTGTGAAAGGCTTTGGTGGCCAAACAGAGGGTGTTATGTTTAAACATGGAGGTGAGAGTCACTGGAGTTGACTGAATAAAGGGTCTGACCTGAGTGCTAGGAAAATTAATTTGATGGCTAAGTGAGCAATAGACTGGAGCGAGGAGACACTTTCAACTCCTGCAGTAGTCTAACCATGAGATGAGGAAGCCCTGTACCAAAGGTTGTGGCTCTGTAAATGGGGAGAAAGTAAGAGGTTGCTGATTCACAAATGATCAGATTTGACAAATGAATGGATTTGTGAGGTGACTTGGAGAGTAAGGTGTGAACATGAAATAGAGGTTATAAACCTATGGAAGGATGGTTGTGTCCTCAATGGTAACAGAAATGTTTGAAATGGGGAGCTCTGGGAGAAAGATAATGTGATGAGACCTTTCTATGCCTGTTCCACTTGTTTACTGCCCCATCCAAAGTAAAAAGGTAGGATTTTACTTGCCTGGTTCTGGTCCCAAGAAGCAGAGCTTACCCTCCAAGGAGTATCCCCCAAATGGTGGGTATGCAGGGAAGAGGGATTTTCCCAAAGTCACCTTCACTACTATTGCTGTGAGTACTCGTATTCCAGCTAGATTACCACTGATTCCCCCTCCAGATCAGAGGTAGGGACCTTAGGAGCTTGCACAGCACAGGGAGAAGGAATAAAGGACAGCAAGCCAAAGGAACTGGGATAGTTGTGCTGGAGACAAGCCTTTTGACTGGCTATTATGGGCAGAGTGAGATGGGATCCATCTTCCTACCTTCTGACTCACTGACCACAAACCCCTTCGTATAATGCCAGTAATATCTCACTTTGGAGACTGGAAGTTCTAATAGACATGTGGTCTTCTTGATATTACTGAATCCAAGGGTGAAAATGACAGCACATGGACGCCTCCCCATCCTCTGTGGTTGTGGTCTTCTGATGAACTTACAGGAGGTTCACCCATGATGCCAAGGGCCTGCTTCAACTTGACATCATGATGATACCACTAGAATAGGAGTTCCTTTTGGGAATGAACTGTTTTTTCCTTTTTCCTTGTATTCTTAGTGCTTGGCATATTGCCTGGGACTTATTAAGAATCTAATGAATGAGTGAATTGTACAGGCTGCCTAAATATTATTCTTTGCACACATTTTCTCCCTTTACAAAATGTTTTGTTGATATTATCTGTTAATACATCAACTTCATTTCCAAATATACCACTCCATACTTCCTTACACAAAACCATCTCTCATTACAAAGAATAAGGGGAAAAAAGCAGAACAGCAAAAACTAATCAACACATCAGCCCAGTGTGACAGTGTATGAGTATTCTATAACCACAGGCCCTCTACCTCTGCAAGAAGAGGGGGAGGTATATTTTCTCATGTCTTCAGGGACAAACGTGGTCATTATAATTATAGAGTTTTCCTTTCCACTCTTGTGCTCTTTCCATATACACTGCGTATGTGTGTACAAAAACATACATATCTGTTTCAACTTATTTCACTTTGTAGCAATTCACGTGTCTTCCCTTGGTTTCCTCAATTCTTTCCCCCTCTCAATTCTCCATCTTAGTAGTTTCTTATGGTACAAAACATTCCATTACATTTTTGTGTCTTGCAACTTGGCTGAATTGATTAACTGCTTCAATTAATAAAGGTTAATTACTTATGGTTTTCTAAATTAATCACATCATCTGAAAGATGAAATATTTCCTTCTCTGAGTGATTTTCAATGTTAGTTTTACAGAGACTGCAGTATTCCATGATCCAAATTCAGAACACCACCACTAAAAGAATACTGGTATTTGAAATATTGGTCCTTGGAAATATTTTGCATGATTTTGCATGTATAACTGATATTGTATTGTTTTCTTTCTCACTGGATGGGGGACATAGTAGGAGAAATTGGAACTTGAAATTTAACAAGAATGTAAAAAAATAGATAGTAGATTAAATTTTTTTTTAATTGACGGTCTCATAGAAAAGGCTGGAATCACAAAAAACAAAATAAAAAAAACTGTGTGGTTTCTTTTATTTGTTACAAGGAAAGATTTTGTTTTGGGTAAATGAAGGGGTGGTACTGATAGCCACACTCAAAGAAAGAAAGAAAAACAAAGAAAGAAAGAAAGAATAGAAGGAAGAAAGGAAGAAAATTAAGAAAAATGTGTCAACAAATTCTTTTTTAAAATAAAAAGAATAAGAAAGGGATACAGAAGTAAAGGATAGTGTTAGAACTACCATGTTAAATTTGAATGATATAAAATAACCAAAAAACATTATATGTATTAGAGGTTTCGTAAGGAATCTTCATTTCCTATTCTTTCTATACAAAAATGTTCATTTTTATTTATGTTTATTAAGTTCATAATAATAAAAATAAAATATTTTAAAGGGAGGCTCTGCAATATTCAGGGCTAAATAAATTCACTACAATGTCCACCACAAATAGGAAAATTTAGAGAACTTTACTTTCTGTAAGGAATCCTACTCTGACTTAAACTCTGTGCTGAAGCACCTGCATGAAAAAGCTGAACATCTTAGATGACCATATATCTCACCTGAAATTAAAGGCCACAGGCTTATAAAAAAAGGTTCTCTCCCTTATCTCTCAAGGAATCTCATAATTTTGACACATACATGTAAATATTTTGTCAGAGGAAAGCCTCTATGGCAGCATTTTGTTTGACTAAATCAAAACTTTTTTATAGTCAACAAACAATAAGCTCAGTGGAATTTATATTCTCCACGACTTTCAGTCAGTGGTGTGATGGCTAAAGTGTGGTTTATACTTGTAAAAGCCTAATTGTTTCCTTAATGCCCTTTCCAATAGTACCCTATATGCACATGGAGCTTATTCTCAAAAAATTTATCATTATCATTATTATTATTTTAATCAGAGCACTTTCCTACTTACCATGTAAGGATCCACAGAGAGATAAAGAGTTAGGACTTTTACTTGTCCCTCTTTTAATTTATCTGGTAAATCAGCCTCTTCCATACGGAAATTCTCTGCCATTGGGTCACCATTTTTTCCTAAAATAATATTGGATAAACAAAGAAGCAATAAGAATATTTTTGAAAATCATTCTTTGAACTATTATTATTTTCCAAAATAATTCCCTTTAGCAGCCATTCCCTTATTTGCTTTATATGTCTGTGTGGGATAGGAATGTGGTTTCTCAAATAGACTATCTGCTGTGGTGACTATCCTGTCACCACACACACACATTATCATGAAATTAGGTAGAGATTGAGAGGAACAAATGAAAATATTCCCATAAGTAAAGGAGACAGTCACCAAACCTGAGCTGGGCTTTGGTCTTAATAGGCCCAAATTTTGTTTTTCTATAATGTGTCTACCACCTACCTGTCTTTGGTAAACAAGAAAAGCAACAAGTGATCAACAAGTGCCTACTTTTTGCAACATACTAAGTAATATGTTTGCCAGGTGTTTCTATAAATTGTTTGCTTTTTGGAAAACAAGAGAAAAATATGTAATCTGTGATAAGCTAACTTCTGATAAATAATTTTGTATTGGATAAAAGGATTGTAAGGACACCCCTTCTCACCAATGGGAAGGAAGGTCTGGTTATTGGAGAGGGGATTTTGGGAGGGGTTTTGTGGTTTCTGGCTTTTTAACCCAGCTTCTGTTTCTGTAAGGCGGCCTCCTCCCTCTGGTGTTCCAGTGGTGTGGACTGCCCGCTTCTCGCAAGATTCTAATAAAGAAACCTTTCTGCTTTCACCTGGAGAAATCACCTGAGTAGTCAATTTGGGGTAGGGTCTTTGTACTCCACACAAGTCCATTTCCCATCAGCAGCTCTGCTGGTTTCCACTTCACAGGACATCATACCTCCCCCAGGATAAGCTGATCAGATTATATCTCAACACCATTCTGACTGACACAGCTCTTGATAATCAACGCCTTCTCAACTCCCTCAGTTGCCTCTCCTCTCTGATAAGAGGGCTGGAGTAAAGCCATAAGCTCCCCCCCACCCCCCCAACCCTCCTTTATAGAGAGCTCAGAACTTAGCAGGGAACTGCATTTTCCACCAGCAGCTCTGCTTGGTTTCCAATCCATGAAACATCCTGATGCCCCCATGCTGGGCACCCCTTGGTGCTGCACTGCTGCTCTTCCTGGCCCCTCATTATGAAGAGTTTTGTAAGTGCTGGGTGGTTAAGGGATCTCAAAAGAAATTCACTAGGACCCAAGCTGTCTTTTGGCAAAGTTTCAAAGTTAGCAGCTGGCAGGAGAAATAGGGGGTACCTGCAAAGTGCAGGGATCTAAGGTAGAATTACAAAGTTTTATGCTCTACAGCTGGCAGTTAAAGGTTAAGGGAACCTGCAAAGAGCTGTAGCTTGAGGGGCAGTTCTTATAACCATAAAATGGTCAAAGGCTAATTATGCTAACTAGGTGGGCAAAGGTGGAGTTAGGGAGGAGTTTAGGAGTTGGTCAGTGCTTAAAGGGACATGTACTTTTTGCATCAACTGTGCAGGCAGACTTCCCACAATTCACTGGTAAATTCCTTGGGGGGCGGGCAGGGGGCTATCCGGGCTATCCGGGCTATCCGGAGGTATGGTTTTCTGCTTGACAAGTCACTAGGTTACCTTTGGTCAAGGATGAATGAGGTATGGCCAATATGGCTCTTGGGAGGGCAGGCTTAATTGTTTCCAAGTTGGGAACTAGACTGATTAGGGATTCAAGAAGTACCCTATTGAGATGGAGTTATCTTTTTGATAATGTTGCTCAAGGCTTTTGGGTGCAGCTGGCCACTTAGAACAAAGGGGCCATGCATTTCTCTAAGGGTTTGTTTATAGAATACTTATTGAAGGCTTGTTTCTAGGCAGACTTGCTAGCTCAGGGTAAAGACTTTTGGCCTGGAGGAAGGGAGAAGCAGGGTTTATGCCTTTATGGCAGGGGGAAAGTATGACTTTTACAACTTAATTACACAGGCTTGTTACAGACTGATGTTACATATGTAGGTACCCAAACACAAGTGAGATTTTACAAACTGAGGTTACAGACAAAAGCATCCCAGACCCCATCAATTATACTTCCTACCCTCCCCATTAGTTTATAAACTGTCCATGAGGCAAACGACTGGGGTTTTTGTTTTTGTCTTAAATCTCTATTGCCAGTGTTTTAGAAGGGATTTAATAAATGCTTACTGAATTGAAGTGAATAATGCCTATTTTGAGCTGTGTTTCCTGACAATTTTAAATGATCTACTTTATTTTCCAAATACTACTGATTTTCTCTAAATTATTCCTTTGAAACTACAGATTTTATGACCCAGTGTTACCCAGAAATCTTTTGACATATATTTTTCACAAGTTTTATTTAAACTTATAGTATTTACCTCAAAGTCATTTCTTGGAATCTTCCCCACCCCCAACTCTCCTAAGAAAGAAAAGAGTTAAGCAAAAATATCTGATATAGAAATTGCATCGGACAATATATGTATAGCATTAGGCCCTAGAAGTCACATACCTCTTTATTGTAAGTAAGATACTATGATTCATTATCTGTTTTCTGGATTCTTTATTGGTTTTTCAATTACTCCCTGTCCAACTTCCTTTTAATTTTTTCATCTATATCATTGTAATCCTGTTGTATTTTGTTATTTTAATGCCTCATATTTTGTTCTGCATCAGTTCACAGTGCCCTGAAATGAACATTTCCATGTTTCCCTGAATTCTCCATTATCATAATTTCTTTTGTTTCAAATTTAACTGTATTTTAACAAATTGTTTCCTTTGTAATACTGTGCATTTTATTTTACTCATTTTTAAATGGCATTCTCAGAAATGTTCATCAAAAAGATAAGAACCCAGCTACTGAGAGCTCCTTATCTTCACTCTACAACTTACAATCTTGCCTGCTTGCTTGGTGCACTGAGCTTTAATGTTCTGCCCAGAGACACACTTATCATTTCTTAATGCAGAATAATTTATTCCATTATATTGAAATGCCATTCTCCAATTAATCGGCACTCACTTTGTTCCTAATCTTTGAAGTCCTCAGCGTGGGGGTGGCTAGGTGGCCCAGTGAATTAGAGCACTGCCCTGGAGTCAGGAGGACCTGAGTTCAAATCTGACCTCAGACACTTAACACTTACTAGCCCTGTGACCTTGGGGCAAGTCACTTTACCCCAACTGCACCTTCAAAAGGCCAAAAAAGAAATCCTCAGGGTGATGCTATTAATTTGGCACATACTAAACTTTTATTGCTATGGGATTACATGGGATATGTGCCCAATGGTAGGATCACTGAATCAAAGGGTATAGACAATATAGACAGTTTCTTCCATAATTAAAAATTGTTATCCAGAATAGCTGGACTAATTTACAACTCTAAAAACAGTATATTAGGGTGCCTGCCTTCCAAAGACCCAACAAAAATCAACTGGTCACAAGGCCAACCACTATATAAATGCTTATCCCCTCCCTCCCCCAATTTACATGTGAAATTCAACCTCAGAGCTGCTTTAGTTTGAATTTCTCTGATTACTAATTATATAATTAAAAAGGTAATAATAATAGTTATATTTACAGGTTGCAAAAAGTTATTTACACGGTACATCTCATTTTGATCTCCCAAAAACCTTGGGAGGAAGGTGTTATTATTATTATCCCCATTTTACAGAAGAGGAAATTGAGGCTTTAAGAGGATAAGTGACTTGCCCCAGGGCAATCAGCTAATTACCCTTCAAGGCACAATTAGAAATGAGGTCTGCCTAACTACCACTCAGGTTTCTTCTGTGCTTATTTGGAGCATGTTTTCAAATGATCTATTATACCTTGAAAGTCTTTTGAAAAGTATTGTTCACATCTTTTAGCTGATCTATGGATAAATAGTTCTTGGTATTATATATTTATATTATTTTCCTATATAACTCAGCTATCAGACTTTTATCACTAAACCTTTCACTTTTAAACTTCCGGTGTGCACCTGAAAACTGTGTACAACAGAGATCCTTACCCAAATAATACTCAGAGGCTTCTCAAGGTAGGAAGCAGAAAAGAATGGTTTATTACTATCTGGAGAAAGGACAACCCTCCCTCTGACCATCAGGGAGGAGAAGCAATTTACAAAAGGAAATTGTGAATTTATAAAGCCCTAAGGCAGAATTCTCCCCCACACCCCTGCTGACACTTTTCTTCCATTGGCTGGAAGTCAGGTGAAGCAATCTACCTTGAACAAGGAAACAGTAGACCACCCAATGTACATTTGAGAAAGCACTTCTGTCCTTATTTGGAATATCTTATGCTAAGGTATCACTGAGGAGAGGGATGACTCCGGACTGCTCTGAGTTTTGTGTCCTTATAAATCATGTGATTTCCAGTGAAGGAGAAGGCCTGTTTCCCACAAAACACCTTACTAGATTTTAAAATATAGTCTGAGAAGTTTTCACTTCTTTCACTCATACCTAAGTACCAGTTTTAATTTAAAGTTACAGAAGATTTCAGAAAGTAAAAAAAAAAAGGTTTGTGTTTTAGTTCTCAAGATTTAAAATTTAAGATTTAAACCCAATTCTTCCCGATTCTGTGACCCATCTTCTTTCCATTTACTCTATTAAGTGTTGAGTATAGGAAAAATTTCCCATCCTTGTCTCTAAGGATGATAATTTCATTCTCATCCAAAATATGAGAATTTAAATCCTTAAAAAGAAGGAATTCTAAAACTAGACAAGAAAAATAAAAGAAGGTATGCTTATGAAGTGGATGCTAAGAATCACAGTTTTTAGCACACATATAAACGTTTAGTGCTGAAAATGCAAAATCCTTGTCCAATGACTAAGTCATCATGCTACTGGAGGAAATGAATATCAAAAATTATATTCTAACTATAAAGGAAACCAAAAAATATCAGGAACTTATAGCTGAATAGGATGGCTGAAAAAATTTCAGAACTAAAAATTAGGGAGTTGATTGCAATGTACCCCAAAAGGCAACAAGAAACATCATTTCGTGTGACATTTGGTCACCTTCTATTACAGTGCTCATGAAGAACACAAATAAAAAGACTCCTGAGAAGATAATTGTACCTTTGCAACAACATCAGGTGCAAAAGGTTGAGAAATTCTACAAATAAGATAGATAAGACTCTCCATAATGAATAACCAGTGACTTCAGTGCAAATGTTTGGTACTGGAAAACTGACCAAAAAATTTGCTGGAAAACATGACTCAGAATCAAGCAACAAGAGTGAGGTTTCAGCAACAGAGAATCAATCCCTACACTCCTCATGACAATTAGCCCAAATACCTCTACAATCCCTGTCCCCTTTGAATGTGGAGAAACCAAGTGAAGACTCCCCAGGAATAGGGAACTAAAACTTAGTTAGAATGGATAGGAGGGGGTCTAGGCATAAGCACTGAACTTATGGAATTCTCTCTCCTTTATATACACCCTTGTGTTATTTCTATGTGCACACTACCTCACCTGTGTTTTATATAATCCCTGATTGCACACTACCTCACTTGTGCCTTATATAATCCCTGATTGCACACTACCCCACACGTGTTTTATATAATCCCTGATTGCACACTTGTTTTGTTTTGTTTCTTTATATAATCTCTGATTGTTGTTGTTACCCCTTTTCTCTGGACCTTAAGACTGTGAGCCAAGCTCTGAGCTGATCCGGGGCAAGGACAGCCCCTCCCTTTTCCCCACTCCCTGATTACCCTCCTCTAAGATGTAAAGCACCTGGTCCTGGAGCAAGGGGTGGAAAAAGGACATTCCAACCAGGAGCAGCCTGAGTTGAACAAAGAAACTGGGGAGGGACAGCGGCTTCCTTTCCTCACTCCCTCCCTTGTTTATGTAAGGTGCCCAATCCCGGAGTGGGGGGGGGGGGGGCGAGGGTGGAGAAAGAACGTCCCAACCTGGAAGAGCCATCGTCATTTGAGCCACAAGGAGGATCTCTTTGTTAGAGCTCACCCAGAGCTTCACCCCGCCCCCTCTCCAACAGGAATCAGGAGGGCAGGGATGAGGCTTGCCTGGTCCTTTGTCTCTTTCCCGGGCTGAGTGTGACAACCAATAGAAATCGAGAACACCAAGAGAACGTAATTTTATGAGACCCAGAGTATAAGAGCTTGATCCTAGCCTGAGGCTCCGGCCTTTTCCTGCATTACTCTGACAGGGAGGGCCCCAGTTCCCGGGAATTGCAAATAAAGATATTCCTGTTCACCAAAAGACTTCCTCTTAGCTTTTTAATTGGGTAAGTGAATTCTCTTACACCACACACCTTCTTTGTGTTGGCTGCTTCTGCTCCATTCTCCTAGTTCCACACAATTTCTCGAAGCCTCCAGCTCCAACTCCATGTCTCCTAGGAACTGGGCTCCTCTTCAAGTCTATCTCTTGGACTCATTCAACTGACTTTTAACATCACTCAAAGGTAAGGCCTGAGTATGTCTGTTGCTTCCTCTCCGATTCACTCAAGGGACTAATTTGTCATTTATAAATTTGTTTTATATTTATTTATATTATTTTAAATTTATTTACATATTATATATACATATAAATATAAATCTATATATAATATATGAATATATTTATATTATATATTAATTTTTATATTAATGTATAATTTATAAATTACAAATTTTGTAATTTTGATAGTTTAATACCTCATTATTGCGCCTTTTTAGTGACTGGGTTTTTGGTAGATCAGCTCCCTTAAACTAGTAAAATACCATGATAATCATAATAAGAAGGGGGAATCAAAAGAGGCTTAAATGAAAGTAGAAAATTCACAATCTTCCAAGAAGTCCAGGACTCCATGCTTAACAAGGCTAGATTTCATTAGTTCATTGCCAGACTCATTCTCAAAACACTATTTATTTCCTAACTCTTTCAATGACATTGCTACAACAAAACTACTTTTGCTAAGCCTTCGCAACTAAGGTACCTCCCAACTATCTCTTTGAAGATCTGTGCAATGGCCCAACTAGATTTCTCAGAGCTTGGAAACCATCCTTGACTATATCTTTGAGCATACGGGATACATGTACATTGTGTACATACATGTAAAGTGCTATAACAGCACATCATCTTACACTAGAGAAGGAATTTCAGGTGAGCGAGGTGAGAGATTGAAGGAAGAAGACAACAGATGAAATGGAAAAGATGAAGTTGAGTGACAGATTACTGTTATTAAGAGAGTGAAAGAAAAGAAACTGGAGGCACTTATGGCAAACAGCTATCTCAAGGGGTTTGGATACAAAAAAACCGGGGAGATATGAAATGAGAGCTGGTGAGGAAAGAAGAAAAACATGAAGATTTGTTGAGCATTGCGGAGACAAGCACATTTGTAGATAGCAGGAAAAGAGCCAACAGATATCAAAGATGAGAGTGGGAATAACAGAGGGGAGGCAGTTTATTAGAGGAGACTAGATATAAGGGCATTATTTATACATGCAGAGGGGCTTGCCTTGGCAAGCTGTTGGGTCAACTCTTTTTTTTTTTTAAAGTTAATTTATTTTTATTTTTCAGCATTCATTTCCATAAGCTTTTGAGTTTAAAATTTTCTATCCCCCTTTCCCTTTCCCACTCTCCAAGATGGCATGCAATCTGATATAGACCATACACAAAAATTCATATTAAATATATTTTCACATTAGTCATGTTGTAAAACAGAATCAGAACTATGAGAAAGAAGAAAACAAAACAAAAACAAAAAGAGCACAAATACCATGCTTTGATTTGCATTCAGGCTCCATAGTTCTTTCTCTGGATATGGACAGTATTTTTCATCATGAGTCTTTTGGAGTTGTCTTAGGTCCTTGCACTGTTGAGAAGAGCCCTTGTCTATCAAAATTAGTCATTGAACAATGTGACTGTTAGTATATACAATGTTCTCCTGGTTCTGCTCACTTCACTCAGCATCAGCTCATATAAGTCTTTCCAGGTTTTCTTGAAGTTCATTTGCTCATCATTCCTTATAGCACAACAGTATTCCACTACATTCATATACCACAACCTGTTAAGTCATTCCCCAACTGATGGGCGTCCCCTCAATTTCCCATTCTTGGCCACCACAAAAAGGGCTGTTATAAATGTTTTTGTACATGTAGGGCCAACTTTTCATGAGACAAGGGCAATGCGAGAGTGGCAGGAGGCATCTGAGTGGTAAGAGGAGGAAGGGAGAAGAGGGAGGCCTGTATAAACAGCCTCAATTTTTTCAGAAAAATAGGAGAAAAGGTTTTCAGCTAAGAGGATCTGGGGAGGGGAAGCCATGAGAAGTTTAAGGAGGGATGAAAAGGTTTGGAAGAGCCACTGAGGAGAGTAGGATATTGAGTTGATAAAAGAAGTGTAGAGTAATTGCCTAGCAACAGCAATCACTTAGAAAGGAGAATCCTTAAAGGGAATGGTCAAAGAAGGCTGAAATAATTTTAAGAAAATAATTCTCAAGGATGTGCAGAAAATTAAATAATTATTGTTCTATTTAATGAAATAAAATATTAATTGAACTTTACCCTGAGCACCATAACAATGTTTTACCTCATTTTGGAATTTCATCTATTGCTACAATAATGCTCTAACTTATGTTGTAGTGCTTGATCAAGAGAGATTTTCAGGGTCTTAAGGTGGCAGTGCTTCTTTCTAAGTAGAAATACTAAATTAGGATAGTCTCAATTAAAAAAAATTGTTTCTGGCTAGCTTGTGACTAAAATAGAGAGTATGAAATGTATTCCTACAACCTGGTAAGATCTTCCGGCTAATCCTATTTATGGATGACATTTATGCTGACTGGATCAATTCCTAGAACACAGCAGGGTCTCCTACATGAGATCTATAATCAGGAAAGAGTCCACAGGAAGAATTAAGTAAATGAAGAATGTACCCTGTCTGGAGTGATTTATTTTGTTTAGCTGCACTTTTTTCTTACAAGTGAGGGAGGAAATAACCTTTTTTTTTTAAATGCCTGTTGTTAAGACTATAATATTTTAGCACACTGGACAACCAACATGGTTAGTCTATCAGTACATATGTCTTGGACAGACACCACAGATGGACAATGAACTGGGCCCAGATCAGATTTCAACTGGACTTTCCCTGCATTTTTATACTGACCTTTGCAGACGTAAACTACATAAACTTCCCTATATGCAGTAGAACACATAGGACTGTGCATGAAACTGAATGTACAGATTATTATATACAGATTGCTCTTCTTTTAAGTATATATTAAATTAAATATATTACTTTCAAAGCTCTCCAGCTTTTTTGTTGATCCTTTTGGCCTTTGTCCTCTTCTACGCATTTCAAAAACATGTTTTAATGATCTTTTTTATGGCAATGCTACCTTTAACTCCTCCTCCATCTCAAATTAAGAAGAAAAAACTTTTGAAACAAATATGAATAGTCAAGAAAAACAAATTCCCACAATAGATGTGTCCAAAAATTCATGTCTCATCAGCGATTTGAATGCATTCCCTTTCTGTCAGGATGCAAGTAGTATGTTTTATCACCAGTCCTCTAGAATCATGGTGGGTCACTGAATTTATCAAAGTCATTAAGTCTTTCAAAGTTGTTTGCCTTTATAATGTTGTCATTGTATAAACTGTTCTCATTCTGTTCATTTCCCTCTGCATCAGTTTATACAAGTCTTCTTGGGTTTCTCTAAAACCATACTGTTGGACCACATTTGAAAAAATGGACAGTGCTTTCCGTGACCCTCAAATATTTCTCTGAAACAAAGACTAATCTTCAAATCATCAACATTCTATAACTACTCAGAAGAGTATGGCTTAACTATATACACAGGAAGAACCTTGTGGATGGAGAAAGCTTAACTGCCCAGACAGTTATATGCAGCTGGATGGAAAACCAATAATGTGGTCCAACCATAGAATGACAGCCCTGATCAGTGGAAAGTACAGTCAATGTGGAGTAAGGCCTGGATTCAGCTTTGTTAAGTCACTTAACCTCTCTGGGCCTCAGTTTCCTTACTGGTAAAATAAAGAAGTTGGACTCAGTGACCTCTAAGATCCCTTTCCCCTCTACATCTATGAACCTATGATCTTAGATCTTGGTTAGATCCTGCAGATGAACATGGGCTTGGCACGGTGGGCACAAGTAGGCTGCATCTGCTTGACTGGCATAAAAGACACCATCAGAGATGTGTGAGCAGGAAAGATAGTACAAGAGCAAAGAAATACAACAGCACCCATGTGATGTCAAGAGGCCTAGAACAAGGCCCTGCTCTTTTGTCAGGAGAACCCACGTCAATAAGATCACAGCTCCACTGACGTCTTACAAGGGCATCTTAACATATTAATTTCCCACAGATTCTGTAATTAAAATGAGTATAGAGCATAAAATCATAGCATAGAATGATAAGTTCTTTTAAGTTAAAAAGGCCCTTAACAGTCATCTGATTCAAAACTCCTTCATTTTACAGAAATGGAGGTTGACAAAGGCTAAGTGATTTGCCCTCAATTATACAAGGAGTTGGTGGCAGAGTCAGGACTAGTATCCTAGTATCCGAAATCTTATGATTTCTAGTTAAATTGTTCTTTCTACTAAGGTTTTGATAGGGATCCTAAGTTTTGAATTCTATTAAATTTTCAGTCCTTTGCTATAATATTCTATTGTTGTTCAGTCATTTTCAGCTGTGTTTGACTCTTGGTGACCCCATTTGCAGTCTTCTTGGCAAAGATACTGGCATGATTTGCCATTTCCTTTTCCAACTTCTCTTACAGATGAAGAAACTGAGACAAAAAGGGTTAAATGACTTGCCTTGGACCACACACACAGTAAGTGTCTGAGGCTGGATTTGAACACTATAAAGCCAATCAACAGTAGATTCCTGAGAGAATGCTACTGTGAACAGCTTTTAAGATTTGGATTACACAGTATTAGTGAACACTCTGTTTATTCCATTACAAATCAAGATTCAGTACAATGTTCACAGTATCAACAATTCACAATATTATATACAATATTTAGAACAAGGAAAGTCTCAATATTATATCTTATTACAGAAAATAACAAGGAACAAGAGAAGAATCACCTGGCTTCCCTAAGGGAGAAACCAGCTTCACA
>CM053597.1:195356290-195387394 GCA_028646575.1 Pseudocheirus occidentalis | reverse complement strand
TGGAGGAGGGCATAAAAGGGAACAGATTGTGGGAGGCGTCTTACAGTGGGATCAATGTTTTGGGCTGGGGGGTAAGGGCAAAAAGGGGAGAAAATTTGTAACTCAAAACCTTGTGGAAATGAATGATGTAACCAAGAAAATAAATTAAAATTAAAAAAAAATTAACAACAAAAAATATATATAAAATATGCCCTGTATTTTGGAGCATGTGGAATAAGACCTCAACACTCTTTAGGGGTTAGTATTCTTTGTATTGTTACTTAGTATGTGATTACCTACCAACTCTACCTTCTACTGACAGAGAGAAATAAATTGTTTCTTTAATTTGATATCTTCTAAATATTTGGTAGATTTTCATATATGCATAACTTTGATATTTTGAGTAGTTTCGTAAGTATCTTGCAATGGATCCACGGATTTGAACCTATTGTCTGGCAAAATTTTAAAGGGATCTCAGGATCAAACAAATACCTTACCATTGTAAATTATTACTTGGAATAGCACAAGGGAAGTTGTGGATTATTACTACTTTTAATCAGTCAAAATGTCCATGTTCTGCAGAAGACAATTCATTGAAGAAATTGATGGATAGGTACAGAGTATGTGAAACTTGGGATATTTACCCAGAATCTCCACCAAAAACTAATTCCTCATTTTTATCACTTTAAACAATGAAAACTTCTTAGAAAATGAATTAATGTTTTTATGCAAGGTATGATATTCTGGGAATCACACCAGAGCCCCTCAGTTGCACTGGAAGAAAAGAAATCAACTCGTTCAAATTAATAATGGAAAGACCTTTTGGGATTTTTAAAACACCTGTAGTCACACTAACCAACAGGAATGTCATTGGTTATTATTATAGCAACAATGGCTATACAGGTAAGGGGTGGTGCTTGGATTATCCGTATGCTATAATATTGAATTTATAAGTGTCACACCCAAAATACTTATTAGTAATTAGTGAAAAGTCAAATATGTGAAGTACATTATCCCATTTTATGTTGATTTTTTCATTTTTTTTTCTGAGAAGAATCTGTAAATTGTAAACAAGTGATATAAAAGGCAACCAAACACTAGTTGGCTCTGAAAATCTACCATGATTACTATAATTTAAATGTCTGAGGAAGGCATCATGCTAATGAAATGTCCTAATGTTAATTCTAAACTAAGAGAAGTGGAAGGGATTTAAAAAAATGGTGTCCTATTTGGAATATACTACATCTTCGGTTTCAAAATGAAAGACAGATAAGGTTAGAGTAAAAACTATTATTTTAAAATGCTTTTAATAAGCCCTATAATCTAGGAGTTTAATGCTCTTATTTCCTAACTCTTTAATAACACTTTGGAGAATTCTTTTTTAGATAGCCTTATATTCTTAAAACATTTTCCCATCCTTTTGCAAACAATCATAATAGCTGACATATTTTTTGATGATTTAAAGTTTACAAAGAACTTTAAGTAGATGCTATTATTACCTACATTTGACATATAAGGAAACTGAAGTTGAAAAAACTTTAAGGAACTTGTCAAGGGTCACACAGCTAATAAGTATTTGAAGCAATGGGCAAACTCAGGTAACCTGAATTTCATGACTAGCAATCTCTCCACTGTGCTATCTAGCTATTAAAAAAATGTTACACAGAAGTCAGGGGTATATAGTTCAAATCTGGATGACCTTCAAAAAGATTCATGGCCTGGTATCCCTAACAAACACATATATCTCCCCAGCTATCTACCTTCCTCATAGAATCACAAACAATACAATTGCCTGCTTGGCAGAGTAATTTCTATTCAACAGAGTACACATTCGAAATAAAAAAAATCTTTGTGACTAGGATTTTTAAAAGGATTATAATACTCTTTTTAATTTTCTGCCTTTTAATCTTTGCTGTATAATTTTAAAATGCACATTATGCTCTTATCAATGGTGAGCACAGCTCCTAGTACAGCCAAGGAAGTGACGATCAAACGATGAATATTGGGGAGAGTGGTTTGCCCTAGGCCAGCAAATCTTATACTCCCTTTGTTAGAGCCCTTTCTTTGAAGTGGGAGGCAATGATAGAATGGGGAATGGGGAGAAGTGTGTTAAATTTTACATATACATATATAATGTACATATATATGTATATATATGTATGCACACACATGCGTGTGTCTATATGCGTGTGTGTGTGTGTATATATATATATATATATATATGTTTTTCAGAGAAAATTATCTTGCTTTTTTTTTGTTTGGATAAAGGATTATTGGTGCTACACTGGTTAGTTTCTCTGCTTCACATTAGTCCTCACCCCAGTCTATCTTTCACATAGCTATATATTTCTTCAAATACGGGTCTGACCACATATAACCCTCTATCTTTCCTACCCACCTTCCTCCCCTTTAGTAAATTCCAGTGGCACTCTGTAATCTCCAGAATCTAATACCAGTCCTTTCTTTGACTTTTAAGGTCCTTTGTAACTTCATTCCTTGCTACTTTCTCAGCTGTTTTATACTTTATCCCTCTTTTATCTATACAGTTAAAGCGGGACACTATACTTTTCTTGGTCAGACAGTATCTTATCACTGTGTGAGATGAAAGAGTTCAGAGTTTGAATCTGAGGTCAGAAAAAGGTCTTTATTCTTTCTCATGAGAAAGCACTCTGCCCCTGTCACCCACATGGTGTCTGACAAGGAGATAGCAACAGTTAGAAGCCAGCCCATTCTAGATTTGATTTTTTTCAAAATGGGGAAACTTCGCCATAAATTATCCCTCACAAATCTGCACATTATCATTTACTATACTCATGCCTAGAATAATCACCCTTTGCTTCTTCGCCTCTTGGCTCCCCAGACTTTGTTCCAGTCTTAACCATTCCCCATTGACCTTAACTCTGAGTCATTCCTTTGTGGTTACTTGCAACTTATGCCACATTTCTCTCATTTTCACTTGCTTGTTATATCCCTTAGTAGACTGTGAGTTTATTGAGGGCAGGGAAAGTTTGGGGCTTTAATTTGTATCCCCCCAATTTGGCACATTGTCATTGCTGTTTATGTCCTTCATTTTCCAATAGAACCAGTAACATCAGGAGGGTGATGTCTTGACTTGCAAGTGATTTGGATTTAAGTGAGCCAGAGCTGTCTAAAATCATGAGTCCCGCTCTCTCCTCCAGAGCCATTGCAGTCCAGTGGCAAGACATAGATCAAGATAACTAGCAATGGCCATGGATGGTTAATAAATACTAGTTGACTTGCTGAGTTATCTTGATGTCACCAGTGACCCAAGCTACAAATTATTAATCACTAAAAAGTAGCAATTTAAAAAAAAGCACGAATTGTAACATAGGTGTTTAGTTGATCAACAACAAACACTTCTTGTACTGAGGGATGTGAAAAGAAGAGAGGAATGGAAGTCAAAAGAGCCCTGTTTTTGAAATTTGATTTTGACATTTACTGGTTGTGTAACCTTGCCATTTTGCTTAAAGTCCTTAAGCTTCGATTTACTAATCAGTAAAATGAGAATAATTTTTTCAAGTTTAAAAATTCATCTATTGCCCAACTATTTCCATATTTCACAATACCTGGTGAAGAACACTTCCATACTTCATAACTATTCACATTAGGGAGAGTTAAATACATACTTGCATTTTTTAAAGTTGTAGTTCTTAAACTGGTGTCTGTGATTTTTTAAAAAATATTGTGATAACTATATTCCACTATAATTGCTTTCCCTTGAAGGCATGTTATTTTGTTTGATGCATGTGAAAATATTCTGAGAAGGGATCCATAGGCTTCACCAGACTGCTGACAGGTAATTGTGAAATAAAATGGTTAAGAATCCCAGCTTTAAAATCTAAAAAGAACTTTCATCAAAATAAGGTAGTTTGGTTAGGTAGCTTTGAGCATTATTATCTTCATTTATAGGAAGTTTAAGGTCAGAGAGATTAAATGATCTTCCTAGGGTCCCATATCTATTGAATGTTAAAGTGGGGACCTTATCTAAAATATCCTGACTTCAGGACTTTCATTCTTTCCACTGTAACTTGTATTTTCTTTTAGATAGGGATAATCAGGGAAATTTATCTGCTGCAACAACTTTATTTGAAGTTTTTTTGTTTGTTTGTTTCGTTTCCAGATAAGTTAGAATGTGGTACTGGTACTGGTACTGGCACTACTTGTCTTACTGGAATTCTGTGAAAAGTTTGAAAGACATAAAGTACTCTACAAAACTCCAGATTTTATTATTGTATATAATTTGCTCTTACACAAGATATTATAACATATACTTCAATTTCTATCTAGAATAGTTTATTAGTTGCATGTAATAATATGAACTCTACAGAAAATGTCATCAAAGCCATTTATCAGTCGCTTAGTCAACAAGTCAATTAGCATTTATTAAGAGTTAAATATAGGCCTATCACTATGCTAAACACTGGGGATACAAAGAAAGACAAAAACGTTCCTTGTCTCCAAAATGTTTTCATTCTAATGAATATGTTAACAAGCAAACAACCATGTACAAAAGGTAAATGGAAAGTAATTTCAGAAAAAAGGCAAGACCATTGACAGAAGGGCATGGAATATCCTCCTGCACAAGGTGGAATGTGATCTGAGTTTTAAAGTAAGCAAAGGGAGTCAAGAAATCTGGAAAGTAATTTAACAGTTAAATTTTGGCAAATTTCCATTAAATGCCTAGTGCATACAGAACACCATATCAAGTGCCAGAAAAGTTATAATGTTTAGTAAAATCATAGGCCTTTTACTTGTACTGCTTGTAGTGTAGTAATGGGATCAAATAAATACATGGGAAATGAGAAGATAGAAAAGGTTCATTGAAGAGATATGAAATGATATGTGAGAACACAGCAGAGGAGAGCTTTATCTCCTGAGTTAGGGAGATCATGAAAGCTTCTTGACACATTTGTTGATTGGATGTCAGCTCTGGAGGACTTGGGATAATAACTTCATTATAGGATCATAACGAATATAGAAGACAGCATTGCACAGCAATAACCCCACAATTTAACCTAGTATTCATTCAAGGAAGAATGTACTTATATGAAGGAGGAGAAGTAATAGGTCCATGTTAACTCACCCTAGCATGTCATGTTTTCTTGGCATCATTCTCTTTCCTAAGATATTCTACCAGATGTAACTTTCTCTCTTAGGTAGCGCTTCTTAACCTTTTTATGTGATGGTTCCCTCCCATTCTGGTGAAGCATATGAACCCCTTTTCAGGGAAAAAAAGTTTTTACATATATAAAATATGTGTGAGGCTAATTATTTTGAAATGTTTTATATGTATACTCACATACCTACTTATGATTATATACACATATAGTGTATACATGTAAATATATTTTATATACGTGTAGCTATTTCTCTCTCTGTGTCTCTGTGTCTCTGTCTCTGTCTCTCTCTGTGTCTCTTTCTCTCTCTCTCTTTCTCTCTCTGTTCCAAAAAGTTTATAGACAATAGGTTCATAAAACCTCCCTGTTTAGCTCAAACTTGCAGAAAGGTGTCAGTCTAATTGAATTTCTTGGGCAGAACACAAAATCTGAAGGTACTGGAGACAATACCATCTGTCCCATCTCTTCCTCAACCTGGGTTACTTTCAAGTCAAACCCTGCCTAAGTCTACTAATCTAGCTTCATGAGGCCTATCCTGAACTTTTGGAAGTTATAAGATATGAATCCAGGGACTGAGCCAAGATGGCAGAGTGAAAGCAGCAACTTGCCTGAGCTCCTGCTGCGACCACCTCCTATATCTGTAAAATATGACTCTAAATAAATTTGAGAACTACAGAACTCACAAAGTCACAGTGAAAAACAAATCTCCTTCTGAAGGCAGGTTGGCAGGCTAACAGGAAATGTCTATCACAATGAGCTGGGAGCTAAGTGGCAGTTGTGCATGAGTCATGTGGTTTCAGACCAAGGGCGAATTCAACCAGCTGCACAGACAGGCCAGAGCAGACTTCAGGAGAGTAAATCACCAGGAGCTATGGCAGTTTCCAGACTTCTCAATCCATAAACAGCAAATAGAAAGTAAAATTTCAGTGGAGAAAACTGTTGGAGCTGAGTGACCAAAAAGCAGGGTGCAGCCCCCAGGGCAAGAGGCAGCAGAGGCTAAGCAGCTGCAGCTGCTGCCATGTGGCTGCCTTGGGAACCCCTGGCCTCCAGATAGGAGAGGGACCAAGCCACCATTCAGGGGGTAATTGCTCTTGCTTTGACCTGCTTGCATCTGGATCACAGTCTTGAGTGGTGGTCCTGGGGTGAGAAAAGCCATTGTGCCAGAGCTCTGGATATGGCACCCTCCTCAAATCTCTGACAACATTTGTGAAAAACTCAGAAATTTGGGACAAAGCTCTCTCCACTGTGGAAGCTGAGTTATACGGTAAATGGCTGGCAAGGTGAGCAAGTAGACGAAGCACAATTAGACCATAGAATCTTTTTTTGAAAACAGAAAGGATCAAAAAATGGAACTAGAGGAAGTCAATAAAGGCAATATTCCTTGCATCAAAAGCTTCCAAGAAATAATATGAATTGGTTACAGGCCATGGAGGAGCTCAAGAAGTATTTTGAAAATCAAGTAAGAGAAGTAGAGGAAAAATTGGGAAGAGAAACAGGAATGATGCAAGAAAATCATGAAGAGCAAGTCAACAGTCTGCTAAATGAGACACTCAAAATACTGAATAAAATAACACCTTAAAAATATACTAACTCAAATGGAAAAAGAGGCCCAAAAGCCAATGAAGAAAGGAATGCCTTAAAAAGTTGAATTTGCCAGATGGAAAAAGAATTTCAAAAACTTGCTGAAGAGAAGAATTATTTCAAAATTAGATTGGAGCAAATGGAAGCTAATGACTTTATAAGAAATCAAGATACTATAAAACAGAACCAAATAAATGAGAAGATGGAAGGCAATGTGAAATATCTTATTGGAAAAAACACTGATCTAGAAAATAGATCCAGGAGAGATAATTTTAAAATTATTTGACTACCTGAAAGCCATGGACATAAAAAGAACCTAAAAATCATCCTTCAAGAAATTCTCAAGGAAAGTTGCCCTGATATTCTAGAACCCGAGGGCAAAATAGAAATTGAAAGAATTCAGTGATTGCCCATTAAAAAAAAGATCCCCAAAAGAAAACTCCTAGGAATATCATAGCCAAAATGTAGAGTTCCCAGGTCAAGAAGAACATATTATAAGCATTCAGGAAGAAACAATTAGAGTATTGTGGAAACACAACCAGTAAAACACAAGATCAATCAGCTTCTACATCAAGGGATCAAAGGGCTTGGAATATGATATTCTGGAGGTCAAAGCAACTAGAATGAAAGCCAAGAATCACCTACCCAGCAAAACTGTATATAAGGCTTCATGGGAAATTCAGTGAAATAGAAGACTTTCAGGTATTGATGAAAAAAATCGGAGCTGAACAGAAAATTTAACTTTCAAGTATAAGAAGCAAGAGAAGCATGAGCAAGGTAAACAGAGGAAAGCAATCATAAGAAACTTAACATAGTTGATCTATTTGCATTCGTACATGGAAAATATAATAATTGCAGCTTATGAAACTTTTCTCAATATGAGGAGAGTTGAAAGATAGACAGATAGATGATAGATGATAGATAAATATGTATGTATGTATGTTTGTATATGTATGTATATATATATATACAAATATATGTATATATAGGAGAGTGTATTTGTGTATAAGTACATATGTGAATGTATGTATATGTGTGTACATGTATTCATAGAGGGCTCAGGATCAGTTTAATTGGAAGGCATGATATCTAAAAACTAAAATAATGAGGTGAGAGAGGAATATAATGAGAGAATGAGAAAGGGAGAGACAGAATAGGGTTAATTATCTCATATAAAGGAGGCAGGAGAAAATTGTTACAATGGAGGGGAAGAGCAGGAAAGTGAAAGAGAATGGCTCAACCGTACTCTCATTGAATTTGGCTTTAGAAGGGAATAGCATACACTCTGAATTGTATATCATACCCCACAGGAAAGTCGGGGGAAGGGGATAAGAGGGGGCATGATAGAAGGGAGGGAAGATTAGAAGAGAGGACAGTTAGAAGCACATACTTTTGAAAAGGGACAGGGTCAAAATAGAAAATGGAATACTTGACAGGCAGGATTGGATGGAGGGAATTATAGTTAGTCTTTCACAATATATCTACTATGGAAATGTTTTGCACAATGACACATGTACAACCTATATTGACTTGTTTATCTTCCTAGTGGGGGGTAGGTGAGGAGGGAACAAAGTGAAAGAATCTGGAAATCAAGTTTTTAAAAAATATATTAAAATTAATCAAAATGTTTTTACATGCAACTGGGAAACAAGATATACAGTCACTGGGGTACCGAAATCCATTTTACCCTACTAGAAATTTAGAGGGTGGATGGGGGAGGATATAATAGAGAACAGAATGGGGAAAGGGGTACTCAGTAGGCTTGCTATCTTGGGGTGGGGGTTGGGGAAAGACAGGGAGAAAATTTGTAACTCAAAATCTTGTGGAAATGAGTATTGAATACTAAAAATAAATTTAAAACATTTTAAAATAAAAATCAATAACGTCTCTTTTGTTAATTTGAGGTCCCTCGTGGTGGTTGCTGATTTACATATTGTAATAAATATTTGTTGATTGACTACTGATTCATGGTTTCTCTCCCAACAAAATATAAACTACTCAAAGGAAAGGATTGTTTGTTTTTGTTTTTTAAATTTTCTCTTTGTTTTTGTACATAAAACATCAAACAGTAACTTGTCTCAAAGCAGATACTCAATGTTTGCCAAACTGAATGTCATCTTTTGTGACAGGCGGTACATAACAGGTGTCAAATTGTTTTGTGTCCATTTATTTGTCATATCCTGATACCCTAGGTACTGTATATTTTATGTCCACTTTTACCCACTTTTACATATCCTTGTTTTAAAATATATCAGGACAGCGGTCATACATTAGTGATTTAACATTTGTGCTATAAAATTACTGGAATTCTTCTGGGGTGCTTTACATTTTGCAAGGAATTTTCCAATTCTCTCATTGGAGCTTCACATCTACTCAATGAAGTATGTGCTTTTACCATTTCCATTCTAGATATGAGGACAATGAGGTGGTGTAAGATTAAATGACTTACTTAGGACTACTCAGATATTAAGTGCCTAGAACAAGATTCGATTCTAAGCCTAGAAGCCTCAAAGATCATCTTGTCCAATGCTTTTATTTTAGAATGGGGAAACTGTGGACATCATAGTTTAGGTAACTTTCCTAATCATATACAGATAGTAAGTGGTGAAGCCATTATTGTTCTGGCTCAAAGTTTATTGTTCAGTCCATCTAGCTCTGCAATACTATCGGCAGCCATATGCTGTAGCTTGATCAACGCAGACTGCCAAAGCCGAGAGCTGAATTTTCAGCATTTATGCCTCAGTTATCTCAAACTGTAGGATATGTAAATCAGAAGTGAATTAACTGTTTTGTTGACTGCCTAGACTTAATGAAGTGATATTGAAAATGTAAATATTATAGATTAAATTCAAACTTTGTGGTGAATTCATTGTTTCCACCTAGAGATGGTTGTAAAAAATTCCCCAGGATACTCGTATCTATAAGCCTATCTGCCAAATCTCCATGAAGTCTCTTTATATTGAACTTGTAATCAATAAAATTTGGCAGTTAACAAAATACTGTCTTAAACTGTTTACTGCTTTTTAAATGACCAGAAGTTTTGTCTTTTAAACTAGACTGTAAGCTTTTGGAGAGCTAATACCATATTTTACATTCCTTCTGTGATTCTCATAGCCCTGAACATATAATAAACCATTCAAATATTGGATTGATTGTGCTTGTTTAAATAAAGTAAAAAATCATAAAGTTCACCATAAAGAATTTTGAAGTCACACCCTGCAAATACATTTCTGCTCCATATATAAATGACTTGAAAGATTAAATGTGTTTCCCTAAAGGCATAGGTTGCTTGGAATTCCCATTGAATTAGGAATCCTGGATGGCTGAACTGTCTAGATTGCTGACTGTTTACTCATTTAAAGGCACTAAATGTGTGATAAATATCAATATATATGTGCACACATATATGTACCTATATATTTTTATGTTAATATGCTTGTGTGTGCATATATACATACACATATATTCATTGTGTGTTTGCACGTACATATCCACATGTATATGTATCTGTACATATACACATATGCACAAATATCCTGGCCAATATTGGTAAATTATTATCAACTTACTTTCCTGAGAAATTGATAAATTTTAAAGTTTAATCTTCTTTATTAAAATTTTGTCCACCACTTTCTTAATCCTAGACAATCAGCAAAACACCAAATTAAGCTGTGATTTATAGCATTTGCCAATTTCTGAAGTATAAATATGCACATTAAAAATTTAACAATTAGTTCTCTTAAGCTAATAGAAGCTGACTCCAAAACACTACTGTAATATATCCAACTTGTATAGTCTGTTTAAATGTTTACAAATCCCTACATCAATATACCTTCTCGAATATTTGGCATTGTAATCCAATCTCCAAATACAATTTACTTAGACTTTTCCGTTGCCCTACATTTGAATCCTCTTCTATATGTTTTCTTTTTTCAATGAAAATTTGATTGAGAGCAAAAACATTCTAGATTTTTTGGTTTATCCATATTTTTGTTTATATACCTAGCTCCTAGCACAATGCACATGGTTGTTGTTGAGTTCGTTCGGTAGTACCTGATACTCCCTGATTCTGTGTAGCACAGTATTTAGAGTGTCCATGATCACAATGGTGACCATGACTGTAATTATCATATGGCAATTGATCACTAAATATGTCAAACTCGCCAGTGAAGTGTAATGGGAATAGGAATTTGAAGATCTTCCCTGCGCCTTAATAGACCTAGGGAAGAGTTTGAAGACCTCCTCTACTGTGAAGATGAACTCTGTCCTTAGAGCACAAAAGAAGGTTCTCAACCTTCCTAATGCCATGATCCCTTAATACTCATATGTGGGCATATATGCACATGGGCAGACCCTGGAGACAGATAGAGGAGCCATGTCTTTGTTCCAAAGACCATTGGAAATGTGTGTTTTCCAATGGTCTTAGGTGACCGCTGTGAACCCTGTGAAGGGTTGTTCAACCCACAAAGGGGTCACGACCCACAGGTTGAGAACCATTGAAATAGAGGATGAAGTTGAAGGATTTATTTAGGCACCAGAAAACCAAATCCCCAAACCAGTAAGCCAAAGTACCAAAGATATTCAGAGGCTATAATAATTCTGAGAGCCATAGCATCCTTTAGTCTTTCCACAAACCTATAGATCAATATTTACTCACAAAACTATCTCTTTAATGAGTGTCCATGCTACCCCAGAATTTGACTAGCTCTGAACCAGCTTCCTGTCCTCTGTCACCAACAGTCTGTAACTGTCAGACAAACTCTCTACCAGCTTCTCTATGGGCTCTGCTTTTCCTCAACCAACTCCTCTAACCACAGGCTCCATGTAACTACATTTAGCCTATCATGGGGCAGAATCCACCCTCACAGCAGGGAAGCTTCCTTTGGGCTGTAGGGGACAGAATTTATCTTCACAGCAGGGGGCAGGGGGTCTTCAATATCCTCCCTATGTCTGTTAAGGCCCAGGGAAGATCTTCAAATTCCCATTCCAATTACACTTCCCTTGAGGGTTTCTTGGCAAAGATATGGTAGTCATTTGTCTTTTCCTTCTCCATCTTATTCTGCAGATCATGAACTGAGACAAATAGGGTGAAATGACTTTACTAGGATCATATATCTAGTAAGTAACTGAGGCTGCATTTAAGTTCAGTTCCTCCTAACTCCAGGGCTGCTATTCTAGCTACTGTGCCACTGAGATTTCCTTAGCAAGTGCTTAATCAATCCTTTTTTGTTTGTTTGTTTTTATTCATTTCTTTCATTCCACAACATCTATATGATTGGATGTTTATAGGATCCCTGAGAGATAGGGGTTCTAAGAATATTATCCTTGTTTGGTAATTGCCAAATTGTGGTTCAGAGAATTTGAATAACTTGAGAAGCAATGTGGCATACTGTATTAACTACTGGAAATTGCACTAAGAAGACCTAAGAATGATCCCTACCTTTAGTTGTATGTCCCCAGACAGGTCACTTTCTTAGTCTCAATACTCTTTAATGGGGATGATAAATCACCTGCATCATAGAATATTGTGAGGGTCAGATGAGACCCTCACATAGTACTTAAAGTGCCTTCCAAATGGTCAGTGCTATAAACTGACGACTATTACTGTGCCTGTTCTCATTGTTTATAGTCATGATCCCATAGTTAACAAGTGTAACATCAGGATTCAAATATCAATCTCTCCTGATTTCTTTTTTAATATTATTTGGTACACATATCCTTACCTCCTTAAACAAAGTACAGTGAAAATAATTTAAGCTTTTTACCCCCAGTGATTGAGTCCTAATTATGAAAACAAGCTTGTATGAACTAGAATGTGAATCTTATTGTTAATGAAGAAACTGAAGTACTTAGGAATTTAGTAATATGCTCATAGTCATAAAGATTTTAAGTAGCAGTGTCAGGATCAGAATCCATGTTGTCCAATGCTAAATCTAATTCCCTTTCTCTTGTACCAGTCATTAAAGATATTATACTATTAAAAATAAGCAAAGGAAAAAAAAGCCATTGAGAGCCTAGCAAGAGACCTAGACCTAGACTCTAGTCATTCTGACACTGATTTTTTGTATAACCTTACATGTCATTTCCTTTCATGTATGTGAGAGTAGGGATTGAGGCTCTGTTTCCTCATCTATGAAATTAAAGTGTGGGACTAGAGGATTTTTAAAGTCTTTGTTGTATCAGAGTTATATGATCTATTATCTACATTGTGCTGTAAAGTGTTGTCATTCTAGGTTATTGTGCCTTATAATTCTGTTTGTCCCTACATTGAATGGCTCTCTGAATGTTGTATTTTTCATTTCTTGGGACTATTTTATACTTAAAAATGTTTACCCCCATTCTTGCTCTCACTTCTCTTCGGGCTACCTATGTCTGCTTGTACTAGAATCCTACTTCTTTTTTATTCTTTTTTAAACATTCTGAACTTGATAAATACCAACAAACGTGAATATTGCAATACACAACGAAGAAAATAAAAAGATGATTGTGGTATATGAAACTTTAAATCTTTATTAAATAAGTATGAATTTTGCCTCAGTATTTAAAGGGAAAAGTATATCATTTTTTATTGTTGCCATTGGTTTTGCACTGATTTTTAAAAGCTTTACCAAACAAATATATGCTGCAAAGGTATAGCAAGAAGAGACATTATGAAATATTAACCTATGCACACCTAGGAACACACTCTCCTCTATGCTCCACCAGTTCTCCAGGACAATGGGCTCAAACGTGAACAATTTGTTATTAGAGATTCACAAAACCAAGTTCTTTTCCTGATGTGGTATAACCACCAGATGAGTCTACACCTCAGGTGCCAGCGAACTGAGGCAATCATTTGTCTTTCGACTCTCACCTGCCATCTCACCTGTTCTAAGCTTTCCTTAAATGATAGTGTAACTATAAGTCTCCTTTGATTATCTTAAATATCTTAATTAAGAATAATTCTTGGTGCTAGACTGGGAGCAGCAGTCTCACGGATAAGTCACAACTTTCACAGCCTGACCAGCAACCTTGCTTAAGTCTAAACACCCCAAGATATTTCCCCAAAATGATATCTACTGTTAAGGATCAGCTTATTTTTAATATCGTAAAGGAAGAACAGGTTCCCCAGAATAAGAACACTGTTGTTGGGGTTGGTGCAGTTGGCATGGCATGTGCTGTCAGTATCTTAACAAAGGACGTGGCTGATGAAAGTGCTTTAGTTGATGTAATAGAAGGCACCAAAGGGAGAGATGATGGATCTCCAACATGGCAGGCTTTTCCTCAAAATGCCAAAGACTATTTCTGGCAAAGACTACAGTGCAACTGCAAACTCAAAACTGGTCGTTGTTACTGCTGGGGCACGTCAACTGGAAGGAGAAAGTCATCTTAATTTCGTCCAGCATAATGTGAATATCTTTAAATTCATCATTCCCAATATTGTTAAATACAGCCCTAACTGCAAGCTGCTTATTGTTTTTAATCCAGTGGATATTTTGATATATGTGGCCTGAAAGCTCAGTGGCTTTCCTAAAAAAAAACATGTTATTGGAAGTGGTTATAATCTGGATTCTTCCCATTTCTGTTAACTAATGGGGGAGAGACTTGGTGTCCATCCTTCAAGTTGTCATATTTGGGTTTTGGGGGAATGTGGAGACTCCAGTGTTCCTGTGTGGAGTAGCATGAATCTTGTGAGTGTGTCTTTGAAGAATGTTGATCCTCAAATAGGAACTGATGCTGATTCAGAGAATTGGAAAGATGTTCATAAACAGGTGGTTAAATGTGCTTATGAGGTGATGAAGCTGAAGGGTTATACTTCCTGGGCCATTGGCTTGTCTGTGTCGGATCTGGCAGAAAGTATTATGAAGAATCTTAGGAGAGTGCATCCAATTTCCACCATGATTAAGGGCCTATATGGCATTAATGAGGATGTCTTCCTTAGTGTCCCATGTATCTTGGGGCAGAATGACATTCAGACATGGTGAAGGTAAATCTGAATCCAGTTGAGGAAAGCCATTTAAAGAAGAGTGCAGATACTCTTTGGGGAATCCAGAAGGAGCTGCAATTTTAAAAGCTTTTACTGTGCTGCCATCAAGAGAACATGAGAACAGTTAAGGGGTTGATGATGCACTTTTCAAAGAGGTCAAATCCTTTCTCTGATTAGTGATTGAACACCAGAAATGTAAAACCTGTGAACACACTCTAGTCTCTTCCTAAAGTTAGAAATGGGGAATAGTTCGGTGTGACTATTTGTTTAAACCCTGTTGTTGTTTGCATATGATACTGGATATGACTTGTATAGTCTCAGTAGTTGGTGTCAATCAGAGCCAGGGCCCCACAGGGTATACACACTACCTGCCTTGTATGCACGTGCTACAGGCTCCTGTAGGTCCAGAAGACAACACTCCTGGCTACAAAACACCACAGTAATAATTCTTTATTGATACATTGATTACCTTTGTGCTCCCCTCCATTAGGGCTCTACAGCATGGCCCCGTGTATCACATTTCCAGATGACCTGATTTTTGTCTACACATACACACACACACACACACACAAACACAAATTGATATGTCCACACACATGCATATCAATAGTTGTAAATTTCCATATTATATAAAAAGATCTGAGTATGTACAACAATGCAACCAATTCCTCAAGACATTAGTAGGCATTACTAACCCTAAATACTGAATAAACAACAAATACTGATTAAAAATATTTCTTGACTCTAACAATTGTTTAGGGTTTGTATACCTCCATGAATCAATCAAAGCCATTGGATGATGTGCTAAAAGGAAAATATCTATATCTATATATTGATATCTATATCTATATCTGTATCTCTGTATATACTTACATAAAGATAGACATAGGTATATAGATATATCTCTATCTACATATATTATATATAATATCTATATATTTATATATATAGAGAGAGATACCTATGTCTGTGTGTATATATATATGTATGTGTGTGTGACTGTGTAGATAGATAGATAGATAGATAGATAGATAGATAGATAGATAGATAGATATATAGATAGATAGATAGAAACATGTGTATATAGATCAGCAGTTCTCAACCTCCTGTGGGTCATAATCTCTTTGGGGGTTGAATGACCCTTTCACAGGGGTACTGATGGTCTTAGGAACCGAGACACCGCTCCTCTATCTGTCTCCAGACAGGTCCACCCGTGGATATGTCCACATACAAATATTAATGTCACATCAGTAGAAAGGTTGAGAACCATTGATATAGACCTATCTATCTATCCATCTATCCATCTATCCATCCATCCATCCATCCATCTATCTATCTATCTATCTATCTATCTATCTATCTATCTGTCTGTCTGTCTGTCTGTCTGTCTGTCTATCTATCTATCTATCTATCGTCTATCTATCTATCATCTCTATATCTATCTACATATAGATAGGTGTATATATATATATTTGTGTATATATATATATATAGCCATCTCTATATCTCTATCTATACCTGCACCTATATCTGTCGATAGATACAGACATAGATGTAGATATGGATAGATATAGATATAGACAGATGGAAGGAACTATCTTAGAAGCTTATAAAGAAAGACTCTAAGGTTTCGGATTAAAGGTGCTAGAACTAGCATGGCCTTCCAGCAAACCTTTGAGAGGCAAAGTTGGGATTGGACTGCGTAGAGAAAAGATGTATTGAAAAGACTTATTAGCTCTACAGGAAATTAAATTACCATTATTAGTCATTTTCTTCTCTGAATAAGAAAAGTCCCAAGAAAAGGCAGCTCTTTCTCCAGGTTGTCCTCCTGGTACCTGTCTGGCCACAAAACTATAATATAATGCTCAATTCTTTATTCATATATTTTCACTAAACCGAATTTTGCCTCAGCAATCAAGAATCTCAGGATTCCTTTGAAAGAGACGTGCATATATAGTTAGATGGAGAGCCCGATTTCTTGTGTAAGTATTAGGGATTTTCCTGCCTGGGGTTTCAGAGCAATTGTAGCTGAACTCATAATTTTTGGTCTAAAATAAAGCTGAAGAGGAGGGGATTTATATGACCCTTAGGGGGCCATTATATTACCTCTTATCTTCAAAATCAGTGGATTTATTGTAACAAAGTGGTATACTAGCATGACATCTAGCTTTTTGACTTCTCACTTTGGCTCTTCTGACTTTCTTGAAAGCTCAGTTTTGGCCATATCTAGTACTCTTTCATCTAAAATCAGAATAAAAGCAAACCAATGAATAAAATGAAGACAAAAAGCCACCTCATGCCCCAAGAAGGTATCATATACTCCTCACTTGAGTACTGAACCAAGTAGGAAAGTGGAAAATCTTTATTTACATCCTAATATAGCCTCCTGTATATGCTACCTAGTAAAAGGTCACTTGTAACAAAAATTATAAGGGAAAAAGGGGGCACCTGAGAAAAACTAAGAAAAATTTTGCCCATATCTGACAACACATATATAAAATTCTACAACAAATTTTTGCCACCCCTGCAAAGAACAGATGTAGATTCATTTTCTTAATTCTTCACACCCTCTACATCTTACCTATTCATCCATATCTTGACCTCCATAAATGCATATTCTTAGTCCCTAAAGAAGTTAATCCACGCAGTGTTATTATCTCTGGCCCAAGGCCCAACTCAGTTGGTTAGAAACCAAGTTGTCAACAAACAGCCTGCTTAACAATCATACACAGGGCCCAGTCCCAGACAGCAGAACATGCTGTACCTTCACATCCCACCAAGTCGTCTAACCATATGTTTACACCAAATTACCATCTACTTCCTTTTGCCATCTTATCTACTAATTTTCATTTGTTTTTCTCTCTCTACCACCTTCTTAAATCTGGTGTCTTTCCCAGTACCTGGTATGTTTCTTACTAGAATATGAGCTCCTTGAAGATATCCACTATCTTTTCTTTTTATATACTTACAACCCCTTAGCAAAGTTCTTCAAAAAGAATAAATGATTTATAATCAAGGGACTGACTGATTGATTCATTCGTTCATCAGTATATATATATACATATATACATACAATATATACATACATATGTACACACAGGATGTACTTACATATATAATACAGTATATGCATACATATAAACATGCATCCATTCTTTTGTGTGGAAAAGTCTAGTTATTATAAATATTTAGGGCCATAATAATAATTATTTTTCTCTTTTTTGTTTACATTTTTGTAGTCACTATAATTTTAAATTAATTAATGATGAAATCAGCAATAATTAATAAATGTAAACATTTTAATGGACAAAGAAAAATATTTCATATTAAACTGTGAACTGATTATACATTTTAATGTTTTCTAACTGAATGCAAAATAAATTTTAATGTTCCTTTTTTAAATTTTGAGTTTCAAATTCCCTCCTTCCTTCCTTCCTTCCTTCCCACCCCTCCCAACTCTGTAAGATGACAAGCAATTTTATATAGGCTATACATGTATAGTAATGCAAAACATTTACATATTAGTCATGTTGTGAAATAATGTAAATGAAAAAACAAACTTATACAGGAAAATGAAATAAAAGAATATCATACTATGATCTGAATTCATATTCCCTTAGCTTTTTCTCTGAAAGTGGATAGCATTTTCATTCTAAATACTTCAGAATTGTCTTAGATCTTTGTAATCCTGAAAATAGCTGTCATTTACATTTGATCATCATATGACCTTGTTGGTACTGTGTACAATGTTTTACTGTTTCTGCCCACTGCATTTTGCATCAATTCATGTAAATCTTTACAGGTTTTTCTGAGAGTATCCTGATCATTATTTCTTATTGTGCAGTAGTATTCCTTCACCATCCTATACTACAACTTTTTTCAGCCATTTCCCAATTGATGAGCATTTCCTCAATCTCCAGTTCTTTGCCACTACAGAAAGAACTGTTCTCTCTCTCTCTCTCACTCTCTCTCTCTCTCTCTCTCTCTCTCTCTCTCTCTCTCTCTCTCTCCGTCTCTCTCTCTGTATACATATACATACACCCACACCCACATACACCTATGCACACATATATGTATATACTTACATGAATATATATACAAACATATATACACATGTATGTACATACACATTTACATTCACATACACATACACGTACCCACATATGTCCTTTTCTACCTTTTAAAGAAATATCTTTGGGATACAAACCAGTGGAATTACAAGGTCAAAAATGCAAAGTTTTATATCCCTTTAGGTTTTTTTTCCCAAGTTGTTCTCCAGAATTGTTGGGCCAGTTTGCTACTCCACCAGAAGTCCATTAGCATTACTTAATTTACATTTCTCTAATAAACAGAGATTTTAGAGCATTTTTACATAACTATAGTTATATTTGATTTTTTCATCTGAAAACTGCCTGTTCATATCCTTTGTCCAATTATCAACTAAGGAACGATGCATTCTTATAAATTTGACTCAATTCTCTTTATATTTCAGCAATGAGGCCTTATTCAGAGAAATTTTCTTTATTTTCCCAGATGTCTTCTATCTAATCTTGGCTGCATTGGCTTTGTGCAAAACATATTTTAATTTAATGTAATCAAAGTTATCCATTTTATATCTCATAATCTTTTCTGTCTCTTGCTTGGTCACAAATTCTTCTCTTATCCATAGATTGAACAGGCAAATTATTCCATGCTTCCCAAATGTATCATCCTTTATGTCTAAATCATTGGCTCATTTTGATTTTCTCTTGGTATATGGTGTGAGATGTTGGTCTATATCTAGCTTCTGATGAACTGCTTTCTAGTTTTCCCAGGAATTTTCATCAAATAGTGAGTTCTTATACCAAAACCTGGAATCTTTGAATTTATCAAACACTTCATTATTGTGGTCATTAACTTCTGTGTGTTGTGTACACAATCTATTCCACTGATCCACCATTCTGTCTCCTAGCCAGTACCAGATTGGTTTGATGTTTATCACTTTGCAATACAGTCTTATATATGGTATGCCTAGGCTATCTTCCTTCACGTTTTTTTCTTCATTAATGCCCTTGATAGTCTTGGCCTTTTGTTCTTCCAGATGAATTTTGTTACTGTTTTTTTTCAGCTCTATAAAATGTTTTTGGTATCTTGAGTGTTATAGCATGGAATAAGTACATAAATTTAAATACAATTGTCATTTTTATTATACTGGCTTGGCCTACCGTGAACAATTAATATTTTTTTCCCAGTTCTTCAAGTTTGACTTTATTGGCGTGAAAAGTGTTTTCTAATTGTCTTTATGTAGTTCTTCAGTTTGTCTTGGCAAGTAGACTTCCTAATGTTTTAAATTGTCTTTCATTTATTTGATTTTTTTAGGAATACATGAAAGCTATGTACATATACATATGAACACACATGTATACATATAGTATTCATGCATACAAGCCTATATATGTGTGTATGCACACACACACATACACATATACATATTTATATATAGTATTTATTCAAATAATCTTATAGTCCCAAATATGACATTAGAGGAAAATGTAAGTTGAAGGAGTTTGTGGAGGGAAAATTACATGAATATGTTCTTGGTAGAAATGTGAAGTGTTTCAAATATTCTGAAAAACAACCTGAGTCTATATCACCAATGTCACTGATCTATTAAAATTGTTTTCCTGTATCTTTATTTGGTATCAGTTCAAATAAGCCTTCCTATACTTCTCTGAATCATGCATATTTCTCATTTTTAGATAGAAAGATCCTATTATACTTTTACTCTAAATTATTTAGTCCTCTTCTCATCAATGTGCATTCTTTTTCCTTTTTTACAATTTCATTTCATTATGTTGCTACAAAAAGTACAGCACTCTCTTTCCAAACTGCTGTTTTTAATACACTGCATCTTAAAAAACTAAATACCAATGCTTGCTTAAGCTTTGTTCAAAATTGAAAGTAAAAATATTCTTAGCAAGTCCCTGTTATGTATTTCTATAATTAAAAGGATTGATCTGTATGGAATAACTTTTACATCATCTATTTTAGTTGCTTAAACACATTTTGGTGACTGCTTTCTACTTGGTACAAATGGGTAAGGATCTTTGATTCTTACCTTAGAGTTTTTCATAGGTCAGTTGGTAGTATACCACCATGTGAATAAATCCTGGAAAGAAGACTACTCTAATATTTATTTCCTTACATAGGGCAGATATAATTTTCACCCAGCCATGGGTGTTACTGTGAGTTAATTTTGTTCTTTTTGAATTTTCTTGTCTCCTATTTAAGAGCACAATGTACCAATTCAGATGAATATCCAACTGCAGTTAGTTCCAGTGAGTACCTACACACCAACTACCTTTCCATTTGGATTACTGCAGTGCAAGGAGAGGAAGAGCAAAGCAAGGACACCATGTTAGATTTATAAAGAAATAATGTCAAAATGGTTAATGTAATTCACCAGTTCAATAAACTGGATTGCATTTTAGTAGGACAAAAGATCAACAGAATCCTATTTATATTCATTGGGTGAAGGCTGAAACAGCAGCCACATACTGCTTTTGCTTTCCTATCTTTAGGCTCATTAGCTGGGGCTATTAGATTTGTTAGGTGCCATAACATCCAGATGTTTCAAGACAGCTCAGTTGATTTTTTTTCCTGTGTTTAAATTAATTATCAAAGATAGCAGGTAAAGCACAATTGAAGGTCCAGGTATGAAAGTAATTGTTACATTGCTACCTTTTTCCCCCTAAATGTTCCTTGAAATGTGGATGTTGTAAAAGGCAGTTGGAGAAGGCAACTAGTGAATGTGTACCACCAATTCCACAGGATGACTGCAATATAAGTCAACATGAATGCCATGAGTTATTTATTTGTGCAATACACACCTCATAAATTCAATCCATACTCTGGTGGCACATTACTGTTCCATTCTTTAGTGTGATTTTTAGTAAGCAAATGGAATAATGCTGGTTCTTCAAGCCTATTTTTCTTTTTCTATTCTGAACTGCAGTTGTTTAAAGGAATTCAAGGGCTCAGTTATTTCAAGGAGAAATTAATTTCTGTCATGCTGAACACAAAAAAATGTTGATTCGGAAAAGAATATGAGATTTTTATATACTATACCATTTGAAATCATATGCTCATATATTTAGACTTTAAGTGAACCTCAGAAAGCACCAAGTCTTGCCCACTCATTTTTTACAAATAAGGAAATTGAGGTACAGGGAGTTAAAATAGCTTTCCCAGAGTCATAAAGTATGCAAAGGTGGACTTTAGCCTCAGATCTCTCTCCAAGTCCAGCATCCCATCATCGGTGCCCTGGTGCCTCACATTCATCTTTTTAAAATCTCATTTTGATATTATGGGTTTGGAAGACGTCTATAGAAAATTAAAGGCCTTTCTAGTATATTGTTTTGAGGGTTGTGATCTCCTCTAATTTTCAGTAACGTTATAGTTTGAATGGAAAGACAACCACATATTAGGGTAATACCTTCGTTATATGGAAATAGGTGGGTAAAGGGATAAATGACAATACAAGGAAATAAACCCATTCAGTGGCAGAGCTAGAACTAGATCCTTCATCTACTGGTTCCTTATATTGTCTTCTTTCCATTAAGTTGAGGTATTTCTTGATACCACAGGATCAGATGTTATAGAGTAACAGTTGAAAAAAGACCTGAGGCCATTTCTTCCAAAGTCTTGTTTATACAAAATAGGGAAATTGAGTCCCAGAGAGGCAAAGTGACTTATCCAAGGTGTGAATATTATCCAAAGTGACTTATCCAACACACACACATATATACACGTGTGTATATGTATGTGTGTATGTATACATATAGATGTAGATATATGTATGTGTGTGTATGTATATATATGTGTGTGTGTGTGTGTGTGTGTGTGTGTGTGTGTTTGTGTGTATATATGTATTAACAGCATGTATCAAATCATTTAGGGGCAAATGACATCATTTGGAGCAACATTCATGAAAAGAGAAAATTGTAGAGCAGGATAGGTTGTTAAGATCACATAGTTTATTGCCCCTTATTTTATTAGTGTGGAAGTAAAAGCCCAGAGAGTTAACTATATCTGGCATAGGGACAAAATGGAGGAGTTAGAGTTAAAAAGAGGTAAGATAAGATCCTGTTTCAGACAGATATTAACTGTGTGAGCAAGTATGAGAAATAGTGAGAGAAAAAAAATTAGTAAAATGGATGTGTAACCAGCTATTTACAGGCTGTGGTGCAAGGTAGGAGCATTTTAGTGCATACTAAAGGTGAGAAAAATAACAAGCATGTAAGTCGGGTAGAGACGAAGAAAAGTAGTGAAGGGAGTTCCACAGCCTGCTTGAGTTATGATTAAATAATTCTATTATTTCAGAAGTCTTCATGGCAAAAGTAGAGATGTCAGTTTATTTGTAGAAGATGCTGCTGTCATATGAAACCCTGGACATTTGCTGACATAAAGAAATAATTACACTGACTTTATATTTTTTTCAGACCATTTATTACAGAGTTCATATAAATGTCTTTGGATCCACAGAACTTAATTATGAAATTTGCATAAAATGCCATGTGGATATGTTTCACAGCTCTGGAAGCTAGGGGGGCCAACTCCATTGGCGTGATGAATGCTGAGACTCCATATGATATTTGGGTTGGAGATTTATGAAAATATATGAGTTGGAACAGAGGTTTGGTGATTCTCATCAGTTTGAAACTTTGCAGGCTTCCCCTGGATAATGTTCTCAATTAATATCCCTCAGGCTATTAAACATCACTCAACATATTTGTGAATGGTTGGGGAAAAAATAATTTCCCATCCTGAGGCTTATCATGAAAAAGGTGTTTAGCATCTTTATTCTGCAAGAAACAGCACCCTACAGATTGTCTGCCATTCTCCTTAAAAGCTGGCAGTTGACTACGGGGTGAAATAATTAATCACTACCTTGATCTCCCAACTAATGTGCTTAAAGAACACATGATTCAAGCACTTTCCACCAAAAGCAATCATTTCCTTTTGAAGGAGGTAATATCTTATGTGCTCTGACCAATTCTCTCATTTCCCCTTTTCTTCGTCTCAGAGCATATGGGACTTAAAGTCATCTTTGTTAACAAATGTTCTTCCAAGTTTAGAAGATTTCATTTTAGACTGGTCATTCACAAGAAAATTCAAGCTTAGACACACAGCCAGATATGTTTATGACAGAGCTGGGAATGTTGCTTTAATACTAGGTTGCCTTTGGAATGGTTATTTAATGTAATGAGCTTTGACTTTGACATAACTTTCTTCTGGAGTTGAAAGGGGAAAATGTTTCCTTCATGTATCCCTTCTCTGTAAAACAGAACCCTCATTTCCTTGTCCAAAATATATTCTTTCTTACACATTTTATCAATGATCAAAAACGTCTAAAAATCGATTTAAATAGACTGAAAATAAGTTCCATTCTTCATGCAAAAAAGTTGTTTTTCACTCTTCTGTATTGTTTCCAGCATATATCAAATTCTTAAGCACTGAGATAACTGAGAAATATGGAAGCATGCTGTCTCTATCAAGATCTGCAGCAGACAATTCTAGTTTCTGTTTCTTTGGTCTTTTATAGTCTTCAGCTCCCTCTGTAATCTCATCCTCCTGGTAACCATAGGAACACTGTCCACTGTGATTTCTTAAAGTGGAAACAGAGATAGTGCCTGAAGACATGTATCAGGAAATATATGAACATAATCACTTCCTAATTATTATATATGTTATCTCCCATTGTATTTTAGATGTTAATGCTGTATGTGCCTGATTGAAAAATGAGATCTGTGACCTTTCCACCACAGTTGATACTGATAGATGATACTGAAAGCAAAAATCCCAAGATTTGGGAGGAAAAACTAATGAACATAATAAAGCCTTTTAATTTTCATCAGGATGTAGCCTGTGAGTTTAAAGCCTCCTTTTAATCCTGTCTCAAGGTACATTGCTTTAAGTAGATCTGTTAGTGGCAGAATAACAAAACAAAATAAAACAAAGCAACTGCCCACTAATTTTATTTCTGGTAAATTGTGCTCTATTTCTGACATGTTCTTTCACTGTTTTCCTTTATTGGAAAAATAAAATGACATAGAAATTATTTATTGTAACTCACTAAAGTATAAATAATGACCTTGTGATTGTAGTAGGTGTATGAATATTTAAATTTGTTTTTAATAATTCAAACTAGGGATTTATGTGGAAGGTGGTATCTCTTTCTCTCTCTTTTTTTAAACTTAAGCTCAACTATAAATTAAGGTATCCCTTGTTCTTTGATAATGAATTTTTAAATTCATCCTTAACATTCCAACTTCAAATGAAATTTCCTCTTAAATACACTTTTCAGTAGAAATCCCATAAGTATTTTATTTATCTCTTCATTTTTAGTGTGTGAAAATTAGTCATGTGGTATGCTTGATTTTTATTACTTTGCAAAACCAAAGGAGAATAGGTATAAATAAAAGGAAGCTTTCCTGATGCTCATAGAAGTGTGAACTGTTTTCATTAAACATTAACAAAGTTTTGCACATTTTAACATTTATCTTTTTTCCAATTCCAAAATAAAAAGAACATTAAATATGTAGCTTCTCCAAAAATCATCAAATGTTTCCGTTTTTATATTCTTGAAGAATATAAATCCAAACAGTCTGAAAAATGATTGTATTATGTACTAATTCGACTGGATTTTTTTTTGAGAACAAGGAATAAATATTAATTAAGGACTTTAAAAAATGTTCAGGGAGGGATTTTGAGGAATGATGTCATAAAAACAAGGCAAATCCTTATATTGAAACACATTTCACCAATGCAGATTGTCTGCTAATGTGTAGTTTACCATTTTATGGTTTTCTGAGTCACTAAGACATGAAGTGACTCATCCACTCTCATCCAGCTAGCATATTTTGAAGGCAGGACTAGAACTCAGATCTTCCTGACTCTGGTGCCAGGATATATACATAGCTCTGTTCAAATAAAGGTTTTTTTTTTCAATTTTCCCTTTATTGTATTTGTAATTTAATATGTATATAGCACCATTAACACTATGTTCTATACCAAATAGGAACTCAATGTATTGTTATTATTAAAATGATAATATGTCTTTTGTAAAATGTTATTTCTCAAACTTTAATACTACCATTAGTAGCTAAAATTCATATACCCCTTTTTTTGTTTTGTTTTGTTTTTTGGAGAGCAATTGGGGTTAAGTGACTTGCCCAAGGTCACATGGCTAGTGTTAAGTGTCTGAGGCTGGATTTGAACTCAGTTCCTCCAGACTCCAGGGCTGGTATTCTATTCACTGTACCACCTAGCCACCCCTATATCCCACTTAAAAAAAGTTTGCTAAATATTTGCCATATAATTTCACTTGATTATAATAAAATATAAATACCGGGAATCTTGCTGCACTCAAACTATAATAACTTCAGAAACATAAATGCTACATCTATCTAAAGAAAATTTGAAAGGTTATATAGTTCCATTTCTCAAATATTTAAATTTCTCCTATAAATATTTAAAATAACCACCATTTTGCACTCTATATCACTCTATCCATATTTCAATGTTAGTACAAACTGATCAGCTGGTGTTATGTGACTAAAATGACTGCATTTTTAATCCTACATTTAAAATCATCCAAACAATGAGGTCTTGATGTTTACATGACAGTTTTTATAGGAGCCCACCCCTAAAAAGGCTAATGAAGTTTGTTCAAGTAATCCAATAGATCAAGCAACATTTCTTTAATTGATCCAAAGGTTTAAAGAAGTATCGTTCAGAAATTATCCTACTCACAATGCATAATGTCAGGGTGCCCCCTTTTGTTAAAATTAAAATTAAAAAGTGTATTATTCACAATTCACAAAATTAAATGTGTGAAGGAAATGGAAATAATTGGTCTTTCAAAATTTTTTTTAGGGTTTGTAGACTTTATACTTCTGAGAGTATTAAAGCTTAATTCTGCACTAACACTTCACTTCTGGAATACTCTTTATTATAGGGTGAAAGAGAAAGTATGAAAAAACAGAACAAAACAAACTAATGTTCCATCCATTGAAGACATAACAAATCTGTACATGCGTATGCGCATGCACATGTGCGCACGCACGCGCACACACACACACACACACACACACACACCTCTTTCCCTTTTTCCTTTCTACTAAATAAACCTCATTCTTCTCTTGACTTCCTCTGGCTTACTCCATGTCTTCAGCTTGAAGCACACTCTAGCCCCATCTGATTCTCCTCCAGTCTGCATTCAGGACTTTCTCCACCATGTTTCTCTCCCTTCCCTACCCCATTTTAGCTGCCTTTTATATGGTTCCTTTCCCCTTTAAGATATAAGCTCCTTGAGGGCATTCAAATTATATTTGTTCCAACCATGTAGCATAGTACCTTGTACTTAAGTGCTTACATGACAAGATTGAACTGATAAATGTTTAATTGTGTGATCTCAAATAAAAACCTGATTTTAAATTTAAACTACATTATTTATATGTTCACCATCACTTTTTAAAGCCAAATCACCAAAGCAATAAATCAAGGCCTAACCTGTAGCAAATGAAAGTGCAAATTCTGATGCTGAAAATTTAACAATTGTCTCTCAAGAAACAGTTTTAGCTAGCTCGAATACACCCTTGTTGATGATGCATCATATGATGAAGAGCCCTATTAAAGAGAGATTATCCTTAAAAAAGCAAGTATTTTTTTAATCTCCAAGAATATAAAATAAGAAGTTATAGAGACAGGAACCATATCCATTTTCATTGGCATAGGGAGCTCCCAGGAAAAGAAACTCCTCCTAATACTGCAAAAAAGTATCTTCTCTGTAGTTTAATAGACTTAAGGACTTACCTAGAGCAGTAAGAATACACCTGTCTTGATTATGGTTATATTACCAATTTCAGAAGAGGAGCATGAACCTAGGCCTTTTGGGTTTCAAAGGCAGTGTTCTATACATTATTCTATATCATATTTATAATATTTGGAAAAAAATCTCCATTTATAGATAATCTTACTGGCACTTAATTTCATAGAAATCCTCTCTTTATTCTATTATTTATAATCAGAACCTCCTTGAAAAGAGTGCACCAGCTCCTTTATTCAACATCCAAGATGGTTCCAGGTGAGTGAACTTGCTTTAGTCTAGCATGGACTAGACAGATATCCACTATCAGATATATGATATCATTGTCTGTTGGACTCTGGGACCTTGGTTCACCAGTGAGTCTTTCCTTGAGGTCCTGTCATTTATTCATTCAATGAATCCATTGTGTGGTATTAGATATTAGCTCCTCACTGAGAGGGAGTTAAAATAAATGTAGGATATCCCACTGAGATTATGTCACTCCAATTTTATTATTCTGATGCTGCATTGCAGTGTTTAAGAAAGATGGAACTCTGAAAGTCGGAGATATGGACTTGACAGCACCAGAAAATCAAATAAGGTAGAAAGTCTTAGTGTAGAAGCTTGGAGATACTGTGCTTTCCCTTGGAGCAGCCTATCTAGGTTAAAAGACAGTTGTGATGAGTTAGTTGAAGAATATAATCTTTTTTCAGTCATTAAAAAATTATTAATCATTCTACCAATTTGTGCAAGGGTTGTGATCAACACCTCTGAAGGGAGTACCCACTCTGATGAACTTATACTCTAGGACACATGAATGTAAATTGGGAAGAGACTAAAGAGATGAAAGATAGAAAATAATTTCATTAAATTAAATACTGTTCAATAAATATTTGCCAAGCATCTCTCATGGACTGAGCATTACGCATATTACTATAGAGATTTGAAATATTCAGTAAGAATTGGCTCTCATGGATCTTACTTTCAACTAATAATTGACTCCCAGGTTTTTTTAAAAGTATTTCATTTAACATTTCCCAATTACATATATGAAATAATATCTACAAATATATGAGCTCAAATTATCTCCCTACCTATCTATTGCCCTTCAACCCTCCTAGAGTAGGCAAGTGATTTGATTGCAGTATTTCATGTCAGGTCATGCAACAGATATATTCTACATTAAGCATGTTGTGAAAGAAAACACAAACAAATAAACCCAATAAAAATAAAGATTAAAAAATATACTTCAATCTACAGACTTTATCCATTAGCTCTCTGTAGGTGGATAGCATTTTTCATCATGAATCCCTTAGAATAAAGTTCATTGTCTAGATTAAAGTAGCTAAGTATTTCAAAGTTGATTCCTCACAATATTGCGGTTACTGTGTACGATGTTCTTCTGGTTCTGCGGCCTTCACTTTCAATGAGTTCATAGAAATCTTCCCAGTTTCTCTGAAATGATCCTTCTCATTTTTAGGATGTTATTGTTCATTCATATCCAACTTTCTGTGATCCTATTTGGAGTTTTCTTGGCATAGAAGCTGTAGTGGTTTGCCATTTCCTTTTCCAACTCATTTTATAGATGGGGAAAATTAGGAAAATAGGTTTTAGTGACTTGTCTAGGATCACACAGTTAATTGAATCTTCCCGACCCAAGGGACAGTGATCTATCATCACACCACCTCGCTGTCCTAGTTTCATTTCTTATAGCAAAACAGCATTCCATTACAACCATATAGAATACTTTATTTAGCTATTCCACAATTGCTGAATATGTCTTCAATTATCAACCTTTGGTATTGCGAAATGAGCTAGCATTAGGCCCCCTTTCCCTTTTCTTTGATTTCTTTGATACACAGGTCTAGTAGTGGTATTGCTAGCTCAAAAGGTATACACAGTTTTATAGCTCTTTGGGTATAGTTCAAAATTGTTCTCAAGAATAAACTAGTTCACAACTCCACCAACAGTGCATAAGTGTTCAAATTTTCCCACATCACCTCTAGTATTTGTCTTTTTTTCTTTTCTGTCATGTTAGACGATCTGATAAATGTGAGGTGGTAACTCAGATTTTTTTTAATATTGATTTCTCCAATAAGTAGTGATGTATATTAGAGTGATTTCTCATTTGGCTATTGATAGTTTAATATTATCTTCCAAAAACTGCCAGTTAATATCTTTTCACTATTTATCAACTGGAGAATGACATTTTTAAAATACAAATTTTACTCAATTTTCTATATATCTGAGAAATGAGGCCTTTATCAGAGTAACATATGGCAATTCCCCCTACCCCCCCCATTTTCTGTTTTCCCTCCAATTTTGGTTGAATCAGATTAGTTTGTGCAAAATATTTTTTCCTCTTCTTTTGATAAATTTCATGTAATCAGAATTACCTATTTAATTCTTTTTTAATTAACTTATTTACTTTTAGTTTACAATATTCAATTCCTCAATCCCTTGAGATTCAAATTTTCTTCCACTCCCTTTCCTGTCTTCTTCCCCCATGGTGGCATGTCATCAAATATAAGATCTACAAATTACTTCACATTAAATATTACTCAAGTTTTAAAGAGGGGTTATAACTAACAGAGTGAACAATGAGAATGAAGGAATAAAACAAAACATAAGAGACAGAGAGAGAGAGCAAGTAGTTGCTTTCCTTTTTTGTTCATTTATTTATTTTCTTGTTTACATCATTCATTTCCATGAGATTTTGAGTTACAAATTTTCTCCCCATATTTCCCCCACCCACCACCCCAAAACAGCCATCCCACTGTTTAACCCCTACCCCAATCTGCTATCTACTATGCCTTCCCCCTTTGCCGCTCTGACTTTCTGGTAGGGCAATATGGATCTCCCTACCCCAGTGCCTGTATATCTTAATTCCCAGTGGCATGTAGTTAATAATAATAATAATAACAATATATACATACATATATCTATTTTTAACATTTGATTATAGAACTATACATTCTAGATTCTTTCGCTTCCTTCCCTATCACCCACCCCCACTGGAAACACAAGCAATTCAATGCAGGTTGTACATGTGTAGTTATGCAGAATATCTCCACAATGGACGTATTGTGAGAGACTGATTATATGACCCTCCTTCCTATCCTATCCTACTACATCCTTCATCTATTCTCTACCCCTCCCTGTCCCTTTACAGAGGTGTGTGCTTCCAGCAACCTTCCCTGCCCCCCAGACCCCCAGCCATCATTTCACCTCTCATCTCCAAACCCCCTACTCTCCTGTGTGGCAAGATACCCAGTTTAGACTTTATGTCATTCCTTCCCTAAGCCAAATTCAATGAAAATAAGGTTGACTCATTCCCTTTTGCCTCACTGTTCTTCCCCTCCATTGTAACAGTTGTCCCTTGCCTTTTTTATATGAGATGATTAACCCCATTCTGTCTCTACCTGTTTCTTCTCATTCTATTCCTCTCCCACCTAGAATTTAACTTTTAAAAGTATCATCCCTTCATATTTAACTGATCCTGTGCCCTATATGTACCCATATATACATATAGTCAGATATGTATTCATATGCATATATATATACCCTACTCTATAGACATATGTGTATGCATA
>CM053597.1:195327364-195355790 GCA_028646575.1 Pseudocheirus occidentalis | reverse complement strand
AATGACCATATTTTCCCCTGGAACATTATACTCAATTTTGCTGGTTAGGTGATTCTTGGTTTTAATCGTAGCTCCCTTGATCTCCAGAATATCATATTCAAGGCCCTTTGATCCCTCAGTGTAGAAGCTGCCAGATCCTGGGTTATCCTAATTGTGTTTCCACAGTATTAAAATTGCTTCTGCTTGGCAGCTTGTAATATTTTCTCCTTGATCTGGGAACTCCGGAACGTGGCTATAAAATTTCTAGGAGTTTTCTTTTTGGGATCTTTTTTCAAGAGGTGATTGGTGAATTCTTTCAAGTTCAATTTTGCTGTCTGGTTCTAAAATATCAGGGCAATTTTCCTTGAGAATTTCTTGAAGGATGATTTCTAGGTTCTTTTTTTATCCTGGATTTTAGATAGTCCAATAATTTTTAAATTGTCTCTCCTGTATCTATTTTCCAGATCGGTGGTTTTTCAAGGAGATATTTCACATTGCTTTCTATTTTTTCATTTGTTTGGATCTGTTTAATAGTCTCTTGAGTTCTCATAAAGTCATTTGCTTCCATTTGCTCCACTCTAATTCTGAAAGAATTGTTCTCTTCCGAAAGCTTGTGAGATTCTTTTTTCCATCTGCCAAATTTGACTTTTTAAGGCATTCTTCTCCTCAATGGCTTTTTTGGGCCTCTTTTGACATTTGAGTTAGTCTATTTTTTAAGGTGTTATTTTCTTCAGTCAGGTTTTTTACTCTCTTTTCATGATTTTCTTGCATCATTCTCATTTCTCTTCCCAATTTTTCTTCCACTTCTCTTATTTGGTTTTCAAAATCCTTCTTAAGCTGATCTATACCTTGTAGTTAGTCTCCATGTTTCTTGGAAGCTTCTGATATAGTTCTGACACTGTTGTCTTCCTTCCATTCCATGCATTTATACTTTTCATTTCCAAAAAGGGAATCTAAAATTGGATTGCTCTTCTAACTTGCTTCCTTTTTTTTTTTTTTGCTTTTTGGAGGGCAGTTGGGGTTAAGTGTCTTGCCCAAGGTCACACCGCTAATTTTTTGTGTTAAGTGTCTGAGGCCGGATTTGAACTCAGGTACTCCTGACTCCAGGGCCGGTGCTCTACTCACTGTGCCACCTAGCTGCCCCCTAACTTGCTTCCTTTGCTTGCTCATGTTGCCAATGGGTTACCTGACTTTTTAACTCTGTGAAACTCTGTTTCCAGAGGGGAAAACACTGTCCCAAATTGCTGGGGTTTTCATGGCTGCTGGAGGTATTAGGAGTCTGCTGCAGCCCCCATTTGCTTTGGCTCACTGAAAGTGTACCTCACGACCACCAAACAAGACCATGATCTGGATCCAGGCCACTCAATGGAAGAGCACTTAGACTCTGAATGATTACTTGGCCACCATGCAATCTGCAGGCTGCAAGCTCTGAAGAAGGCATGTGGAGGCAGTTGCACAGCTTCTGATGCTCCCTTGCCCTGGGGACAGTTTGGCCAGACTCTTTCCCCCAATTTAGCCGAGTTCCACTAACCTTTAAATTAGCCTTTATTTCTTATGGCTTGATAATTCTGGAAATCACCACAGCTGCTACTGTACCTCTCTCCTGAAGGCTTCAGCTGTGGCTTGTCCTAGTCCCCTCCCCTTCCCCCCCCACCCCTGGGCCAAGCCACTGTTTCAAGCTGGGCTATTTTTGGCTCCCAGCCTGCTGTGGTGAGCCCTTCCTGTCTTGCCTGCCAAGCTGCCTTTAGCAGGATATATGGTTTTATGCACTTTTGTGAGTTCTGGAGCCCTAAAATTTGTTTAAAGTCATATTTTATGGGTATTTGGGGTGGCTATTTTGGAGCTGCAGAGTTTTCCTGCTTCTACACCACCATCCTGGCTCCACCCCTCAGCTTCCAAATAGTTTCTTTCAATCTGCATTCAGATTCTTTAGTTCTCTCTCTGGATGAGGATATCCCTCTCCATAAGTTTTTGGAAGTTATCTTACAGTGTTACATTGCTGAGAGGAGCCCAGCCTATTAAAATTAGTTGTCACACATACAATGTGTGTCTAATTGTGTGCAATGTTCTACTGGTTCTGCTCTCTACCTTCAGCATCAGTTTATATAAGTCTCTTCAGGTTATTATGAAGTCCTTCTGCTCCTCATTTCTTATAGCATGGTAGTATTCCATTACATTCATATACCACAACTTGTTTAGCCATTCCCCAATTGACGGGCATCCATTTGATTTCCAATTCTTTGCACCACAAAAAGTGCTGCCGTAAATATTTTTGCACATATACATCCTTTAGAATTACCTATTTTCAGAGATAATAACCCTCTAAAATCCCTTCTATTTCTCATAGGCTCTTCCATTATCCACAAATCTGAAAGATACATTTTACCATATTCCCCTAATTTATTTATGATATCACCTGTTTAAATTGTTCATCTGTTTTGACCTTATCTTGTTATGTAGTATGAGATATTTGTTCATACTTTCTGTCATACGACTTTCCATTTTTCCCAATATTTTTTGTAAAATAACTATTTTTTTAAAAGTTTGGAACTTTGGGTTTGTCAAACATTAGATTACTATATTCTTTTACAACTTTGTATTCTCTACTTGATCTATTCCATTGCTCCACTGTTCTAACACTTTATTTCTTATTTAGTACCAGATAATTTTCATGACTGTGGCTTTAAAATACAGGTTAGAACTTGTACTGTTAAGTCATGAATGTTATACATGATATGCATGATTTTTTTATATTTATTTTCTCAGATGGAAATAATTTCATTACTCTTTCTCACTAATCTGTCTCTAGTCATGTAATTGCCACCCTCTTCATAGTTCCCAGGATTATACATATGCATATAAATACATATACACACATATGCATATACATATATGTACATACGAATAATACAGAAAAACAAGAAGAGTAAATTACTTGTATCAACATGACTACATTTCTTCCGTAGATCTTCCCTCGACCCTCAATTTCATCAATGCTAACTACCTTCGAAGGTAAAGATTGAAAACTACATGATCCTCAATCCAAATGACTCTTATCCATGTTCCTCCATAAATCATCTCCAGGGAGTTCATCCAACATATTGAATGGATCTAGATCTCTTTACATTCCATGAATGACAATGGTTCCCAAGGACAATCTCTAAATTTGCTTTATATATTTGCATGATCATTCCACTTCCTTTTCTTATGATTCATTTCTTGAATAATATATCTTATGCTGTTTCTCATGAGAAATTTTTCATTATAAATATGCTCCAAATATTGATGTTATTAATTACAAATATCATCTAACAAAAAATACTGAAATGAATTTTAGTTTTAAATGCAGAGGCTAAAAAGCATGGTGAAAAAAATAGCCTGCCTTCACTTCAGAACTAACTGGGCTCAAGTCTCTCCTCTGACATATATTACCTAGGCAGTGAGTGTGTGTATGTGTGTGTGTGTGTGTGTGTGTGTGTGAGAGAGAGAGAGAGAGAGAGAGAGAGAGAGAGAGAGACACTTTGGCAAGTCACCTGACCTCTAAACATCCAAGGTAATTCTCTAGGACTATAAATTATAGAAGAGATGCCAATATGCAAATTTTCAGGACCTTTCTTAATGTCCATTCCCTATACCAGTGAAATTATAGATCTGAAAGGAAATATCAGCAAAATAGGTAATTCTAAGCAGTAACTTTGAAGCAATAAATTGATATTAACCTTCCTCAGTTCCACTGAGTTTCTCTGTCACCATCAGGGCAAAAGTTGAAGATGCTACATTTCCAGGAGTCAGGGTTACCTCAAGATTTTACCCCAGTTCTATCCAGGCTCTTCAAACAAATTTGAATCAATTCATTCCACATATGTCAATACTTACTAAGTGTCATTTATGTAAAAAGCTACAGGATAAGCATTGCCCAGGAGATGGGAAACAGAAAGCGTCTTCTCACTTGGTTAACCTGAGGGATAGGGGTGAAGCCTCTGGAATACTCAAGCACCAATTAAAATTCCCTTTGCTAGGAGAGGTACCATTACAGAGTGTCATAGCATTAATCATCCAATGGCAATTAGTCATAGCACCTGAAGGATGTATTTTCTACTTTTATAAAAAAACTTTTAGTTCCTCATGACCCAATTTCTTTCAATATGTTAGGCTTTGGGCCTTTCAATCTGTGCAAATTTGCATAGATGAATTAACAACATATGGCTTAAATAGTTATTCAATCTTAAATTATCTTTAGAGGGCAATAATCATCTCAACATACCTGACTTACATATATAAAAAATTCAAAGATGAGAAATACACCATTATCCTAATTCTAGAGAGTTCTTTTAACTTAGTTTGATGTTAATTCCAGTTTAAATAATTAACCTCCACTGAATTCTTCCTACAGTTTCTCATCATGGAAGTCTCTTTGTGCTTTGTAGGTGACCCCACTTTCCTGAAGGCTCTGCTAGTAAAACTAAGACCATGGAAAATTCTACCAACCTGCCAAGATGTTGAATAGGGATAAAGAGATGGGCTTCAATTTTTCTTCCTCATGTACCATTCAAACTGAATTCAAAGGAATTCATAACCAGTTAGTTCACAGGTTGATGACCATCTGCCAGATCATAGATTGGTTGTCATCTGCATCATGGAAGGAAGCACACACTCTAAGGAAACACAGATGTATTTTAATTTAGCAAGTGTTTTTGAAGTTCTTAGTTCATGCAGGAATCAGTTATTTATTTGACATATTAAGTCTTAAATGACTAAAAAATCAAAAGACGTTTCATCCTCAACAACCATTTCCCCAAATGTTATACCAAAACCTACACTCTTAGCAATAGACTAACAATACAATATATTACAATATATGTATATGATTTTTCATAGTTTACAAAACCATTGTTCTAAGCCAATGGATCTTGAATTTCTTTGTAGCAAAACTGTATCTCTCTCAAATAAAATAAAAAGAAAAATATCACTCACAATTTGAAGCAAATGGCAGAGCCCTCCATGTGATGAGCCAGTAAATTTAAATTCACTTATACAAGATGTTAAGCAATCATGGAATTCATTATCAATTTAACTAAATTTACTATTGTCTAATTGCTTTTTTATTTGAACTTTTAAAAAAGTAGATACAGTCATGTGTATTTACGTTCTATCTCTGTTGTATACTGGCTATATGACCTTGGTGGAGTAACTTCTTAGTTCGACCAGTCAACTGTCCCTAAAACTGCAGATAACATAGTGACCTGCATTTGTGAAAGATTTCCCTATACCAGTGAAATCACAGTTCTAGACATTATAGAAATATTTAATATTTTGTCTTTTTTTCAGTTCTACAACTTTGGCAGGAGGTGTGGAGGTGGGGTGGGGGGTGTATTGAGTTTTCCAGAGAGAGATCTCTCACATTTAGAAAAAATCTGATGACATAAGCTTAACAAACAAACAAAAGGGCAAGCCATGTCTTTTTCTTCTGCAAATAGCAACCCCTAATTAAAAGCTTACTAAGCAGTTACTAAATTCATTCCACTAATCCCCTTGAAAAATAGAAGGTATAAATCTTTCTCTAAAAGGGTTTATTCTCAAATTAGAAAATCAGGATATACTAACATAAATATAACATAACTTACAAAGCAATGAGCAAATGCAAAAAAAAATGCACTTTTAGAACGTTAGAGATGGATGCACAAAAGTGTTCCAAAAGGAGAGGCTTATTTAAAAATGTATATGGTCTAAGAAAAGGACAATAGTAGTCTCATTGTATTTTGCATTGGCCAAAGCATGTTTGGGAGATTGTCTTTAATGTGGTTTTCATAAATGTTATATAAGACATTAAAAATCAAATATTACATTCTCCACCTGAGGTTAACCATGTGGGTAAATTCTTCAGTCCTATATTATTTGAGAATCATTTGAATATAATGGTATATTCAGCCTGGAAATTTGAAAATTAAAGGGAATACACAATATATTGTGTAGGTCCAAAAAGGAGAAACAACATCAGTGGGTAGAAAATACTTAGAGGTTTGATAGATAAAAAATGGAAGGAAAGATGGAAAGAAGGAAGAAACTTCAGGAGGGAGGGAAGGAGGAAGACAGGAAAGAGAAAGGGAAGGAGGGTATGAGAAAAAGTAGAGTAAAGTGTAGGAAGGTGAGAGAAAAAGAAGGAAAGGAAAGGAGAATAGGAGGAAAGAGGGGATGGAGGTGGGGAAGGAAGGAAAATAAAGAATAGAGGGAGCAGGGAGTAAGGGAAGACTGGAAGGAAGGGAGAGAGTGTGAGAGAAAAGTAGTAAGGAAAGAAGGAAAAGATGGAAGGAGTTAAGGAATGAGAAATGAAGGGAGGGATGAAGAAATGGAAGGAAGGAAAGAAGAGAGGGTGAAAAGGAAGGAAAGGGGGAATGGGAGAAAGAGAAGATTGAAAGCAAAGGAGAGAGAGTGGGAGAGAAGAAATGAGGAATGAAATGGTGAAAGGAGGGAGAAAGGAAGGGAGGAAATGAAGGAAAAAAAGAAAAGAAGGAAGAGAGAAGGGAAGGAAGACAGGAAGTTAAGAGGGAGAGTGGGAGAAAGAGAAGATAAGAAGGAAGGGAGAGAGGTTGGGAGAGAAGTAGAAAGGGAAGAAGGAAGGAAGAGAGAAAAAAGTGGAGGGAAGGCTGGGGGAGGAGAGAGAGCTGGGAAGGAGGAAAACATGCATTAAGCACCCACTGTGAACTAGGGCCTGTGCTATCATATTCCAAGCCCTTTGATCCCTTAGTGTAGAAGCTGCCAGATCCTGTGTTATCTTGATTGTGTTTCCACAATATTCGAATTGTTTCTTCTTGGCTGCTTGTAATATTTTCTCCTTCATCTGGGAATTCTGGAACCTGGCTTTAATACTTCTAGGAGTTTTCTTTTGGGGATCTTTTTCAAGAGGTGATCAGTGAATTCTTTCAAGTTCTTTTTTTGCCCTTACGTTCTAAAATACAGGGTGATTTTCCTTGAGAATTTCTTGAAGGATGCTTTCTAGGTTCCTTTTTTGATCATGGCTTTCAGATTGTCCAATAATTTTAAAATCATCTCTCCTGCATCTATTTTCTAGGTCATTGGTTTTTCCAGTGAGATAATTCATGTTGCCTTCTATTTTTTTATTTGTTTGGATCTGTTTAATAGTATCTTGATTTCTCATAAAGTCATTAGCTTCCTTTTGCTTCAATCTAATTCTCAAGGAATTATTCTCTTCAGTGAGAATTTTGAAATTCTTTTTCCCTTTGGCAAATTCTTCTTTATAAAGCATTGGCTTTTTGGGCCTCATTTGCAATTTTAATTAGTATATTTTTAAGGTGTTATTTTCTTCAGTCATGTTGTTAATTCTCTTTTCATGATTTTCTTGCATAATTCTCAATTCTCTTCCCATTTTTTTTTCTTCCACTTCTTTTACTTGATTTTCAAAATCCTTCGTGAGCACCTCCATGGCTTGTAACCAGTTTATATTTTTCTTGGACACTTTTGGTGCAGGAATTCTGACTTTGTTGTCCTCCTCCCATTCCATACTTTGAATCTTTTTGTCCCCAAAAAAGGAATCTAAACCTGGATGGCTACGCTTGCTTTGCTTCCTTTGCTTGCTCATGTTGCCAAGCAGTTACTTGGCTTTCGAGCTCTTTGCCATAGCAGAACTCTGCTTCTAGAGGGGAGAGCATTGTCCCAAATTGCTGGTGTTTTTTCAGCTGCTAGAACTATTTGGAGGGCACTGTCTCTACAGCCCCTACAACCTCTGACTCACTGGTCAGACAACTCAGGACCACCACCCCAGACCACAATCCAAATCTAGGTAGGTTAAAACAAGAGCTATTAACCTCTGAATGTTTGTTTGGTCCACCTAAGATCTGCAGACTGGGAGCTCTGAACCACATGGAGGTGGTTGCAGGGCCACTGCAGCTCCACCACAGCTGCTGGTGATCCACTCTCCTAAAATCTGCTGCAGGAGGTGGTCATGGCCACCCAGGGGCTAAAATTGCAAGCTCATGCAGGACTGAGTTTCAGTCCTAGTACTACTTTAGACCCTTTCTGTCTGCCTGTCAGGCTGCCTTCAAGTGGGAGATTTGTTTCTCTCTGTCTCTTTTTGGGTTCTGCAGCTCTAAAATTTATTCATTCATATTTTATAGGTATTTGCAATAGTTACGGAGAGGAGCTCATGGACTTTTCCTGCTTCTGCACCACCAACTTGGCTCCACCTTGAGCATGTCTTTACCTATCTTAAATTTAGTAAAGTTGAACCAATATTATCTGATTATGCCACCTGGTTTATCTATCTATCTATCTATCTATCTATCTATCTGTCTGTCTGTCTGTCTGTCTGTCTGTCTATGTATCTATGTATCTATCTATGTATCTATGTATCTATTTAGTTATTTTTTAATTATTTAGTTATTTAATGATTCATTTTTTTTTACATTTTCTTCCCTTTTACATACAAGTGACCCTGGCCTCTTTGATGTTCCTCATACAAGATATTCATGTTCCTGACAGTGTATTTTCATTGACTGTCTCTCATCCTTGGAATTTTCTCCCTTCTCACCCCATCCCCAATTTCCTGGCTTCTTTCAAGTCTCAGCTAAAATCTCACTTTCCACAAGCTCTCCCCCCCCATTTCCCTTTTATTCTAGGGCCTTCTCTCTGTGATTATTTGTAATTTTCTTGCACCTGTGTTATTTGTAATGTTGGTTCTCCCATTAATTCCTGAAAAGTGACCCCTTCCTTTGTATCTGCAGTGGTTTCCCCAATGCCTGGCCCATGGTAGGTACTTATTAAATGTCCATTGACGTAACCTCTTCCAGGACCTAGGACCTGAGACCACTTCCCATTCTTTCTTAAATATCAAATCTTATTCATCCATATATGGGTCTGGGGAGATTGGCAGCTGTCTTATACAGGTGAAACATTCTCCCATTTCTGGATTTCCAGTCATAAACTCTTATTATTATGTGAGTTGATTTCACCATCTTTCTCCACTTGTTTCATTTGAATATCATCCAAAATAGTATTTTAATATTTGATTCACCCTCTATTCTCAAATGTACATAATTGACACTTTCAGGAATGTTATAAGGTTTTATATTGTTTTGCATTTCTATTCCTGCAACTGAAAATTGTGCCTTGTAAACAGTAAGTGCTTAACAAAAGCTTGTTGCATTAAACTGAATTGATTTCATTATATTGTAGAAGAAATATATGAGATTTCCTCCTATAGGCTAATTTTAGATCAAATTATATCCTAAATTTAAGCAAATTCTATAATAAGGAGTGTGAATTAGAATCAGTAATCATTCAGTAAAAATGTATTTATTAACTGCTCATGATATTACAAGCACTGTGCTAGATATTGGGCATATATAAGATTATATACTAAGATTAAAATAATCAGTAATAAACAAGTTTATACTTCTGGATCTGGAATCTTGAAGACCTCGATTCAAATCATCCTTCTAATACTTCCTTCATGATCAGTGGCAAGTCATTTAAGCAAACAGGCAGTGGCCCAGCGCATACTGTGCTGAACTTGGAGTCAGGAACACCTGAATTCGAATCCTGTATCACATACTTTCAAACTGTGTGAACCCGGGCAAATCACTTAACCTTGCTGCACTGGTTTCCTCATATATAAAATGGGAGTATTGGTCACACTTATTTCACAGAGGATCAGGTGAGATAATTTAAGTTAAGCACTCTGGAAACCTTAACACACAACATAGATATTAGTTATTAGTATTAAGATTCTGAGCCTGAGATAACTCTATGACTAAAGGTTATGAATCAGTTCAATTCTGTGTTCAGTCATGGGAGGACCCTGACAAATTAATATTTGCTCAACAGCAACAAACAATTCAAATTCATGTTAGCTTTTAAAATTTATATTTTCCCAAGCAGTCAAACTATTTACTATTTTTTGAGCACCACATGGTAGGGGAATGGAGGAGAAAGAAATATCTATTAATTGACTTCTCTATGCCAGGCACTGTGCAAAGCTCCTCAAATATATTATCTCATTCAGTTCTCTCTCTTTTTTAGTCTTTTTTGTGGAGGGGGTAAGGCAGGGCAATTGGGGTTAAGTGACTCGCCCAAGGTCACATGGCTAGTTAGTGTTAACTGACTGAGGCTGGATTTGAACTCATGTCCTTCTGATTTCAGGGCTGGAGCCCTATTCTGTGCCAGCTAATCCAGATTCTTAAAGGAGAACAATGATAAAGACAGATCCAGTTATTTTACAGCAGAAATCTGGTATATTTAAGTTTATCCATTCAAACAATGATTTCCTTTCCAAAGCTCACTTTGACCTCAAATCTTGCTCTATCCACTAGTGCTTTTTCTTCACTTTTTCACCTACATGTCCCTTGATTTTCCTCTGTTAGAACTGAGAGAGAGAAGATAAGAAGGACATTCCATTTTGAAGTTGTTTTTGGCAATGGTATAAATTACAAATTATTTGATCTGAGGCAAGCACACATCTCATAGCCTTGGGAATAGAAAAAAGCAGAGCGGGATGTCAGTGATTTGGAAAAGTCTTGCTGCTCCCCATTACCATTCCTTGAGCACCTGACTTTTTTGGCTAGATGGGTACTGCTTCCTACAAGGCACTGATGTCATGCATTTCTTTTTCTTACATCCAAACCTCTATGTATGTTCGACGCATTTTCAGTGTGTTTCATGCTGTCTCTTTCCCCCAGAAACCTTGCTTTAATTTCTTAGCTTTTCTTACATGTGACTTTGCTACTCTTTGATTTTATAATCCTAATGAAATTCAGTTGTATAGTGCCAAATAAGATAGTACATCCTTCAAGGGGAAAATAATGGAAGATTGTTTCTTTGGACATTTTCTTTGTCTAAAAAAAACAAATCTGCTGATTTACATAACCATTGAATATCTATTTGGGAGAAAGTCAGGAGACCTTTTTAATTGCTGGTGGAATGCTAACAAATGAGATTCCATTGTAAACTAACCCGTAAGTGAACATATACAATAGAATCAAAGCAAATGATTTAAGAATTTTACTAGGTTCATTTATTTAGAAATTTTCATGTTAGCGCTAATTATTGTAACATTGTAATTGCAGCCTAGGTGATATGTTCTTCAATACTTTACAAAAGCTATTATTTCACCAATGTATGTATTCCTTCCACCAACACAGATTGTGACTCTGCTGTATTTTGGGAGGTGACTACATGTGATGCTGTGACCCACAAAATGCATTACCTGGTAACCACATTTCTGGTTGATGGGCCTATTCAACCTTAACTAACAATAACATTCTAATATAATACCATTGGGTTCCTCCTCATCTCCTCCCACACACCGACTGCAGCAAGAATCCTCTGATGTATACATTTTAAAAGGAAGCACAAACAAAGCTTGTTATACTAACTAACTGTCCACTTTTCTCTTTGTGTGCCCGATGCCTATAAGAGTGCCTGCTAATCGTTAATGCTTGTGGATTAGAAGTTTTTAGGACTTCAATATTTGGAATGATTATTTTATACAAGGATTATCCCAACTCCCTTTTAATATTTGCATTTTACAGATGAGTAAACTGCCATTCAGGACAGCCAGGTTAGTACAGTGGAGAGGGCACCAGGGCTGGAATCAAGAAGATCTGATTTCAGCTGCATACACTTACCAGCCATGTGACCCTAGGCAAATCACTTACCCCCTCTTTGCCTCAGTTCCTTATCCATAAAATGAGAATACACTGGATAAAAAATGTCAAAATACTCTAGTATTTTTGTCAAAAAATTCCCATGGACTTGAAGAGTGGGACACAACTAACCAATAAGACAACAACAAATTGCAGTTTACAGAGGGACAGTGACTTGCCTAAGGTAATGCATATCAAATATCAAGGCGGCATTTAAATCTAGCTTATCTTTTTTTTTTCCACCATGGACAGCATTCTGTTATTTACACTGCTTTACATATATTTGCCCACCTCTTCACTTCCTGACTGGTGTTTGTAAAGTTTATACACACACACACATATACATATACATATATACACACACACATATACACACACATATATACATATGTATATACACACATATGTGTATATATATATTTTTTTAATTGGTTCACTCGTCTTTAGTTAGGAGCAGCGGTTTTCTTTTAATATGATCATAAGCCACATTATTTTACTTTTGATCATTCCTTGAATATCCCCATGTGCTATTTTTTGGTGGATTAACAAAACCATGCTTCCTCTAGTAGGGCCTTTTTGTTAATAGAGTGGTTTTTATCTTCTGTCATCCTGTTCTTTTTTCTTTCCTCTAGGTATGATTTAGGGAGGCCATCAAGAGGTCGAATAGAAAGGAAAACGAAACCAACTCTTGTCACATTATGGTACATTCTCATTTTTGCTTTACCACTGCTGATCAAAAAGTTTCCTCTTCCATGTAGTACAGAACTCACTAATGATATATTTATGCCATGATTAGGGATACTTTTACTTCTAAGTCAATTTCACAGAAATCCAAGTTTTCTTACCAGCTGTATCATTCTAAATTTTCATTTTATACCTAAGAGAGGCTAACAAATCACCAGCCCCAAATGAAAGCAGAATTAAAGTCATAGAATGGGGATATTAGGGGTATTGGTAGAGAACATACCTCCTTTAGATTCTTGTGCCAGAGTGGAATGTGATTTTTCTTAAATTAGAGTATCTATTATCTAACTAGTTAGATAGTTAGCAGTAGTTATCATCTCTCCACTGGTCTATCTCTATATCTATCCACTTAAATATATGTAAAGGGACAGCAAGGAATCAGAAAGGCTTGGATTCAGTTCTCACTTTTGACATATAACGGCAGATCCATCACTTAAGTTTTCAGTACCTTAGGGAATTCTCTAAAATTCTAATTGACAAAGCAGGTACAGATTTGCATTAGCAGAAGGAGTTCCCTTATTGAGAGCCCTTTGAATTAATGAAATCACAGGTCCAGTTTTTTAAAGTATTTTTGTATTAATTTCTTGAGATCTTGTATTCTGGGCTGCTAAACATGAGTTATGGGAATCTTGAAGCTGGATTAAGAGAGAAATGATTAAAGACTGGGACCATGATACATGATAGCATTAAAATTATTGGGATGATGGTTTATCCTTGGAGGGGAAAAATCCCTAAGGGGAGAAATATCAGTCTATAAACACTAATACCTTAAATCAAAATGCTTTAATGAAATGCTATCACTTGTGCCACACTTGCTAGTAGAAATGGCTATTAATTATGGGGAAATGCAATGTATGCTTTGTAGAGAAATAAATAATGAATTAATTAATTTTGATAGCTTAAAACTGCACTAAGAATTTTGGGACATTTTGTATAGAATACATTGTCTCCCCTTAAAAGAATGTGAACTCCTTAAGGGTAACGACTATTTCATTTTTATCTTTGGAGTACCAGAGCCCAGTGCAGTGCCTAATAAGCAGCAGGAGCTTACATAACTGTCGTTCCATAGCCCACCCTCTGGTCCACTCTCCCAATGCAAATATTAACACTTATAGCTTGGATTCCTAGAAGGTTAACTGATTACTGCACCTTTTGGGCTTCTACAAGTAACCCTTAGGGTTATAGCTCCTGAGCCCAGAATTTTCTATCAATGGTTAGTTACTTGACTCAATGAACTTTTACAATATGGATTTACTAAAAAGTTATCATACAAATATTACAAAATATTTCTTTCAATCTCAGACATTCTCCCTTTGCATATATAAAGTATCTCAAAAACTGGATTAAAACCTAAAATATTAAAATAATTATATAAATAGGGGTCATGTATGGCAAAAGAATTACCTCTGAACTCTAAATGTCATAAATCCTTTTTTCCCTTGTAGAATCTTCATGAAGTTCCCTTTAGAGGTAGTTCTTTATAGGGTGAACAGCCTAGCTAGGCACTCCCAGGATAGTTTCTTCACTTAGTCCATTGCCAACATGTCTCTCTTCCATGAGAGGTCTTAGTCTCTGAAGCTGTCATCATACTTTAATAACTGACATCTGTCTGCCAGTGCTCCCTCCACTGGGGACCACCACTATGCTAGCAGACAATGTTACAAATTAAACTGACTCTGCTACCAACTCTATTGCCCTGTCGTTCATCTGATATCTTTCAGTCTCCTGAACTCATAAATCCCTGGTCTATAGAAACATCTACCTCAGAAAACTTGTTTCCCTAGATCACAAAGTTTCAGGTAGACATGTACACATAGCCACCATTGCCAGGTGAAAAAGAGAGCTGACACCCTTCCTCCACTTGAGTCTCAGGACTAGTTTTGCTTTTTTATTATAAAGAGAGAGCTAAGTTGAAGTATTTTAAGTGCTTTCTTTTTCAAAAAAAATATTTATTCATTTTAGTTTGCAAAATTCACTTTTATAAGACTTTGAGTTCTAAAATTTTTTCCCTTCCTCCATTTTCCCCCTCCCCAAGACAGCATGTAATTATACACTATATATGTATAATCATACTAAACATATTTCTAGATTAATCATGTTGTAAAGGAGAAGCAGAACTAAAGGGGAAAACATGAGAAAGGAAGAGAGGAGGGGGGAGAAAAAGGGGACAGAGAGAGAGAGAGAGAGGCAGACAGAGTGAGAGAGAGGGAGGGAGGGAGAGAGAGAGAAGGGGGAAAGAGAGAGAGAGAGAAGAGGGAGGGAGGGAGAGAGAGGGAGAGAGAGAGAGAGAAAGAAAGAAAATAGTATGCTTTGATCTGCATTCAGACTCCAAAGTTCTTTCTCTGAATATGGATAACATTACGCATCTTGAGTCTTTCAGAATTGTCTTAGATCACTGCATTGCTGAGAAGAATTAAGTCATCACACAATGTTGTTTTTACTGTGTACAATGTTCTCTTGGTTCTGCTCATTTCATTCAGCATCAGTTCATGCACATCTTTCATTGAACTAGGTTCAAATTTTGCCTGAATTTATACCAGCCCTTCCTCCTCTTAGACATGAAGAAAAAATGAGAGATTAGTGGGTCAAATTTTGTGTATTATCTCTTAGTTTCAGCTCAGTAATTTCTATAATAAATTCATCCATCTCCTCAGTCAATTAGATGGCTTTTAAATATTATGTGATATTAACTCTAACTTTTCAGTTAAACACAAGTTTACCCAAAGTTCCATATGATAATTTTCACTAAAACCCGGTGAAGGTATATATATATATATGTATATATATATATATATATATATATATATATATATATATATATATATATAATATGTGTGTGTCTGTGTGTGTATGTGCATTCTTAAAAAAATGAAATCAGGACAGGAAATATTTGTTTATGCATGCTTTAAGGACTGCTCCTCAAAGCCCTTATTATTAAATGATAATGTATTATCATTTGATCAGGAAGCCCATCCACTCTAGATTTCTCCACCATTTCACAGAAAACTTTTTACCCTAGAAAATCCCCCCGCTTTTGTTTCCTCTCCCTCATTTTGATTGGTGAGTTCCTCCTGGAGCCTCTATTTTGAGGAAGTTTCCAGGCCAGTCATGTTCACTACTTTGCTCCTCTCCTAGTTCCATTCCTACTTTCCTACTTTTTTGGACTTGTCTACCATGCCACCATTTTTCTGTTATCTTCCACTCATTTAAAAATGTAAGGTCCTTGAAGGCAAGGAATTTCTTTTTCTTTTTATTTATTTTACAAGCACTCAGTACATTTTTTTTCTAAATAAAATGTTCAATAAATACTTTATTTGTTGTCTTTATCCTGGAAATGTCAATATCTATTCCATCCCAATAATATTTATAAAGGCTTAAAACATCAGCTATTTCCTAAAAACAACAACAAAAAATCAATAGTTGCTATTACAGTGAACACAGAAGGAAAAGTAATGTAAACATTTAAAAGGTTACACATTTTCTACCAAGTTAGACAAGTATCGAAAATATCTATGATTATCAAGTATAGGGCACTCACAATATATGGATACTGCCTTTATGAATACAGATAATGAGCAACCTATGAATCTGTACACAAAGTACTAGAAGTTGGTTAAGGGATATATAGAGATTATCTTTCTCAGGGTCACAGAAACATCAAATGCCAGGGGCAAAATTTTAATATACCTCTTTTTTATTCTCATCACAACATATCAGTTAACTAGGGTAGCTTAATTTCTGAAAATATGTGATACTTTTTGATAATTTCTATTTTTAAATATTAGATATGATTATATGATAAATTTATTATCATAAATAAATGGATGATACTAGAATTTGTCAAATCAAATGGTTATTGTTCTTCATGGGAATCATGTTGGTAGGAAGGACAATCATTTCAACAAGCTTGTCATTGCTCAAGAGATATGGGAAATCTTTCAGTAGAAATTTACTTCAGAGTCAATTATAACCTACAGAAAATAATGGCATCTTTTTCTCTTTGATCACAACAGAATTAACCATCTTTATCACCCACTTAATATACTAGTCTCCATTCCAAAGAACTTCTGTGAGTTCCGAAAAGGCAAATCTAATCACCAACGTTGAAAAATGTCCCAAATCAAAGACTTTAAGTCCTGAAGATAATTCTAAAAAAAAGAGGTGCCTAAAAACTGTTTTGAGATTAAGCAATTATAGCTATCTAAAAGCAGAAAATGTTATCTTGCAGAAAAGTAATAAATAATATAATACAATAATATTATATAATATGGTCATTTTCACTAGAACCCGGTGAAAGTATATCCATATGTTCTTGAAAAATGAAACCAGGACAGGAAATACTTGTATGTGCATACTTTAAGTACTAAAATACTAATAAATAATAAATTAATAAGTATTCAGTAAATACTACTAATAACTAGGAACTTGCTATGCATAGGAGACACAAAGACAGAAATGAAACTTCCACTACCTTCAGGGAGCTTGCTTTCTATCAAAACATCACTAGTTTTATAAAAGTAAAGGCTGTATAATCAGTTGTTAGGATTGTAAAGGGCATTCTCATTCAGGTACAGGTTGGACTAGTTTACCATCAACATTCCTTCCAAGTCAGAAACCTTGTGATTTTGTTATTCTAGTTAAGCAGCATAACTGGTACTGGTGTATATAAGACTTCCTGGGTGGCTACTTTGTAGAGACCAGAACTCATTTAGATATTCAATTTACATTTTTATCACTTGCATTACTGAACTCTTTAGAGAACATTGCATAAAACAATATTCACCAGATGTTGTACCTGATACATTCCATTTGTTCAGTGTTTACTCAAAAGTCTTTGTTTTCCCACTGTCTACATTATTTCTCTAAGACCTGCTATTTCGTGAAAAGCTCACCTTTCCAAGTTTAAAAAAAAAGTTGAGAAAAGACTCTTTGAGGATTCAGGATCTTTAATGCACAAATAAAAATATAATGCACAAATAATTCGTCACTTAAAAAATTACAAGAATATCCTCTAGATTGAAGTTTCAAAATATATTTGCAGGCAAGGAGCCTGAAGAATTCTTGACAGAAGAATGAGAGAACTGAGAAAATAAAACTAAGTTAATCACTGGATCCTGGGACAAAATGTAAAAGGATATTGGCCTAATACTCATATGATATCAGTAATTGAAATAACATTATTCCACAAGATTTAGTATTCATATGCCTTGCTCCATTCCATTCCTTTTTGGGTCATTTGTGGGATGGTGCTGAATGATAATTTTACATTTGGGGGAAAAAGAGTCAGCAGACAGTAAAAGCATCTCAGAAAACAAATCAGTCTGGAAGAATAATTGATAATGCTTGCAAGTCCCTTTACCCTAAAAACATTGCTCTTTGAATTCACCTATAAATCAGTGCAGGGTAGGATAGAATTGAATAATGCCTCCTTTAAGAAACTATAACCCCCAACATGGTTTTGGTATTCTTTTTTATTCTAAATGATTAGGTGAGGAGGAGAGCTCCTTGGATCTGCAACTTTGACCTTGAAACAAGGCCCTTAATCATTCTGGGCCTCATTTCCTTCATCTCAAAATTAAGAACAGTATTAATTCTGTGATCTTCCTGATGTCATGACTTGTTGCCAGTACTTTTTAACCTAATAAAATGATAAAAATAAATCAATATTTTCACCCTTGTGTTGCTTGAGAGAACAACAAGAGTGCTTAAAAAGAGTGGGAGAACAGATGGTCCTATGATTTTATATGAGGCCAATTCTAGATGAGTACTATTGGAATTCACTAGCCCACTTCAAAAGTGATTTGACTAAAGTCAGTATCTCTACATTGATAAAGTAATCCAGTTGAATAAAAGATGCGACTCAGTTTGTCTGGTTATCCTCAAGACAGATTAAAAATGGAGCAACTGAATGATATTCACTGCCCTGCCTTTTAGAAACTCTGGGTCTTATTTTAATTATTATTGGGAAGAAAGGATACAGAAAATTAACTTGAATTCCTTTTGGATTAATTTTTTGAATGAGCCTGAAAAGAATATTGAGAGAGAAAAAATCCTGTCAGCCGAAAGAAAGCACATGGAAATTGTGTTAAACTATTCAGTAATTCTTAAATTGGAAGTTTCTCTTTCTAAGCAGCAAGAGCCTAGAAAGAAAACTTAATTAGAGGAGAATCTGTGAATATCTTCACAGTTTAGCTGGCTCTTTGGAAAAAGCATGAAGCCACATGACAAGAGTAGTCTCCGAGAGGGCTTCTTAACTGTTCAGCCAGCTAAACCTTGCTGCTTGTATTATTACAGTGAATTCCCTTTATCTGAACAATAGGAAATGAGGCACAACAAAGCAGTTGCAAAGACTCCTGCTTGGAAGGTAGTTTAGACATGAAAACACTTATTGGTACTGCTAAGAAAAGCCACATTCTAGCTTTAGACCTAATGTTCCAATAGAAAGTCAAAGTCATTCAGCTATTTTTTTAAAGCAACATGACAAAGTATATAAGAAAAGTGGCAGAAGGGATAGGACATGTTTTTATCTGTATGTCATTTCTTAAGTGTTAGCTGGTGCTCACCCCCTACTGCCACTTCTTCTCTGTTACCATTTGTCATCTTGTAAGCTTTTCTCTGTGATTGGAAGAAGAGAAAGCAAGGTTGCTTAATGGGACTTTGTGTCAGTCACGTAAGTGTTCATGACACACATTCATTCTTTTATCTAGCTCCTAAGAATGCTATAGCACTACTTCAAAAGACACCAAATATGGTGAAATAGGCCCCCTTTGATATTTTCTTGCTGTCTCTTATTTCCAGAATTGAAATGTGGGAATAACACAACATGTTCGGTGGACTCAAAGAGAAGGTTCAAAACTCTTTGAAGCAATGGAAACTTTGTGTAGGATACAGATCTCTTAAATGTGAGAGTGATAGATAAGGGAGCTACTGATTTTGATGGGTTCCATAATCAACTTGATAAGTGGAGTTTGCTTTCACATCTCTTGTGGCAAATCTCTCTAACCCTCAATTGCTAAATATTATTAAGCATAATCTGGGGAATGGACATGAGAAGAGATTAACTCTTTGGAAACTGAATAACGAGACAGGAAGGTGGTAGGGGGAAGCCATACCTCAGGTCACATAGGAGCGCTTACAACATTGCTCAAACAATTGCTGGGCTGATGCAGTATCCAGCATCTGGTGATAAAAGTATTTTCAGAGGTATCACTTCTCACCAAACAGGACTGAAAAGTGTGGAATACCCACACTTTGCAGTGGAATTGCCCACTGCAAAACAGGTCGTCCATATCCAGTGTTTGTCTTGCATAAGTTAATGCCCCTCAAGGCATCCTTGATCTCATTCCACCCTATCACTGATAGCACATTGCTTCCTCTATCTTTTCAACTATCCCTAATCTTCAATATTTCCTTATTATTGATCTGTTGGCAACTTTCTTGCTGCCTACAAACATGCCATTGCTATTGAATACAAAACCAAATAAACAAATAAGGCTCATTTAATCTCACCATTCCTACTAGTCACTATCTCATATCCCGCTTCACACATTTTGTTGCTAAATTCCTAAAGAAAGGTGGCTATACACAGTGTTTTTTTTTTCTTCCTTTCTAACTCAATTCTGGACCCTCTGCTATCTGGCTTCAGAATTCAGCATTCAATTTAAATTGCTCTCTCCAAAATTACCACTGATCTCTTCATTGACAGTTCTAATGGCCTTTTCCTTATTCTATGGTTCTTGACTACTCTGCAACTTTTGACATTTTCCATCACTCTCCTCTCCTGGTTTTCCTCTTCCTTTTGTGTTTTATTTTCTAAGTTGTCAATCCTTATTCTTCAGCCAAGTCCTGTACTCTAATTTGGTCTAGTCCCAATACTCTGTCCTGAGCCTTTTTTTCTCTTTTCCTTTTGGATTATCATGTATTATCTCCTAAATCAGTGGTTCTCAACCTTTCTAATGCTGCAACCCTTTAATACAGTTCCTCATGTTGTGGTGACCCACAACCATAAAATTATTTTCTTTGCTACTTCATAACTGTAATTTTGCTACTGTTATGAACTGTAATGTAAATATCTGATATTCAGGATGCATTTAAATTGAAAATCCACAGGTTGAGAACCTCTGCCCTTTATCATCCTACCTAGGCATATGATCCTCAGATGTATGCATATTCAGTTCTAAACACCCTCTTAATCTCATCTCGCATCACCAGTTCCTTTTTTGACATCTGGAACTGGATTATATATAGACATCTTAAACTCAATGTGTCTAAAAAAAATCCGTTATTTTACCCCCAAATCCTCTGATCCACCAACCTTACCTATTCTTGTTGTGCGAACCTCCATCTTTGCAGTCTCCCAGATTTGCAACTTCAGTGTCATCTATAACTCTTCACTTGAATTTAACCTACATATCTCAATTATTGCTAAGTCTTCTTGTTTCTTCCTTCCCAACATCTCTCATATATAGGTTCTTTACTTTTTGCGTATAGCCAATATTGATGTAGGCACCAATCACTTCACAAAGGACTCTTGTAATAGCCTTCAGGTATTTATCACCTTGCTCTACTCCATCCTCCATTCAGATGCGAAAGAAAACTTTCTCAAATATGGGACTGAACATGTCACTTTCTTATTTGACCAACTGCAATGTTACCCATCACCTCCAGAATCCTTTGTTTGGGTTTAAAGCCCTTCATAACCATGAACTCTTCTTATTTTTCTATTCTTTACTTCCATCCATATACTTTGATTCAGCTTTTCTGGCCTTCTTGCTATTCCTTGCAAAATATATTCCATTTCCCAACCCCTGTGAATTTTTGCTGGCTGTCCCCTATGTGTAGGATGCTCTTTAGCCTTGCATCTTTATCTTGGCTTCGTTATTTTTCTTAAAGGTTTACCTCACTACCACCTTCTGCTGGAAATTCCAATTCCATCCTTCTTTTCAATTTTCATGCATTCACTCAGAGATTGCTTTCCTTTCAGAATGAATTCATGTTGTATATACAAAGTTTTGGATATTGTCTCAGTTAGGAGGTGACCTCCTTAGCAGAGCTCAAACTATCATGAAGAGGTAATTATCAAAACAGGCTGGTATTGGCGAAGAAACAGAGTGGTGGATCATAGGAGAGTATGGAACAGTTTATCTGTCAGATCTTTGGATAAGGAAAGAATTTGTGGCCAAACAAGTTATAGAGAGCATTACACATTCTTTTTTAAAATTTTTTAAATTTTTATTGACTTGTTTGTTTACTTTTACTTTACAAGATTCAGTTCCAGAATCACTTGAGCTTCAGATTTTTCTCCCCTTCCTCCCCACTCTCCACCCCCACCATGGTGGCATACAGTCATGAATAGGATCTGCAAACTCTTTCCCATTGTACAATAACATTACACATTCTAAAATAGATAATTATGATTACATAAAATTAAAAAGTTTTTTTTCAACAGACAAAACCAATACAACTAAAATTAGAAGGAAAGCAGAAAACTGGGAGGGGGGTTGCAGAAATATCTCTGATAAAGGCCTTATTTCTCAAATATGTAGAGAACTGAGTCAAATTTGTAGCAATAGAGTTAATTCCCAATTCATAAATGACCAAAAGATATGAACAACTTTTACACAAATCAATCAAAGCTTTTTATAGTAATATGAAAGAATGTTCTAAATCACTATTAATTAGAGAAATGCAAATTTAAAATAACTCTGAGGCAACACCTCACACCTATCAGATAGATCAATATGACAATAAAAGGAAAAATGCTAGAGATTGGAAGAGATGTGGGAACCTCGGATACCAAAGTACTGTTGATACAATTGTGAGCTGATCCATCCATTCTGGAGAGCAATTTGGAACTATATCCAAAGGGCTCTAAAACTATGTACGCTTTTTAATCAAGCAACGCCACTATAAGGACTCTATCCCAAAGGGATAAAAAGGAACCTACTTGTACAAAATTACTTATAACAAGTATTTTTGGAGTAGCTAAGAATAAGAAATCGAACGGATGCCTATCATTTGGGGAATGGCTGAATAAGTTGTGGTATATGATTGTAATGGAGTACTAAAACTCATGAGTAGTAAAGTGAGCAGAACCAGGAGAGCATCATACACAGTAACATCCATAATGTAATAATGATCAACTGTGAAAGACTTAGGTGCTCTCATTAAGACAATGATCCAAAACAATTCCAAAGGACCCATGATAAAAATGCCATCAAGCTGCAGAGGGAGAACTGACTAATTTAATGCAGATTGAAGCACACCTCGATTTTTATTTTCTTTATTTTTCTTGGTTTTTTTCCCAATATGACTAATATTAAAAACATTGCCTTTACATACAAAATTTATTTTAAAAATTGCAGGTTTCCTCAAGGAGGGCTGTGGAAAGGTAGGGAGGTAGCAACTTTGGAATTTAAAAAATTGTTTAAAAGTTAAAATTTTTAGATATAAGTGGGGAATATTTAATAAAATAAAAATATATTTTAAAAATAAGTAAAATTTTTATTTTTAGGAAGTTTAAAAACCTAAAAAGCAGACGTCTTCTCCCTCAATTTAAATTTGCTTAAGTAATTGGAATGTTATTTTCTTACTGCTTTGCAAATGTATTCTGCAAGTAAGCAACATTGCATATAAGGTCAGATTCATCCATTAGCAGATTAATTGCTATTGTTTATTTTTTCTCCTTCCTCTTAAAAGAAATTGTCATAAGGGATCACTGTCACAGAAAAGGCTAGAGAAAAAATATGGGAAATATACAAACAAAAGATTTAAACGTGTCAATAAGCTATAGAATTAAACCACTTGTGTAGAAGAGGCCTTGAATTGTGAGGAGGTTCATCATGTGGCTAAAGACTAATCAAAATTTTGTGACCAGGTGTTGTGAGGTTTTGTTTGTCTTCCCTTCCATACCCCCCCAACATATAGCCTGAGGGGGGATTACTATGTGATTTGAGAGGAGTCAAAATAGACATCTCTTATCTCTTCTCCTTCATTTCTTCTCCAAGAAGACTTTCATTCCTGCGAGTAATCGAATCAGAAGGTTGTGGCAAGGAACCACTCTGATCTCCTTGGAGAGAGGGATCACCATCCTGGAAGTTTAGTTATCTACTCCCTTAAATATTGTTAGTTTAGGGAATCTGATGCAGTCGAGTCTAAATTTTGATAGCGATTTCTTACTATTTGGTGGAAGAGGGCCCTCAAGATTCGTATGCAAGTCTTGACCCCATTCTCATTAAATACTAGTTCCACAGTGAACACAAGTACAGAATAACAAAGAAACTCATTTTTTCAAATCATAGAAAAAACAGAAATCAGAGAAGGTACACACAGGAAGACAGAGATAGACAGAGATACAGATATATAGATATGAGACTACAGAGTAAAAGAGCCCCCCCCTTTGGGAGTGAGCCAGCTTAACCAAGAAAGAGAATTCCAGATCATAACCTATGGGGCAGTCCTGGTGGGGTTTAGTGTAGCAAGCCGAGAAGAGGGACATGCTAGAGAGTGACCACTCCTCTAATTTCTTTCCAATCCTTTCCTTTAGCAACCTGTAGCAGACTTGGACTCTTCAATCTGCCTTCTTGAAACTGGAAGCCAGAAGTACCTGAAGCAACTTGGATGTTTGAAGAATGCTAAGGAAGATGTCCTTAGCATTCCAAGTCCACCTGATCCTTCATGTAAGGCAGGGCATTCATTTCCACCAATAAGGAAAAAGTGCTGTACTAGTGGACTTTGGCTCAAAGGTTACAAATCTATTTAAATGAAAAAAGGAAAAAAAAAGGTAAAACAAATCTAACCCAGTAAGGGTGAAGAATGTTTACCATTTTATTATGCTTTGTTCTGGAAGGTAGAAAAGAGCCCAGAGCAAGTTCCCCACTGAAAATGAATTTCCTAAGACTCAGTACTTTACCAGAGTGTTAATCACCATAGCGCTTATATTGCAGTTACCCTGTTGTTTAAACATCTAACTTCTTTGTGGGGGAGGGGGGAAGGGGAAATAATAATAACAATAAAAATTAGCAGTTATTTATCTCTTTAGGATTTTGCAAAGTACTTTACAGATATTATCTCATTTTACCTAACATCAGCCTTGGGAAGCTAAGTGCCATTTTACAGATGAGAAACTGAGTCAGACAAAAGTTAAGTGCTTTGCCCAGTGTAAGAGGGAATATGATGGAATCTTGTTTTACTCCCAAAAAAGTTATTGGAAGATAATCAACAGCTGTGGGGAAGCTCAAGCTTATCTTATTTTACTAAAACCCTGACCTTCCTGGAACTATGTCCCTGGCCAGAGGGAACTAGAAAGATGGAGGTGAAGCACACAGCTCTGACCTTAGCAGAGAAAGGGTTTGGTCCTGGTTAGGTCTCAAGTACCCTCTCTACCACAGCTCTGTTATCTATATATAATCTGCATATATTAAGGGGATGTGAAGTATATAGAAGGAAATAAAAGTGAGGAATAGGAGGAATATGAATAACCTTTGAGAAATTTGGCTATATATATATATATATATATATATATGTATGTAGGGGGGGAATGTAGAATATACATATACATGTGTGTATATGTACATATTGGAATATGTGCATATATGTGTGTGTGTATATACATATATGTATATGTGTGCACACATGTGTATGTGTGCACACACATATGGAAATAAAGGAAGGAATTTGAGGAATTTAGCTAACCCAAGTTTACCAAGAAGTATAGAACTTGGCCCTCCCTCCAGCTTTGGTATGAGTGTGGGTGTGTCCCTACTGGGCACCACACCAGCTTCCTTGCTGCAAGCTTCAGTAAATACTTTCCTCTAGACACTCTGTTTCTGAGCTCTTGCAGTGGGAAGGGGTTTGCTGTTTTAAGGGGTATATCATGTGGATCTTCCTAAGGATCCTCCCCAAAAGGAAGCAGTGGGCATGGGAAGCTTGTCCCAGGCTGACTCCCTGACCCTACCTGGAAGTCCTGTGATCCCCACAACCGTGATGAGGGGTATTACATATGGATCTTCGTAAAGTCCCCCAGGCAAGCAGTGGGCAGCCGAAGCTTTGGGCTCACTCTCTGACCCTACCTGGGAGGTTCTGTGAACCCCAAAGCTATGTTTCTCACACCAAGATCAAAAAACCTTAGCAATGACAATTAACCTTTATATGGCACTTACTTGAGACAAATACTGTGCTATGTGATTTTTTTAATTAAAAAAATTATTTAAAAAATAATTTTAAAAAATTATTTAATTTTTAAAAAAACTTTGGGACATAAATTCTATAATTATCTTCCTATTTCAGATGGGAAAAATGACAGAAAGTAAGGTAAGTAAAGGTTAAGTGACTTGCTCAGGGTCACATAGCTAATAAGCATCTGAGATTGAAAGTGAATTCAAGTCTATCCTGACTGTAGGCTCAGCACTCTATCCAATGTGCCATCTGTCTGAGAAACACTGAAGACCTTCAGTATATTTAAAAGAGTTTCATGAGAGTACATCATTTAATCACTTCTATGAGATAGAAAGCTATAGGCATATGTTTAGGAACAAGGAAAATCCTTGTGAAGCTTTACCTTGGGAAATGACCAGAGCAGTAATTAGGAAATTAGGACTTTTGGATACAGTTTATAAAGGGTTATATGAATTATTTACATTAATACTGACATATTTCAATATGAATCTGTCTGAATTTTTACCTCTTATGTACCTCCTCCCCACCCCATACACATTAACAATCTTTTTTTCCCTCTCCCAAGTGAGATTGTGATAGTTCTATGACAGTTGTTAGTGAATTTCTTGAAATCAATGGAGTTTAGTCATCTGAAATATATAGAACATGCTAAGAGGTTTCTTCCACAGTACAAAAAGTAGGTGATGTGTTGTCTGACCACCGATTATAATTCTTATTGATTATTCTGGAATTTATGGGCAGAATACAAACTGATTAGTTTATACCAAAATTTCTTCTTTTGTCTAATTTTCTGGTTACATCAAGTTAAGAAGTAGAAAAATAAATTATGAAACAGTAGACTACCTTAGTACCTTTGTGAATAGGATGAGTTTGTGAGTGGCTATTAGCCTTTGATATCATATATAAGTGCTTTCATTCCAGGACCTACTTTCCATCCATTTCAGGCCATCATGAAGGAAACAGCCCTAGAGCCTGCTAAGGCAAAACAAATAAAATCATCATTAGAAGACTTGTACAATTAAGCACCATTGTTGACCAGTAGCCATTTCAATTTTGATTCTATAAACCCTAGTTTAAAAGACCATTTGCCTAAAGGTTGATCTGGAAGCTCCCTAGTCTAAATGCAACTTATTAGTTCCATTCTAATTTTTATCACGCATCTAGTTACTATATAAACTCCTAAAATGTGATTATTAATTTAGGATAGTTGATGTTCACAATAGAAGGTATTAAATTAGTGTAATAGGGCCTTTGTAACAAGCCAAGATGAACTAAAAGGAATGTGCCCAGATCCTGAGAGATTTCCTGTATTCTCCTACCCACTTATTCAGAGATGCATCCACAAGGCAAAACATCATGAACTGAGACCCTAACAGAAGAAGGGATACCTGCTTTACTCAATCCCTTTTAGGTCCCATGGCCCCGTGAAACAGGCCTTGGATTTCTTTGTTTTATGTTGTTTTTTCTTTTTTTTATACAGTTCTTGATGCAGGTAGTAGTCACCAATGAACCACTGGAATTAAGTTCCGGTGATATTGGAGGCAGGGTTCCCTGAGGGACGTTATAACCTGTCAGCCCTTCAGTAAAGCCCTGAAAAGCTGGAAGACCTAGACTCAATCCCAAGAAGGCTTTGGACTTGGAATTTGGGTATGCGTTATATAGGTACCGAGTTAAACTCTGAACCTAATACCCTTCCGTTCCCCAGAATATAAGGGAGGAAGGAGAGATAGTTATACCCCATTTGTTCAGGAGTATGTTTGTATATTTCTTATTTTACCTTTAAAGAAAATATTCTTTTGTAAAAGCTAACCTGACTGTTATGTGGTTAAATAGAAGGGGGGGTTCAGAAGTCATCCTGTAATTTTAGAAAATTGAGAGGACTTTATCAATGGGGGTTGGAGTCAATGACAAAGATGCAAAACATCCCTTTTAAGGTTCTTCAGAAATATGGCTCAGAAATGTGAACTGTAACATACCTCACCTTCAGGCAGTGAGGGCTGATTTTTTTTTAGGAAAGATTTGTATGAAATTAATACATAAGCTTAAAAGTGTAAGTTTAATGGGTGCTAACATTGGATGATATCAGTGATTGTAAGATCTACCATAAAGCCCTACCCTGCTTTAAGTTATAAGCAGCAGTACTGGCTGCATGAGGCAGAATCACTTGGGACTCTAATTTTTATTTAATCTCGGTTTGATTCCAAGTAAAGCGTTTGTGCTGCTCAGTCAATTATCCACCATGCAGGAAGAGATGCCAAGTTTCCCACAGGGAGTTTTGTCTTCTACCTGCAAATATTACAATCAGACAGGTGGATGAAGACAGCTGGTAAGGCTGAGGGGATGGCCTTATGAAAATAAAGCAGGATTCTTTTCACTTACTTTGACCTTTCCCCCTTGGGAAGAGAAATTTCTCACATTTTAGGTCATAATAGAGCTTATGAAAAATAATCTCTTGAAAATTTGAATTTCTTATACATATTCACTTACTGTTAAAAATATTTATTCCATTTACCTGAGATAAAATAAAGCTGAGAAAGTTTTGTCCCATCCTATGATAGTTAAATTCTGTGATCTTTGGTTGTAGACCTTGCGGAATAATTTTGATGTTGTTTACTGTCATCCATCAATTTCTTCTTCCCATTGCAATAAATTCCTTTGACGATAAAAAGAGACACATGTTTTAAAATGAAATTAGCTTTTTTATCATTAAGAATCCCCAAATCCGAAGGAAATGGACTTCATACTCACCTGGAGAGGCTTATATGAATTGATGCTGAGTGAGAAGAGCAGAACCAGGAAAAATTTGTACATGGTCACAGATACATCATATGTGTAACGACCGATTTTGAAAAACTGGACGCTTCTGAGCA
>CM053597.1:195310939-195326864 GCA_028646575.1 Pseudocheirus occidentalis | reverse complement strand
TTGGGGAATGGCTGAGCAAGTTATGGTATATGAATGTGATGGAATATTATTGTGCTATAAGAAATGGGAAGGAGATTGACTTCATACTTACCTGGAGAGGCTTATATGAATTGATGCTGAGTGAGAAGAGTAGAACCAGGAAAAATTTGTACACAGTCACAGATACATCATATGTGTGATAACCAATTTTGAAAAACTGGACGCTTCTCAGCATCGCACAGTTAAAAGACAACTATACAAGTCTCAGGATGGAAGAAGATGTCTACATTCAGAGAAAGATCCAGAAAGGTCAGAGTTTAAAAGGAGACTGAAGCAATGCATGCTATCATTCTTTTCGATGTTTGCCTTTTGTTTCTCTTTTCTCATTGTTCACTCCATTTACTATAACACGTATTCAATCAGACTAGTATACAAATGTGAAGGAGTTTGCAGATCCTATACATGATTGTATGCCACCATGGCAGGGGTGGGGGAGGAAGGGGGAAAAATCTGAAATTCAGTTGATTCTGGAACTGAATGTTGTAACCTTAAAGTAGACAAATAAGTCAATAAAATTAAAAAAAAAGAATATCTAATACATAGTATGTAAGTGCTACATAAATGCTTAATCACAACTGTTTGGATATTTTGTGTTTAAGATGTTTGTTGGATATTTAGTTCAAGATGCCTAATAGGCATTGGGAAATGAAAGTCTGGATATCAGCAGAGAAGTTATATTTGGATACATAGATTTGAGAAGCCAGAGCATAAAGGGTGGGATTTTTCTAAATTTAGGGTCTATCTACCTATATCTAGATCTATGTCTATATCTATATATGCATATATATGCACATATACATACATATAAATATATGTTAGGGTACAGTTCAGTGTTTATTCAAACAATTATAAGTAGGAATCCTAAAGCTGGAGCTTAAAAATAAGAATAGTAATATTAACAATTTTATGATTTGCAAAGTGATATGTATTTGATCTCCCTAACAACTCTATGAAATAGGTCCTATTATTATGCCCATCTTACAGATGATAAAACTGAGGCAAATGGGTTAAGTGGTTTATTCAGGGTCAAACACTTTGTAAATACTTGAGGTAGGACCTGAGTTAATGTCTTCCTGATTTCAAATTCAATGTTCTCTCTAGTCCTCTCTCTCCCTCACTGAAATTTAGGTGCTTACTTACCCGTATAGACCGATTTCCGTGCCTTGAGATGAATGTAACCATCATTTTGAGGACTACAGTTAGCCCTCTGAATCAGACATTAATTGGGAATTCTGGCATTAGGATCCAGTTCAGTTGGGGTTCTGTTGTTGTTGTTGCTGTGGTTGTATCTACATTATCAAAAAGGACCAATGACAGCAGGAGGGTGATTTCTTGACTTGCAAATGAATTAGATTTACATGAGGCAGACCCGTGAAAAATCATCAGCTTCACTATCTCCTCCAGAATCATCAGAGTCGGGTAGCAAGACATACCTCAGTGTGACTGGCAATGGTACCAGAAGCAGTTGGGACCTGTAGGCTGAAGTAGAGTGTGTTAAACCTCAGTCTCTTACCTCCCCCTATGCCTACTGATTTCTCTTCTAGTTTCAAAGCTATCTCTATAAAAAGTGTAGCACTGTCTCCAGGTTTCTGGTGAAAGGATATGGTGATCATACAGAAAAAGAGACAGCCCATCCTTGAGAGAGTTTTGCCATACTAACCCCAGGAGAGAGCTGTAGGGATAGCAGTGGGGAGCCGGGGGGTTAAATTCTGGATTCTGATACTTACTTAGCTATGATACCTTAGGCAAATCAGCTTCATTTTCCTCATCTGGAAAATGGAGATAAGGATGACTATTTGCACAGAGTTGTGAGGAAAAGCCATTGTCAATTATAAAGAAGCATATAAATATGAGTTATTATTAGTAAAGCTCTTCTAATCTATGGTTCTGTCCTGTTTCCTTTTTTTTTAGGTTCAGCATGTGTAATTTAACCCTGAATGTAAGGTTAATTTGTCCTGAAAGAATTAGATAGGGCAAATGATTATACTTCCTCTGTTGCTGCTCGCTGAACACTGTTCCATGTTTAGGCAAACTTAAAAAAAATACTCAACATGTTTTTTTTCCAGGTAGTCAGATTTTCTTGATGCTTGTGGATTGGGGCATACTTTATGACAGCCAAAATTTCAAGACTTTGATTTATTTTTCAAAGTATAAAACATCATATTTGTAGATATAGAAAACTAACATAACTCAATTTTTAATTTTCATGAGAGTAGAGAAGATCTTTTTTTAACATCAGAATTGATCTTTTACAAAGATTCAAATTAAGACAAGTCAACAAAGTTTTATTAACTACTTACTCTGTGTCAGGCACTCTTCTGGTCACTGGCAATAAAAACACAACATCTGACCCCCAACGAACTTTTGTTCTCTCAGATAATCTACATATAAGCATGTATAAAAAGAATTATGATTTATAATCACAAATGTACATGTCATAGTCATAAAATAAATACAACTCACAGTACTTACAGTTTTTAATAAGAGTTCATTTGTCCACCATATAGTTCCTAAAATTTAGAGGGTATTATAGTTGCTTGTCCAGTTATAATACCAAAACAGCTGGTGGATAGAGGGCTGGACCTAGAATCAAGAAGTCATAAATTCCAATCCAGCCCTAGGCACTTGTGTGACTGCAACTGTGTGACCCTTGGCAAAGCATTTAAGTTCTATTTGCCTTAGGTTCTTCTTTTGTAAAATGGGAATAATCATAGCACCTACCTTACAGGATTTTTGTGAGCATCATATGGAATGTTATTTGTAAGGGGCTCTCACAGTGCCAGACACATTGTAGGTACTTTATGAATGACTGGTCCCTATCCTTTCCTTTCTAAGTATAACAGTTTGGTTGAACAAGATTTTAATCAATATTTTACTCTTATTTAGATCTTGAAGCCTCTGCTTTGTCAGTACTTGAGTCATTTGCTGTAAAGGTATGCAATTTACCAACCTAACCCCCACAATACACACACACCTGGACTAGAACTTTATTGGGATGCATGGAATCCAAATGGCAAATTACATTAGCTCTGGGGCTATAGAGCCATGCCTGTTTGCCAGTTAGATTCCAAGTTGATGGACTTCTACTGCACAAATAAGAAGATAATGAATTGTCGGTGATTTTGAATGCGTACAAATGTGAACATTCTTCTGAATATTTGAAAATGTTTTAGCTATTGCTTTTTTATGATAATAAGTGAGAACTATGGGTCTTTTTCATATTTGAAGTCTAAAAAAGTGTTTGGGAGACAGATGGAGAGGACAATGCTACTAGAATGAATGAATATGTTTGATGACAATTTCAAAGAGAATGGTGATATGCACTCAAATGCTTGCTTGGAGAGAATAAGGTCTTGGTTTTCATTTGCTTGTTTTTAACCTCCCTTTCCAAGAAGAGATTCAAGGGAATGACAGGGTTTTCACACGGAGACAGATTTACTTGTCTCATTACAGGAAATGTAATATCTAAGACTCCCAGCTAGTTCTTTATTAGTGTTCCAATGATTCTATTCGTGGTGGGTGAGGGTGGTCACTGAGAGCCAAGTAATTTTGCTCTCCCCTTCCCACCCAGTGAATAATTTGGGACAATTAAGCATTTCTGAAATTTCTGGACAAGAGGAAATTATTCTCTTTGGAAATAGATATCTATTTCATTCAAGAGGTGGGGAGGATAAGGGTGTTGGTGTTTGTTATACATTACCCTCTCTTTCAGTGGTATAGATTAACTGTCTTCTAACTCAGGGCTGACTCAGATCTAAAATCAGGGGTTAGCTGAGTTGTGTGCTATGTACATGTTTATGTATGAATGTACTATGTGTGTATGCATGTATGTGTGGATATATGCATATATTTGTATGTAGGTAGGTATATATGTGCACGTGTGTATTATTCATATGTATTGTGTGTTTATAGCATATATACGTGTGTATGCATATATATATATATATGTAATGTATAAATATACACATATCATAGAATTAGGTCTAGAAGAGGAATTAATGGTCATAAAGTTATAGCCAACCCTCTCATTTTATAGATGAGGAAAAAGATTAAGTGGCTTCTAAATGGTCACACAGCTAGTAAACACCTAAAGCAGAATTTGAACTCAGGCTTTCCTGAGTTCAAATCCAGTACTATACCCACTGCAATTGTAATTCAATAAACATATTTAAAGCCCCTGCTCTTGGAACTTTGCTAAGAGCTTAGCTTCAACTAGTTTATACAAGGAAAGGCAGACAATAATAAATAATACTTCTCATTTCTAGAATGATACAATGTTCGCAAAATGTTTTTTCTGATGATAACCTTGTGAAGAAAGTAATGTGAATATGATCACCATTTTAGGTTTGAGGTAAATGGTACACAATGAAGTTAAATTATTGTGCCCAACATCACCCGGATGTCTTGCAACTGGACTTGAAATATCTCTTCTAATACCTTATATCCAAGGCAGCGAGGTAGCCCAGTGGATAGAACATTAGTTCTGGAGTTAGGGGAAACCTGAGTTCAAATAGTTCTTTAGATGTTAACTGTGTCACCCTGGGCAAGTCACTTCACCCTCTTGCCTTGGTTTCCTCATTTGTAAAATGAGCTTGAGAAAGAAATGGCAAACCGCTCTAGCCTCTCTGCCAAGAAAACTCAAATGGGGTCATAGAGAGTGAAATATGATTGAAAAGACTCAACACCACCACCACCTTATCCAGGAAATCTCATAATTTGCCATAATGCTTAGGTATTCTCTCAAAAGAGGAAGTAACTCTTAAGAGAAACAAATCCATAATCCTATTGCTACAGCTATGTCTCAAAGAGATGAGCTGTTACCACTAATTAAAACAGGAAAAGAACCCCAGACCTTACTATGATACTTACTTACTCCCATACTTAGGAGGCTTTGGGAGACCTGAGAGTTCCAAGTAAGAACACCAGCTATGTGAGGTAACGGACGAGACTGCATCAGGACAGAAGTGGATGCTGTGACAATAATTAATAATACTATAAAATACTGTTGACTAAGACACATTGTGAAAACTGAGATGCTTTTTGAGCGTGTTTTTTTCATTATTGTAATAGCTGGCATTCATATGGCAATTTAAAATTTGTGACATGCTTTATAAATTTATCTCACTTAGTCCTTACAACAACTCTGAGTGTACATGTTATTATTATTTCCATTTTATGGATAAGAAAAATGAGGCAGACAGAAGTTGAGTGATTTTTTAAGAGTAACACAGCTACTAAGTGTTCATGACTGGGTTGGAACTCTGGTTTTCCTGAATTGAGGTCCAGGGATATATATTAATGTTACTCTGAAATACAGTGACCATCCTATTTTCAAGTAGTACTTTATATCACCTTTTTGGATCACAAGATTTTACTAAGTTTCTGGAAAGTCTAGGATGTGGACTCAAGCCAACAGAAATATGACAAGCCATAACATAACCCAATGTCTTCATGCCAGAGACATCTGTGCCAGGAGGTTTGAAAAAGTCGATTGGACAAGGATTTAGCATCAGAAAGACCTAGGTTCAAATTAGAATTACTAGCACTATAGGGCCAGTACAGTTGTTCAACCACTCTATGCATAGGTTTTTACCTCTGTAAAATGACAGTTGGATTTGATGGATTCTAGATCTAAATCTATGTATAAACCTTTAAGCCCCTCCCCGAAAAATGGGGCTACATAAAGGAGTTGCCCTCCGAATCAGCTAGTTTACATGACTTATTTAATTCTCTATGCTCCATGTTTTCTAGTTTTCCTCTAAAAAAAACAGAATAACAGTACATTTGGAGAAATCACCATATCCTGGGGCGTATTATGAGACCTCTGGTCTACATTTCATTATATACAGTGAGGCATGGAGCCCTGTCATGTGGTATTAGGGCACACAATTTTTACTTCAGGTTTCAATTTTAATTTTAGGGTTCATTCAAACTGGATAAGACTAGGAATGTATCTCTGCAGTGGCTTGTCAAACCACTGCTGTGCTCACTCACCCATGCATGCTGGGACATTGATCACACCGCAATGATGAATGTATACCTAACCCAGACTAGAATTGAACCTTTTGATTGGGGCGGACACCAACTGAAGCAGATAAACAGGATTTGCTGTGCGCTGTAGAACTGGTAACTTGTCCTTTGCATGAGGGAAACTGCTAGACATAGTGGCTATGGATTTCTGAGGTAAAATTTCCTTGATGTAATGCTTATCAGAGGAGAGAGCAATCTGTTGTATTCCGCTCCCCAGAGAATAAGTGGAAGCCCTTTGAGTTGGGGGTGGTGGTGGAAATAAGTAACCATATACAATGTTACATAAAGCTCAAGATCCTAAGAAGGAATAGCATAATGTCTATTGTGTGTTTTCTTTTGTTTTAAATCCATCATGAACCTCTCTGGAAAATGAACAAACAAAAAATAGATTTTAATGAATTTACCTAATAGGCTCAGACGAGACCAGAGTGATCTGAGGAAAGTAGGTAGGGCAGTGAATGGAGTGTTGGATGTGGAGACAGGAAGACTTGAGTTGAAATCTTGCCTCAGACACTTACAAGCTATGTGACCCTGGGTAAATCACGCAACCTCAATTTGCTCAGTTTCCTCAACTTTAAAATGGGAATAATAACACTTATTTTGCCATTATTGTGAAGATAGAATAAGATGACAGGCGTAAGGTGTTTGGTACAGTCACGAGGCAAATATTAGGCATCATATAAATACTTGTGATTAGGGAGAGGATGTGATTCATCCAGAGTGATACAGGTAGGTAGTAAGTGGTAGAAAGAGCATTTAAATCTAGGTACTCTTATTCAAATCGAGGACTGTTTATAGAGTATTGTGCTGTCTCTGGAGACAAGAGGAAGGGAACTGTGTTTTTAGTTGTCCTGGACAATAGACATACATATATTAGCATATACAAGAGAACATATTTATGTATGCATACATGTGTATACACACATACATGTATACATATTTACAGGGATATTTAATGGGTTTTTCTCTTGGTTTTGCTTTGAATGACACTAAATACAACTCATCTCCAGCTCTTTCTATGGCTTTTGGGAGGGGAGCATAATGGATAGAATTCTGGGCTTTGAATCAGGAAGTCCTAGGTTGACCTCTCACCTCAGATACTAGCTGTGTGACATTTCACAACTCACTTCATTTTTCTAGCCTCAGGAGCAGTTTCCTCAAATATGAAGTTAGAACACTGAATTTGGTAGCCTTTAAAGTCTTTTCAATCTCTGAAGCTAAGGTCCTTAATTTGATTATTCTTCTCCACTTCCAACCTTCAAATTCCCCAGTCGCGCGTCATCCTCTATTTCATCCTCCCTCACACCTCAATCCAGTCAGTTGATTAATCTTGTTGATTCTGAATCCACAACATCCTTTACACCTCTTCTTCCCACCCCCTTTATTTATATTCAAACAACCAACACCCTATAATTCAGGCCCTCATTACCCCTTGGCATGGTGATAGCAACTAATTACCTCATGTATCTATTTCTTCTTATATGCCAATAACAAATTGATTGCCCTAAAGCTCAAATATGACCATTACTTCCAAAAGTTATGGTAGTTTTCTCTTGCCAAAAGAGGGAAAAACCAACCAACAAACAAATAAATAAACAATAAAAACAACAGACAAATAATACTTTCCATAGTTGGCAATGTAGTCTGCTTCCATCCCATTTTTATAGGATCACTACACTATGCCCCATTTCAAACTCTATGTGTTTTAGTCAAGCTGGTCTATTTCTTCTCCATTCATGACCTTCCATCACCAATTTCCATGTCTTTACATAGTCAGCTTTTACATGTCAAAGAGATCTAGAACCTAAGTGTTCTCATCCTCAAGACCTGCCTCTAGTCTTTTTGTATATTCTAGTGGTTCTCAACTTTCCTAATGCCATGACCCTTTAATACTTGTATGTGGGCATATCTGCATGTGGGGAGATCCACTAGAAGTCAGATAAAGGAGCGATGTCTTGGGTCCTAAGACTGTTACGGTTTGGGGGGATCAGGCTGTATAGGTTTCACCTATACCCTTCCTCAACAGGCTTCGGGCGTCCCCAGCTCCCAGCTTCCGCTTACTCTGGGAGAAACAGCTGCACAGAAAAACTCAGGACTCAGGACTTGCTTCTAGCTACTTTCTCTAAGCTTGGCGTGGCTGGAACTTTCTCTTCTTCAGAACACAACACTTGCTTCTAGCTACACTCTCCAAGCCTGGCGTGGCTGGACCTCTCTCTCATTCTTTAAGCTTGGCGTGGCTGGAACTTCCTCTTCTTCAGAACACAACTCTTGCTTCTTGCTACAGTTCTCTAAGGCTGGTGTGGCTGGACCTCCCTCTGCCTCCTGGTAGCCTGTATTTAAGTCCTTTCTCCAAGGCCCCTTAGGGCCCCTCCCCTGGCCATGCCCTCACCACAGCGAGCCAATCGTGCATCACCCTGAAGGTGGAGAGATTATCCTGCTTATCGCAAACAGGTGCAGCCTTCACATTCTGCCCCCAGGTGATCACGGGCCTCCTGTTAGCTGAGGACCAGTTCAACCCATTACCAACAAGAGCCCCAACATAAGACCATGGGGAAATATGTTTTCCCATGGTCTTAGGCAACCCTTATGAAAGGGTGGTTCGACCCACAAAGGGGTTGCAACCCACAGGTTGAGAAGCACTGGTATATTTGGACAAGTTCTTTATGTAATGTTTAAGACAGATTGGTTTAGAATCTTTCAGGTGCTTGTATTACTATTCTATTGGACAAAAAGGTCAGTTCCCACTTGAAGCTCATTTATGATGGTTAAACTTAGCAGGTACAAGAGTAGTTGGTGGTGTTTTCTCAAAAAAAAGAACAAAGAAAGAAAGGAAAAAATCCTAATAGCTTTATTGAGATAATAAACTTTTATTGATGGAAGTGAACTTAGAGGTCACTTTGTCTGTTCCTCATTTTCCGGATAAGGAAAATTCTTCAGACAACTCCTGATTCTCTTTTTCACAAGAATTATTTCCCTTTGTATCTTCAGAGTCTCATTCTTGAGAGGTTTCTGTTCCTTCTGGGCTTTGATTTCATGGACAATGGTGCAGTACATAAACCGCCCATCTCTTATCCCTTACTCTCAGTAGGCCACTGACCTTTTCTGGTCCATGAAGTCTTTTAAAGGCCTTTTCATGTGTAAGTCATCATTGGTAATATGCTGTAGCCTACTCTCATCCACCATGAATCTTTCTGTTGTCCTTTGGGTCACTCTGTGCTTTTGATTTCTTCTGAGACCAGTGTGCCATGTTTTGTAATATGATTCAACCATCTTCCCTCTTCCTTTTCATTTCTGGACTCAGCTCATTGCCTATCTTTAGTACCTATCAAAGATATTACATATACTGACAGGTCAGCTGGATGTGCTACCTGTTCCACTCTTCCTCATAGTCTGAATGATATATGTTCTTCATCAGTATTTTTTCTACCATTCAGAACTAGGTCATTCTCCTTTGTTTATAGGTTTTAGTCCGAACATTAACAGGAACAAAACAAAAACATATTCAGATCCATATAGAAAGAACACAAAAAGGGGACTGTTTATGGAGCTGTGAGTCTCCATTTCATTTCTCTTCCTTTTGAGAGAATGAAAAAAGAGGAAAAAGTATGTAATGAAGTACATACATTATTTCAAAATGGCCCTAATTACCTGTGCTTCCTTCTGTTACCTTCTGTCAATTTACAAAAATTTCAAATGCTCCCTTTGATTTAGATATCACAATTGTTTTCTCCTTGTTTTTCTTCTAATTCTCTGCAATTAAAAGCCATGAAAAAAATCTACCCATCTGTCTGATTTCATCTTTCTCTGTCTCTGTCTCTGTTTCTCCATCTCTTTTTATCTTTCCTCTGTGTTACTGCCTATGTTTCTCTCTTGGTAATTAACACTCTCTGTCTCTCTGTCTATCTCTCTGTCTCTCTGTCTCTATCTCTCTGTCTCTCTCTGTCTCTGTCTCTCTCTGTCTCTGTCTCTCTCTCTCTGGCTCTCTCTCTCTGTCTCTCTCTCTCTGTCTCTCCTTCTGAATCTCTCTCTGTCTCTCTTTTTGTCTCTCTCTCCCTGTCTCTGTCTCTTTCTCTCTCTCCACACATATGTGCATGCATACATACATACATATTATACATATACATACAAATACACAAACATATAAACAAAAACATACACACATGCTATCTATAAAAAGAAATAAGATGGGGTGGCTAGGTGGTACAACAAATAGAGCACCAGCCCTGGAGTCAGAAGGACCTGAGTTCAAATCCGAACTCCAACACTTACTAGCTGTGTGATATTGGTCAAGTCACTTAACCCCAATTATCCTGCCCTCCCCTCCCTAAAAAAGCTAAATGAATGAACGAATGAATAAACAAATATATAAATATATTTTTAAAAAGATAATGTTTTTATTTATGAAGGTGTATTGACACAATGAAGTTGTATCTATGTGTATTTACATATTAATATATGGAATTATGATATTTTCAGTCTACATGTATACATATATAGATCAAGAACATACATGTGTACATACATATTAATATATGGAATTATGACATTTGCAGTCTATATGTATACATATATAGATGAAGAACATACATATGTACATGCAAATCAATATGTGTACATAATTTTTAAAGATTCAGGATTAATGCTTTCATAGAAATAACTTGCATGCATATGCATACATATTACATATATGGGTGTATACACATACATCTTTGTGTATAATATCCATCCTGAATTTTTCATGTAGGTATGTTTATGTACATATATACATACATATACATATATACACACATATATATGTATCACTGTGTGTATGCACACACACATACATATACACATATATACCAAACAAAATAAGGAACTAATTAGAGTTGTTCTCTATATCTGAAGTCAAATTCATCAAAATTTCATGTGATACAAACAAAATGACATTTGCATTTAGATAATATGTAGGTATATATACACATAGTAAATTTGCAAGTTGAGGTTTCCTTTGTATTTACAGGATAACTATTACCGGCTGTATATTTTGTTACACAGAATTTCCTCTCCAATTCTATAAGTTATCACTTCATACGCCTTAATAAATGGAAAAAGAGAGATATGTCTGGTCTTAATAAAAGCAATACAGAATTAATTCTGCCACCTAATGTTTTTTAAGTCATACATTTTTATAAGCTGGGTTAGAGAATTAGGTATTTTTATGGATTGTAAATTAGAGACTTGGAATCAAAAAGTGAAAGACAAATTCATTTCAGTGTTTGAAGATGATGCCATTCACTTTGTAATTGCTGAAATCTGTGAGAACAATCAAAATACAGAACACTGTCACATTTGAAATAATATTCAAGAAAGTAAGAATGATGAACAAGTCGTAAATTCCATTTTATCTGTCTCTGAAAAGCTTAAAAATCCATTCAAGTATTTACTATTGCTCTTTTTAAAATCTTCTCCTGAAACCTGGGCAAATGTATGAAGAAAAATGAATCTTTCTTGTCAATAATGTTAACAAAAATGAAACAGGTCCATTCTATTCATTTATTTTTGAAGTTGTATTATAGATGTATTGGCAATAATGAGTAGCCTATGAACCTTTGAACCAATCCACCAAGTGAACACCAGTGTTTCAACATTTCTGCTAATACAGTGAACTACATAAGAATACTCAGCAACGAAGGACAGGAATGAGGTTACAATGACAATAACATTTGACCTCAATATTTTATATTGAATTGAAAAACATTTATAGAGGTAATGGAGTAAAGGGAGCATTCTAGCCAAACTCTCACAACATTTCTCTCCAAACAACTTCAAAATAACACATCAAATCAAATGCTAAATATCCAATAAAAAGATGGGGTAAATTTCTTTTCCAACTCAGGAAAACTTGGGAGGTTAAAAGGAGAAGTTTGTGGAACTGAGATGTGGGCTGGCTAAAATCCCAGTGCAACAAGAATGCCAGCTGCAAGCTTCAGAGGCAGCAGCAAGAGCAGCAGGACCAGGAGCTCTTGATGCCCAGAACTGGTAAGGGAACTGAATATTTACTTGGTCAAAGATTCCAAGAGATGCCTGCATTGGCATTTGGCATGGGACAGGGAATCATATTGCAGTTCCATTGCTGTTGCTAAGTTCTGCATCCCATTTCAAATGTGAAAGTGGATTGCTTCTGGTGTCAAGGGAGCAAGGACTCTAGTTCTAATTCATAGTCCCCAGGAGGATAGCAGTTGTGAAAAAACAGAGTTCTTACTAGAAGAACTGGATCTGACACCTCTTACCAGATCATATCAACTTGGAAGAACTGAAAAAAAAAGTTATTGATTCCTAGAATTTGTTATGAAAATAACAGGGTGGAGGTGGAGCCAAGATGGTGGAGTAAAGGCCAGGCCTTGCCTGAACTCTCCTCCAAAGATCTCCAAATAGCTTTAAATGATGACTCTAAACAAATTCTACCACACAGAATCCACAAAAAGGAGAGTGAAGCGATTTTTCAGCCCAAGAGAATTTAAAAGTTCAGCAGGAAAGGTCTGTTACACTAGGGCAAGAAAAGAGCACAGTGTAGCACACTCTATACCAGTGCACAATGGGCTTTGTCAAAGCAGGACCAGAAAGGCAATGTCTGCTTCTCGAGTTCTGTGACAACAGACGGTAAAGGGATGAAAAAACTGGTCAGAGGAAGATTACAAAGGTCTCTTTTGTAGCACTGAGGTAGGAACCTATTTCTTTCCCCATACTCACATTAGGGTCACAGTCCTGGGTGCCAGCCCCAGGGTGAGGAGGAACACTGGCATACCAGAGTGTGCAGGCCACAGTTGAAAGAGGTCATCATCACAGTTCCAGGATAGAAGAGAGTGCTTATGGTTACTCACAGGCCAGAGTAGTTAAGACACCTCTCCTGAGATCATACCAACTTAGAAAAACTGAAAACTTACAGATCACAAGAAATATCTCTGAAAACAGCTCCACGAAATCTTGGTGCAACATACTCTTCACCCTGGAAGCAGAGTCCTACTTTAACAAAGAGTAAAAAGTCAAGTAATAGAATAGGAAAATGAAGGAACAACAGAAAAATTCTAACAATATAAAGTTACAATAGTGACAAGGAAAAAAAACATACACCCAGAAGAAGATAACAAAATCAAAGCTTCTATATCCAAAGCCTCCAAGAAAAATACCAATTCATCTGAGGCCATGGAAGAGCTCAAAAAGATTTTGAAAATCGAAGAAAAGAGCTTTCCCTCTCCTGCTGCTCAAGGAGTGGGCCACCACCACGAATGACACTGTAATCATCAGAACCAGAAAGTTCATGACAAAGAGGTGGTTATAGATGTGCTTCATCCTGTAAAGGACACAGCACCCAAGACTGAAATTTGAGAAAAACTGGCCAAGATATACAAGACAACTCCAGATGTCACTTTCGTCTTTGGATTCAGAACCCATTTTGGTGGTGGCAAAACAACAGGCTTTGGCATGATTTATTATTCTCTTGACTAAGCAAAGAAAAATGAACCAAAGCACAGACTTGCAAGGCATGGTCTGTATGAGAAGAAAAAGACATCAAGAAATCAGTGAAAGGAATGCAAAAACAGAATGAAGAAAGTCAGGGGTACTGCAAAGGCAAATATTGGTGCTGGTGAAAAGGGCTAAAAGGCACTATGTATTATATTTATCCACGAAGATAATTTTTCACCAGGTCACAAATAAACTATGTAAAACTTTTTAAAAGATCAAGGAAAAGAGGTAGAGGAAAAATTGGGAAGAAAAATGAAAGTAATGCAAGAAAATCATTCTTACCTCTTAATTTTATGTTTTAGATATCATCCTTTCATATTCAACTGATCCTGTGCCCTCTGTCTATGTATACATGTACACATATATACACACATTAACATATACATATATAAAAGTATACATGCACACATACGCCCTCCGATACCTACATTTATGCATGTATACACACACACTTCAGAGTTGTTAAGGCTTTTAAAAGTGTATGATTTGGAATGTTGCTGTCTTCTCAATAATTGTTCTGCTCATTACACTGTTGGTTTATACAGATCTTTTCATGATTCTCCATAACTATGTCTGCCATGATGTCTTACAACAAAGCAATATTTCATCACATTCGTACAGCATAATTTTTTTCAAACATTCCCTAATTCTTAGGCACCCCCTCAAATTCCTTCAACTTTATCACTCTAAAAGGGCAGAACTATTTTTGACCATTAAGTCAATTAAGGAAAAAATAGTTTGATTTGCTTAGAAATAGTCGCTCTCGTAGTCTAACATCTTTCTAATTCATTCTTTTTGTCTTCTCTCCTTTCCCTCCTATTTCTCCGGAGGTAAAAAGTATTTCTTTATCAGACTGGGTACATTCATTCTCCCATCCTGTGACCAGTTTAGGTAAGAATGAAGTTCAAAAATAAGCCTCTTCTATCATACCATCCCCCTTGTTCAGATAAACTTTAACTTGTGTACTCTGAGATATTTTCCCTCAACCTGCTTTTTTCCATGCCAAAATTATGATCCCCTTCTGCATTCTTCTTTTAAGATCATAAAGACATAAAAAGAACTATTTTCCTGTCTAATTAGATTCCTTGTATTTCCTTAAACGAAAATAGGGATTCAAAGAAGGCACACATATCATTACCTGGCCTAGTAGAATATAAACAATGTATTTTGAACTGCACTTTAAAATTTGCATGTAACTCAAGTGTTTTCGTCCCCTATTTCATCCCCTATTTCACTAAAGGCACATTTTTTCCCTCTGTAATATAATATCCAATTTTGCTGGTTAAGATATTTTTGGTTTAAAGCCTATATCTTTTGCTTTCTGAAATTTCCAAATGCAAGTTCTCTCCTTCATGATGTGGTTGCTAAGTCATGTGATCCTAAATATGGTCTCTCAGTAATTGAATTCTTTTTATTGTTGTTATTGCTATTGTTGCTTGCTTGCTTTTTATAAATTTATTTTTTATTTGTTTTCTTGTTTACATTATTCATTTTCATTACATTTTCGAATTACAAATTTTCTCCCCGTCTTTCCCCTGCCCCAACCCTAAAACAGCAATCCCACAGTAAAGCCCCTCCCCTGCTCTGCTCTCTTATTTTCTGGTAGGGCAGGAAGGGTATCTCAGCATTAATTCTTTTTTGCAGGTATTACAGAACTTTAAATTCTAGATTCTTTTGATTCCTCCCTTGTCACCCACCCCCTCCACTGGAAGGGCACTCACTTCAATACAGGTTGTGGATGTGTGATTATACAGGACATCTTCATAGTGGACATATTGTGAGAGAGATCATCCATCTCTTCTTCCTATCCTTCTCCCCTCCCTTGTTCTGTTCTCTACCCTGTCCCTGTCCCTTTACTGTAATGTGTGCTTCCAGCACTCCTCCCCCAGACCCTGCCCTCCCCTCCGTTATCCCGCCTCTCATACCCATGCCCCCTACTCTCTTGTGTGGCATGATGCCCAGTTTAGAGTTTATGCCATTTCTTCCCTAAGCCAAATTCAATGAGAGTAATTGAAAGTATAACTGTAATAGTTATCTCTTGCCTCGTCTCTATGGAATGCTTAATCCCATTTTGTCTCTCCCTGTCTCCTCTCCTTCGAGTTCTCTCCCATCTTAGAATTTTGCCTTTTAAAGTATCCCTTCACATTCAATTCATCCTATACCCTCTATATACACCTATACACACATGCTCAGATATATATTCATACGCATATATAGACTCCTATATGGACCTATGTGTAAGTATACATATATATACATTTGTATTCCCTTCACCTATACTCATGGTAAAAAAAGTTTCATAAGTTACTATTATCATTTTTCCATATTGGCATGTACATAATTCAAATTT
>CM053597.1:195291010-195310439 GCA_028646575.1 Pseudocheirus occidentalis | reverse complement strand
ATATGTTAAGTAATGATATTGCTTCATTCTCGATGTTGCCTTTTAGCAGGATGTAGTTTACTTCCTTATGTCTTTTAATTAGATCTATTTTAGCTTTTGCTTTATCTGAGATAAGAATTGCTACCCCTGCTATTTTTTCCTTTAGCTGAGGCATAATATATTCTACTCCATCCTTTTACCTTTACCCTGTGCGTATCCCCTCATTTAAGATGTGTTTCTTGTAGACAGCATATTGTAGGATTGTAGTTTTTAATCCATTCTGCTATCTGTCTCTGTTTTATGGGAGAGTTCATCCCATTCACATTCATAGTTATGATTACTACCTGTGACTTTCCCTCCACCTTATACCTTCCCCTGTTTATATCTTTATGTCTTCCTTTTCCCTTTCCCTCCTTAAGAATTTTCCTTTTGATCACCACCTCCTTCAATATTCCCTACCCTTTCCCCATACTACTCTGCTCCTCCCTCCTGAGTGTCTTCCCCTTTTTACTCCCCTCCCCCTTATCCCTCCTACTGAGTGTAGGTTATAAAAATTTTTTATTCTTCACAGAGTATGTTATTCCCTCATTGAACCCAAACCAATTCTAGTACATTTCATATATTGCTCCTCAAACTCCCTCTTTTCCCTCTATTGTTATTAATCTTTATGTCTTTTCATGTTAGAATCTAAGCTTAGTCATTTGTGTTGATCCCTCTTTAAGTCAGAACCAATGAGATTAACGATGCTCATCTCCTTCCTTCCCACCCCTCCACTTTAGTATGTTTTTATGTCTCTTCTTGTGGCATAATTTACCATCTTCTACCTGTACTTTTCCTTTTCTCCCATTCCCTTTTTTCCCCTTAATAGGTTTTTTTTTTCAAATCTGCAGATTCATCCAATTATACCCATAGCCTCTTTCTGTGTACAACCCTTTTAAGTGTCACAATACTTATACAAATTTCAGTATTGACATGTATCGGCTTCTCATAAAGGAATGTAAACAGCTTGCTCTTATTGAGTCCCAAGTTATGTTCACGTGTGAACATCTGTGTGTATATGTGTATGTGTGAGTGTATATTTTCCTTGTTTACCTTTTTATGTCTTTCTTGGATCTTGTAAGTGGAGATTGAATTTTCCATTGAGCTCAGGCTTTTTTTCATAAGGAAAGTTTGGAAGTCCTTTATTTCATTAAATGACCATCTCTTTGCCTGAAAGAATATGGTCAGTCTTGCCAGGTAGTTGATCCTTGGTTGCAGTCCTAACACTTTTGCTTTATGAAATATCACATTCCATTCCCTCCAGTATTTTAATGTAGCAGCTGCCAAATCCTGTGTAATCCTGACTGTCATTCCATGATGTTTGAATTGTTTCTTTTTGGCTGCATTCAGTATTTTCTCCTTGACTTTGTAGCTCTGGAGTTTGGCTACTACATTTCTTGGAGTTTTCAGTTTGGAATCTCTTTCACGAGCAGATTGGTGAATTCTTTCAATAGTCCTTTCTCCTTCTAATTCTAGGACCTCAGGATAGTTTTCTTTGACAATCTCTTGAAGGATGTTGTGCAGCCTGGTTTTTTTATCCTGGCTTTCTGGTAGGCTGATAATTCTTATTTCCCCTGGATCTGTTTTCCATGTCAGTTGTTTTTCAAGTAATATATTTTGCATTTTCTTCTAATTTTTCAATCTTTATGTTTTGTTTGACTGCCTCTTGTTGCATCATGGAGTTCTTTTTTTTCTTCATCATAAAGTTCTTAGCTTCAATTTGCCTGATTCTAATTTTTAGTGAATTATTTTCCTCACCTAGTTTTTGGAGTTTCTTTTCCATATGTTCATTTTTCATTTTTAGGGAGATGTTTTCTCCAGTTAGATTTTGGACCTCCTCTCCTAGTTCTCCAATTATGCTTTTCAAAGATTTGTTTTCTTCAGTGAGAGTCTTTTTTTTTTCCAATTTGGTCACTACCTTTCTAATTTCATTTTTAAAATCTCTTTTGAGATCATCCAAGAAGGCTCTTTGGGCATGAGACCAATTCACATTTCCTTCTGTGATCTCCAGTGTGGATATAGGGTCCCTTTTGCTTTCTGAATTTGTTTGTTCTTGCTCATTATAAAAAAAAGATTTGATGGTCCTTGTCTTTGCAGTTTCTTTGTTTCCCATTTTAAGTGCCTGTGTCCTGGATTTTTTGAGTGGATATCTGTTTCTGGGGGGCCAGAGTATTGTGCTTCTCAGGCTGGGAGGTAGGAGTTTGGTAGCTGTAGGCTTCAAGTGTCTAGCCTGAGACCAAGACCAAGACACTCAGTGGTTCCTCTGAGTTACCCTGGGGCTTACCATGTAACCTATGGGGTAAACTGGCTCCTTCAGGTTTCTGTGTCTGTGTCTCTGCACTACAGCTCAGGTAGGCTCAGAGCAGGCTACAGCTGAAGGCCCAGAGGCAGGGCTGCTGTTTGCTGATTGGCCCAGTGATACTAAAGCACACCTAGGTTTTTCTTGTTAGGGCTTGCTGGTTCCACCTTCCTGGGCTTAGATTCTATACTATCTTCTTTCCCCTTTCCTCAGCCACACCCAAGCCTGCAGCTAACTCTAATTCAAGATTTTACTCTGGGTGGTACATTTAATTCTGGACTTTTCTGTGTCATGGAGGGGGTATCAGAGCAATTCAACTTTATTCCTCCATCTTGGCTTCTGGAAGTATGGGTGTATAATTTTAAACATTCATATTTTCCCAGGGGTAGGCACTGATCCTGCTGTTGGCCCCGAGGTTTTTTCCTACCCCGTTTGATGATTCTCTGTCCTGTGGTGAGATGGGCTGGCTGGGTGAGTCAGCTGGCTCACTGGGGCTTCTTCTCAGTTTGCTGTACTCTGTTCTCAGCCCTGTGTTGGTGCAGTTCCCTTGTGTTCAGTGTTCTCCTTACCCCAACGTGAGTAGGCACTTTCCTGGGCTGGGAATCTGTCCTGATCAGTCATACAATGGGTTCTGTCACTCTTAAATTCCTTCAGATTCACTTTTTAGCCTTTAGCAACAGAATTCCATTGGCCTTTTTCTTAGCCTTATTGTTCCTGGATTGATAGGTGTGGAGATTGCCCTAGGTGTTGCCAATCCACTCCCTTGAAGATTCTGGTTGTGGCTTTTCCCCTGTCCTTTGCTTTTGAAGAGGACCATGAGATCAGGGCAATGATGACATGACTTGTAGTTGACTTTGACTTGAGTGAGGGAAGGCTGTGCAAAGTCACCAGCCTCACATTCTCTTCCAGAGCCACCTGGATCCAGTGACCTGGTATTCTTTTTTTGGAAGTGGGCAGAGCATAGGGCCAGCCCTACATGTTCCATGGTATTACTTTATACATGCTTAATGGTTTGGGCGCAAAAAAGATCATTAATTTGTTAAATGATTAAATGAGGTCTGATTTACCATGGCTAATAATATTTTTATTTGCAGTGTTAAAATTAATGCACATAATTGAAAATATATTTAATTTTTATAACTGTTTGAATTTTTATAGTAGAGAATGTAATTTTAATTCAGTATTTTCCTAATTTTACTCATATAACAATAAATTCTTATTTAAATGAACATAACTTCATTTTAAAAAAGAATAAATAGAACCCTTATATTTTTCAGTTTTAAATTGCTTATCCTTCCTGCTCAGTGTTTACCCCATGATACAAATGCTGCTAAAAACAAGGATTTATGAATAAATTGACATTTATATCTTATATTCAAGAATGACCTTTCTTTTAGCATATTTCTTCTCTCTCCATATATATCTGTTTCTTAGTAGGATTTCCTAACTTATATTCACATTTTTGTTTCATGAACCTGTAATTTTTGTGGAGAATATAAGTTAGGGAATGTTGACAATATGATTTGGTCAAGGGAAGGTGGTGGGTTGGGTTTTTTGGGGGGAATCTATTTTTGTTACTGCTGAGTTGTCACACAAGCTACTTAAATAGATGTAACATTAGTATTATTCTGACACCACAGACATAATTATTCTGCATTACATTTGTGTTCTTGGCATAAAAATGCAGACTCCAACACCTACAGTTCAAGAAATATTTGCCAGGATACTGTTTGGAAAATGTCAGTCCAGAGTCCTCTGAGGCCCCCATATATAAAAAAAAATCTTCCTCTAAACAATAAAAGAATAGACTAAGGCTAAATAATTTTCCGTCTTCCTAAATGGATTGTTTCATAGAGATCTTTCTGTAATGTTGCCTCCTTGGCCAACACTGGGTTCTGTATTTGGTCTCCACTTGCCATACCAGTGCCCAGAAAGGCAGGAAAAGGCCCTCAGGATATTAAAAAAAACTTTCTAGAATTTCCAGTATATCAGCTAGACAATCTTCATGGCTAGCTTCACACGTTTGAGAAGTATTTTCTTCTCAAATGTGTATAAGAAGATAATATCTCAATACTTATTGAATGGGAATGGGGTGATTTTCTTTGCAAAGCTCACAACACGGCCCACAACATTAATAAATGGCAAATTAAATTGCATTTGATTGAATTGGAATGAATTGAACCAGAGTTGTGTGAAGTGGCAGAAAAATGGCATGTTTGGGGCATTTAAAAAATAGAAATGAAGTTTTATGTTGTTGGGTGGAAGCTTGAGACAAGAATATAGAGTATTTAGGAAAGCTATTGAATGGACTTATTTAGGTCCATTTTTAAACCCATTCTAGTGACTCTGTGTGTGTGCACGCATGTGTATCTTGTACATGTTTTGCTGTTGTGTTGTCCAATTAGACAAAACTATTTAGATACAATGTTTTCTTACTTTGGAATAACTTTCTTATGAAGCATAAATCAAACCAAATCTGATATTTCATTTTAAAATTCATGCCTATAACCAAATAAATATTGTGTGTTACAGTTTGCTATAGCTTATTTAGAGGAATAACATTTTTTTATAAATGCTAGACATTCTTTCATGAAAAGAATAAATAAAAAGTAGAAATACAAAAAAGGCACACAAATATCTTCATATATCAAAGGAAAGAATCACTTTCAATAGGAAGAAAACTATGAAACAGGGAAAAGCCAGTGTTGGAACATGTAGAAGGTTGTCTTGACCTTAGGTAACCAGTTATGAGAAAAGTAGACTAGGATAATTATGAGAAATCACTTAAATATGGGTCAAAAGCCCAGAAGTACCTTTTCTTTACTCTTAATAAGTGGCTAGGGATGTTAGAAGGCAGATCATGAATGTCAGAGGTAATAAAAGGGGCATGGAATAATCATGGCTAACCACAGGCTTGAACTAAAAGTTAATTCAGTTTTTTTTTCCGTGAATTTAAAAGTAGAAAAAAGAGGTAAAAGTCTATGCAAATTTATTTTAAAATACTAATATTCTAATATTCTTCTTTTATTTGTATTTTGATACTCAACATTCTTCTACACATGTATTCATTTTATCTATAAGTTATAGCTAAGTGATGAAATATATTTGTTTATTCCACCTTTTTTACAAAGAAAATAGTTTTAAATATCAAAATTATGATACGAATGAGACTTTGATTAATGAAATGGTAGTAATTTTCAGATCATTCTGTGTGCCTAGTATCAATGCCAAAGACTTCTTTACTATATATTACCAAAAAAGTGAAGGCAAAGAAGAGACTATAGATACTGAAATCAATTCTACAAACATGATCATTATTGGTTGAGAAATGAAGAGCATTGTCTCAGGTAGAAATAAAAATTTAACTTTAAACGAAGCAAAATTGGTATTAAATATTTAGAAATAACTGGAGACCTGACCCTTTGGCTTTTTGGCTTTCTCCAATTCAGTTGCAATCTGACAAAAATGGACACTTTTGTTGATTACCTGAGTAGTCCAAGAAATGACTGTACTTGAGATGACCTCATACTCATGAGTAATGTATTTATTTTAAACATCACCTGAGAAAGTATTGCTTTGACTTTTGGTAGAATTACAGAAGTTGAGTGAAGGAAAGGAGAGTGGCACCATCTTCTCCATGTAAATGACATTTACAGCATTTTGAAAAGAATACATCATTATGATTTCATCTTCCCAAGTATAAAATGACTTTTAATATGTAAGGACATTTTACTGTGCTGTTTTATTTAATCAGCCCATAAGAATTTGAACATCTGCATTATGATAGATATTTTGAGTAATGAGAGAATTAGAAATCTGTAGCCGTGGACTCAGTGAAAGATCAGTATTTCTTGTTTTCAAAGAATTTAGATTTTAATTCAAAGGACAACAGTGGTACAGGAAAACTATTCTTGGTACAATGCCAAGATTAAATTTAAGATCTAAAGTCCTGGGTTTGAATTCTGAATGCTTTTTACTTATTATATGAACATGTATGATGACATCTATGAAAAAAGGAGTTTAGATCAGACCTTTAAAGGCTCATTGAGCTTCCTAATGTACCACACAATGAATTTTTAAACACACAAACATTTATTTGTGCAAGTATTTTGGAGCAGCTAGGTGGTACAGTGGAGAGAGCTCTGGTCTGGAGTCAGGCAGACCTAAACTTAAGTCTGACCTCAGGCACCTATTATCTGTGTGTTCCTGGGCAAGTCACTTGATCTCTATCTCCGTTTATTCATCTGTAAAATGGGGATAATAATAGGATCTACCTCCAAAGGATGTTGTGAGGATTGAATGATATAATATTTGCAAAGTACTTGGTGCATAGTTGTTTTTTCTTCAATTTGGAAAAGGACCAATGGCATTGCATTGGGATGTCTTGACCTGTTCATCAAGTGACACATAATAAAAGATGTATAAATGTTGTTGCTATTGTTGTGGCTGTTGCTGTTCCTGCTGTTTTTGCTGGTGATATTATTGTATTGATGGCACAACCTCATTTTATTCAAACTTGCTCAAGTTTAATTGAGTCAAGGTAGTTATGTTAACACCCTTGGATAAGAATTATAGATTGTTCTTAGAATTCAGCTGATGTAGACGTAAGTCCAATGAATTGAATAGACCATGTGGAATTGGGAAAGGAAATGAGCTGTCTATATGGCAATAGTTAGATGTAACAGATGGACAAATCATGTGCTATATACTAGGGCCCATGGAATGCTAAGGTTTTTAGAGGAAGATGTTCAGGGTATTGGATGGATACCCTGTGGAACATTTGCAAGATGACATAAAAAGAATTTCACAAGAGAACAAGGTGGTAAAAGACTATGGTAGAAAAACCCACCAAACTGATTTTATGAATCTATTAGAGAAATAAGGTAAAATATGGGAAGAGCTGGTGAGTAGGAATGGGAAAATGAGGTATCCAAGAAAGTTTTATCCTGCTCTCTAGTGTGTAAGGTAGAGAGAAAAATATTCCAGAGAGGGGAAAAAAGAATCAGAGATTGTAAACTAAGCAGCTTTATAATTATCTCATTATTGGGGTGACTTTAAAAATACATACTAAAGGAAATGGATAAAACAAAATTACTGTGTTGCAGTCTTTCTGCTTGCCAAGAGCAAGTAATGATGACTCCCACCAGGGAAAGCTTAAATCGAGAATTGAGAAATAGAAACAAATTGACATAAAAAATGGGAAATCCTGTGTTTTTTAAACAAAAAAAGTGCTTCCATTAGGGCATCTCATACAGAACATTTTCCATTTGCCCATTATCTGCACCTCAATCATTATTACATAGGAAAAGCTAAGTCTTATATCAGTCATATAGTTACTGAAATGGAAAAAAGTGTACTTAAATCAAATGCTGTGAAAGGAGTAATTTTCCAGTTAGACTAGACCTTGAATGAATCAATATCAGAAGAAAAAGAACTGTGTGAGCACAGAAGGGAAAGTCCTGAATAAACTCATTAGCCCACAATGATGGCAAGGAGCAGAGGAGGGAGCAGGAGCCACATCACTGAACACAAGGAGGCAAAACATGTCCAAGGTAATGTATGTACATGGCAGCAGATGCCCCAAAGCACTAAAAAATCCATAGGAAAGGTCAGTGACCAGTCTTGGAGACAGAAGAGACCCAGGGGTCTATTATTCACATTTGGCAGGAATGCCCAAAGATCAGACTTCTGAGCAAACATAAAACAACATATTAAACAAATAACAGATTGTGACCTTTCAATGGATCCATGATTTACTTGCCCTCCCTGTGGAGAGAGTGTAAGAGGAAAGAGAGGATTGATTGCATACTAGCTGAGAGTGTAAAGATGGAGGGTTAGTTGCCTCCACATGAAAATCAGTTCGTGGAACAAAAATGTCAAGTGAATGAATCCATATTGAACTGTACTATTTGAGGTTTTGTAGATAAGAGAAGGGATGCCAGTTCTTTTATTCAATTAAACTCAACAAATGTTTATTAAATATTCTGTGTGTGTGTGCTAGGTTTTATGCTAAGTGCTGGAGATACTAAAGATAAAAATATAAAAAAATAAATAATGTCTGTCCTTCAGGAATTGATATATTCCACTATGGTTAGGGAAACAACATGCTTGTAGAAGATTAAATTTTAAAATATATGTAACCCCTTATTTTCAAGGAATCTGATGAAAAGTTTAGGGTATTTTCCCCAATGGAAGTAGGGACTGAAGGATTATGGGATGTGGAAGCTGCATGGGATTGAAAGGAAGGTAGGGACATTGGAGCTCAACAGAAAAGAGATTTTTTTGCTCAAAAATCTGTGTCATGAACTAGATGGTTAGAAGTGACAGGTGCTGTTAACCTGAACCTGGAATTGAATATAATCATGGGCAGTAGGAGCTCTGTCTAGTTCATTGACTTGTTTGAGAAGTGATCTGTTTAGACAGAATTTAGCTGTTTCCTTAAATATTGCAGCTCGAGGGATCTGGTGAATTTATCCTCTCTTCATTTTTTTCCCCAGTTCTTGTCTCTTTGCTTACTTTGGATAGTTTCCTGATTTCTTTCAATTTCCCTTATCTAGTTGGCACAGTGAATATATTGCCAGACTTGGGGTAACGATGTCTTGACTTAAATTCTGCCTCAGAAGCTTCCAAGCTCTATGACCCTGGTCAGATAATTTGCTAAGGGAAATGGCTCCTCAGTCTAGGTAAAACCATAATACCCGTCTCACAGGGCCATTGAGAGCAATAAATTATATAATGTGTATAAAATGATTTGTAAAATCTTCAATTGTTATTTAAGTGCCTGTGATTATTATTGCATACATTTTTATAAGATAAAACATTGTCTTACTTATTAATTAATTTTACTTTTTTGGAGGGGAAAGGCAGGGCAATTGGGGTTAAGTGACTTGCCCAAGGTCACATGGCTAGTAAGTGTTGTGTCTGAGGCCCAATTTGAACACAGGTCCTCCTGACTCCAGGGCAGGTGCTCTATTCACTGCACCACCTAGCCTCCCCATTATCTCATTTTCATACCTTCTGAGGGAGTGTTTGCTATATCAGCATGGATGACATGATGTGACAAAGGCAAAAGGGAACCCATGGATAAAAATCCCTAGATTTAAACTTTGTCTTATATTTGAAACTCTGTGTGTGTGTATTTATCCATCTCTCTCTCTCTCTCTCTCTCTCTCTCTCTCTCTCTCTCTCTCTGTCTGTCTGTCTGTCTCTCTGTGTGTGTCTCTGTACCTCTCTCTTCATCTCTGTCTTTATCTCCCTCCTTTCTGAATCTGTCTCTTTCTGTCTCTCTCCCCTTCTGTCTCTGTCTGTCTCTGTCTGTCTCTCTCTCTGTCTCTCTCTGTCTCTGTTTCCCTCTGTCTCTCTGTCTCTCTCTGTCTCTCTCTGTCTCTGTCTCTGTCTCTCTCTGTCTCTCTCTGTCTCTCTCTGTCTCTCTCTGTCTCTCTCTCTCTCTCTCTCTCTCTCTCTCTCTCTCTCTGTCTCTCTCTCTTTCTGTATCTCTCTGTGTTTCTCTCTTCTTGGACTCTAGTGGAAAAGTAAGTATGAATTCATCTTCTTGGGTGTCAGTACTACCAATAAAACCATATCCTTTTCTGACTTTAGATAACTTGACAGTGTCAGGATCCCTTGAGGAGATAATTCCCCTTCCCTCAGTCTTCTAGTTTTCAAAAACATTGAGTGCTGAAATACCAAAAGTAGATACGGAGACAGCTCCCAAGTCATGTCTCCACAATGGTTTCTCCTCTTATTGGTGATTTCAGAGCCTGACTGATAGGGCTTGGGGTCTCAGTAATTTTGCTATTCCCAGGTCTCTTGGTCTCAGAGTCCAAGGTCATCTCCACAGTCACTTGAAGGGAGGTAAGAGTGGTAGTTTGGCCCAAGCACAACAAGCAACAGAAAGACGCTGGATTTTCTTAAGCAAGGAAATGATGTGTTTAGACCTACACTTTAGGAATATTGCTTTGGAAGTCACATCAACATTGAATTAGAGAAAGAAAAGATTGGAGACAAGACTAGTTACATTATTGTAGCAGGCCAGGTGAGAGGTGATGAGAGTCTAAATCTGGGTGGTGGGCTTCTGAGTGGAGTAGAGGGAACAGATAATATATGATTCAGATATTTCCCAGGATATCTTGATAGGGGAAGCCCATAGGCATTGATATATCAAATTGTTATATGGATATTAAATATATATTTCAAAATATAAAATAAAATCAAACTTGCACTTAGAACATCCTTTGGTCAGGCTAGGATGTGCCTACATGCTTGGAATCCACGTCAACAGCTGAAACCCAGTTTACTAGTCTTTATCTGTCTCTATAGAATGATTTTTCATATCCGATTGATCACACCTAAAATTGCTGGGCTGCTTTGCACTGCATTTCAAGTGCAAGTATGCACAAATGAGAGAAATTCACAGCACTAGTGGTATAAACAGGATATCCAAAAGATAAGAGGAAAAGAGAAAATAAGGTACAAGATAACTTTTTTGTGGCAAAAATCTTATTTAAATACAGGAATGGTTTATGAAAAAACTCTCAAAGACAAGGATATATATATATGTATATATATAATGAGGTCATCCATGTTTAAAAAATATCTTTGTCCTAGGAAACACTTGGAGTTTGGTGCAAAGAAAGGACATTCCAGTCGTTCTAATTCAATTCACCTCAATGAATCTTTTGTTTGTTTGTTTGTTTATATACATACACACATACATATATACGCATATATGTATATACATACATACATATATACATATATATGCATGCATGTATGTATGTATATATTCCCTTCAACTGTCCTCATACTGAGAAAAGTCTTATGGGTTACAATTATTGTTTTTCCATGTAGGAATGTAAATAGTTTAACTTTAATAAGTTCCTTATGATTTCTTTTCCCTGTTTACCTTCTCATGCTTCTCTTGCTTCTTGTATTTGAAAGTCAAATCTTCTTTTCAACATTTGGTTTTTTTTCATCAAGAATGCTTGAAAATCCTCTATATCATTGAATGTCCATATTTTCTCCTGTAACTTTGTATTCCTTTTTGCTGGGTAGGTGATTCTTGGCTTTAATCCTAGTTTCTTTGACCTCCAGAATATCATATTACAAGCCCTTCAGTCCCTTAATGTGGAATCTGCTAGATCTTGTGTTGTCTTGATTGTGTTTTCAAAGAACTCAAATTGTTTCTTCCTGACAGCTTGTAATATTTTCTCTTTGACATGGGAACTCTGGAATTTGGCTATAATGTTCCTAGGAGTTTTCTTTTTGGGATCTCTTTTTTTTAAAAAAGGTAATAAGTGAATTCTTTTGATTTCTATTTTGCCCTCTGGTTCTAGAATATTAGGGCAATTTTACTTGATAATTTCTTGAAAGATGGTGTCTAGGCTCTTTTATTGATCATGGTGTTCAGGTAATGTAATAACTTTTAAATGATCTCTCCTCGATCTATTTTCCAAGCCAGTTCTTTTTCCAATAAGATATTTCACATTGCCTCCTATTCTTTCATTTCTTTGGATATATTTTATAATATCTTGATTTTTTTCAGAAAGTCATTACTTTTCATTTGCTCTAATTAATTTTGAAGGAATTATTGTCTTCAGTGCAGTTTTGCAAATTCTTTTCCATCTATCAAATTCAGCTTTTTAAGGCATTCTTCTCCTCATTGGCCTTTCAGGCCTCTTTTGACATTTGAGTTAGTCTATTTTTTAAGTTGTTATTTTCTTCACTCAGGCTGTTGACTTGCTTTTCTTAATTTTCTTGCATCATTCTCATTTTTCTTCCCAGTTTTTCTTGCGCATCTCTTACTTTGTTTTCAAAAGCCTCCACGAACTCCCCCATAGTATGTAACGAGTTCATAATTTTCTTGAGAGATTTTGATGCAGGTGTTCTGACTTTTTTGTCTTCCTCCCATTCCATGCTTTCACCCTTTTTGTCCCTGAAAAAGAAATCTATGGCAGGATTTCATTTCCTCTGCTTGCTCATGTTGCCAATTTTGAAGGTTTGAACTCTTTTGCTATGGTAGAACTTTGCTGTCAGAATGGAGAGAGCTTTGTCCCAAATCACTGGGGTTTTCCCAGCTGCCAGAGCAATTAGGAGGGTGCCCTCTCTGCACCCCCCCACAGTCTTTGGCACCTGGGCACACTCCCTAGGACCTCCACCCAAGGCCAAGATCCAGATCCAAGCAGGTCAAAGTGAGAGTGATTCCCCTCTATATGGTTGCTTGGTCCCCCTACGATTTTCAGCCCAGGAGCTCTGGAGGTAGCCATGTGGATGCAGCTGCACAGCCGCTGCACCTCCACCAGATCTCATTCCATGAGCAGGGGCTGGACCACACTCTTTTAAACACCTCTATTCCAACAGATTTCCATACTGACGTTTTACTTTGTCTTTGGAGTTTATGGGTTGAGAAGTCTGGAAATCATCAAAGCTCCTGGTGCTTCACTCTCCCGAAGTCTGCACCAGTCCCTGCTGTTTGGATGCCCTGGGGCCAAAACTGTGGCTCAGTTAGGGCTGGGCTAGGCTCCCAGCTTGGTGTGATGACCCCTTCCTGTTGCCCTGCTAGGCTGCCTTCAGTTGGAGATTTGTTCTCTCTGTTACCTTGTGGGTTCTGAAGCTCTAAAATCTGTTTAGAGTCTTTTTTATATGCATTGGAGGAGGTGGAAGCTGGTGCCACAGGGAAGTTCTGTTTCTACTCTGCCATCTTGACTCTGCTCCTCAATGAATCTTTATTAATTATCTGTTTGGCACTATAGTAATAATAACTTACAATTGTATTGTCCTTAAAGCTTTGAAAAAAAAACTTTTCATTATTTTATTTGATTCTCACAATAACCCTAGGATCTAGGAGCCATTATTATCAACCATTTTATAGTTGAGGAAACTTAGGGAGGAAAGGTTATGTGATCTGCCCAGAGTAATGCATTTCTTTTAAATTGGTAATGATGCATTTAGAATATTTTTAATTAAATTAATTTATTTATCTACTTTTGCTTTACAATATGCAGTTCTACAAACTTTTGAGTTCCATATTTTCTCCTCCTCCCTCTCCTCCCCCCTCCCCATGGCAGCATGCAATCTGATACAGGTTCTACAAACACCTTCATATTAAACATCAGTTAAGTGGTAAAGAAGGATTATAACCAATGGAGTGAACAAGAGAGAGGAGGGACAAAACAAAACAGAGAGAAAGCAAGTAGTTAGCTTGGATCTGCATTCAGATTGTGTAAATCTTTCTCTAGATGTGGGTAACCTTTTTCTACCATGAGTCCTTTGGAGGTGTCTGATATACTTTCATTGCTGAGGTCAACCCAGGCTATCAAAGTCAGACATCAGAGAAACAATGAGTCTCTAATTGTGTACAATGTTCTCCTGGTTCTGTTCCCCTCATTCAACATCAGTTATGTAATTCTCTTCATGTTATTATGAAGTCTACTTGCTCCTTAATTCTTCTAACACAATAGTATTCCATTTCACTTATATATCACAACTTGTTTAACCATGCCCCCAACTGATGGGCATCCCCTTGATTTCCAGTTCTTTGCCACCACAAAAAGAGCTACTATATGTATTTTTGTATATATGGATTGTGTCACACAAATGTAAAGTGTGTGAAGTTAGATTTGAATTCATGTCTTCTTGACTCCAGTCTCAGCATTTTATCCACTGAGACACATAGCTGCCTCAAGTAGGTCTTTTTATTATCTTAACTTAATAGATGAAGAAACTGATGCTAAAAGAGATTTAATGACTTGCCCAGAGTTATGCATATTGTAAATGACTGACAGAGGATACGAACTCTCGACTTCATGACTCCAAAGTTACACTCTGTTTTCTGTATCCTGTAGCTGTCAGAGATGAGCACTAATACATGAAGATAAAAATGACATAACCCGTGGCCAAAAGAAGAAATCATATTCTACAAGGTAGATGCAAATATATGCACAGGTAAGAATAACACAGAGTAAGGAGTGAAAAAGGCAAAAGAGATACTCGGGGGAAAAAACTATTTCATGTGCTTTTGAAAATGATGTGAATGTATTCAAAGATATAATATCTGAATGTTATGCCTATGATAGGGGAGGACAGAGCTGTAGTAACCCAAGGACAGGCTCAGAATTTAAGGTGGGTCTTGAGAACAAATCTTGTCTTCTTTATTTCTGCCTCTGATAATTCAAACTATAATGTGTGAATATATATGTCTCATAAATAGAAGTATAGATCTCCTCTACCAAAAAAAAATCTGAAATGATAGCCAATCAATAAACATTTATTAAGTGCCTTCTCCATGAAAGTACAATTAAGTGAAAGGAAATAGTAAGGGGATCTAAACTTCATGCATGGTCTACAGTTGGTAGGAGCCTCAACAGCATTACAATATCCAAAAGCTTCATCCCTAAAATCGAAAAGATGAATATGTGACTACCTGACTATATGTGTCTTGAGAAGTTTGGAGCAGATACTCAGGAAGGATTCCATAGTATAGTACTGTTTGTTAGAAGATGAAGTTGGGCACCATGCCTGCAGAGCACAGAGAACACTTCAAGGACTCTGAAAGTTAGTTTTTGCATTCCCAAGCCATTGCAATGTAGCTAAGAAACTAACTTCTGTATCAGTCTGCTTGTTCCTCACCCGTTTTCCACTAAAATGATGCAAACTATTGGGATCATTTAACCTGTTAAAGCTTGGATCAGTCCTAGATATAGGCACATGAGTAAGTTTACTGGCTCAGTATCAAATCAATCTCATTCTTGCTTCCACTCTCAACTTTGGTAGCCAAGGTCCCAGAATCTGTGTTTCTACCTCAAAGCCGAGTCAATCTATAGATAGTCTCAAAAGGTTCAAAACTGTCAAACCTGATGTTTCCTTCCATCTAGACTTCATATATCTTATATAGACAGTTCTTTGTCTATACTCTCCATGTATCTGCTTTTTTAAATCTTGAAAACGTAAAAGATTCTTATTGACCTGCAACCTGCCTGCTTGGAGTCTTCCTAGCTAGAACACTGAAGTTTAGAGTCAAGAAGAATTAAATGCAAATTCAATTTCTAGTTGTGTGACCATACACAAGTTATTTAATCACTGTCTGCCTCAGCTTCTCAATTGTAAAATGTAGATAACTACATCTCAGGGTTGTTTCAAGGATCAAATTAAATAAATGAGGTTTGACAAGGGATGTATTTCAGAGGCTGAAAAAATAATTTCAGCCCTTGATGGCTAAACTCTATTAAACCATTTGACTCCTTCTTCCAAAAAAGTACAGGGGAATTGACCTCATATGTAAGATGGCCCTTGACCTCAAAACAAAGAAAACAAATTGATGGCAAACATTTAGTTTAAAAAAAGCAAATAAATTTCAGTTAAATACCTTGCAGTCAACACATAGCGGCATCTACTTCATGTATACTTAATGTACTTTATAGTGAGAGAAGATGTACTTGTTTGTCAAAAACATCAGGAAACACCATCAAACGGAATTTACAAAGATTTTTCAGGAGGAGCTGAAAGAAAATGGTGAGTTCTTTGGTTGTATGCAAATAAAAATACATAAAAACCCCATTGCCCAAATATTTTAATCATTTTTCATGTTGAACATAATGCCATATTCAGTTATTTATTGTCAATATCTGTGCCCTAAAATCCAAATGCATTTGATATTTTTCCTTAGCCTAGTGTTAGGCCAAGATTACTTAAAGTTTCATTCTTAAGTTTAACATAGTTTATTTATTACATCAGTGAATTTAATTTTAAAACATCAGACTTTTGCAAAACAGAGTAATTTTCTATCTGAAATTTCTAAACCTAAATTTCACATCACCCACATTCATAGTGCACAACATATAAGTTTCTGGAAGTGAGTTATGTGGAAATACTAATGGATACTGAACTAGATATTTCTTCCACTCAGGAGAGGAGAGTAATGAGGCGTGGAAGAATGTAAAACTGGAGATTCTTAGGATCTTAGTCCTTGCTCTCTCTGAGACCTTGAGCAAGTAATTTTATTCTCATTGGTTTTACCTCTCTCTTTTAATATTTTACTTTAATTAGTCTATATGTTCCTTCTCACCCTCCCACCCCCCCAAACCTGAAAATATAAGAAAAACAAAATGATTAAATATATATATATATATAGTTTATCAGAAAAAATTTCACATTGTCCATGTTGCAAAAAAGTCTCATTCTCAATTGTGTTTAACCTCTTTATTACAATTAGTATTATTATTAAATGTTGGTAATAAGTAATTGTTATTTAAATGTTAGTAAAATAATATTAATAACTATGTTTATAAAGGTATTCTTCTTTCTTTCCCCTCCTATTTCCCTCTTGAGTGAAATGCTTTCCTTTACCCAACTATGTGTATGTATTATTCCTTTTTTTGACTAGTTCACATGAGAGTGAAGTTCAAGTGTCAGGCACTCACACCTCATCCTCTTCCTTGTTTATATAGATATCTCCTTGTGCCTCCAGATTTTTGTGAGATAGTTTTCTTTCAAATTCCTATCCCTTCTCCACCTCACCTCCATTGTTCTTCCCTTCCCCTCTCTTTCCATTCTTTTCTAAAGGTCATCAAAGAAGAACAGAGCCACTCCTAGACCTTGTATGTGTATGAGACTATCTCTGGACAGAATAAGATGGCAACTTTTCTGAATTATCTGAGTGTTTATACCATCATCATCATCAACTTCTTCTTCATTATCATCATAGTAAATATCACAGTACTCCATATGGTGAAGAGTGCAAGAATTATTACATCTGTTTTAAAGATGAGAAAAATGAGGTGAAGTGATTTGCACAAGGTTATGAAATCAAATAATTGCTGTATTATATATTTTCTGTTTTCATATATGAGCAGTTATATAATCTTTGAGATGAGAAAAGAATTTAATTTGCCCATAAGAAATCAATAATATAAAAATTACAATCAAAAAGACCAGTATGATCTTAAGCTGAATTGATACAGAAAATGACCAACATAAAGGAGGAGATAATGCCTTTGTAATCTGATTCAACTGGAGTAATCTTCCTTCCTTCTTTCCTTCTTTCCTTCCTTCCTTCCTTCCTTCCTTCCTTCCTTCCTTCCTTCTTTCCTTCCTTCCTTCCTTGTTTTGTTCCTTTCTTCCTTCTCTTTCTTTCTTCTATGTCCTGTATGGAAATTTTTAGGAAAGACAGTGACAATATAGAATATACTTGGAGGAGGGCAAGCTTGAAGAAGAGCTGATTGTAGACCATGTTCTGCAAGACTCGAATGAGGAAACTGGGGATATCTAGACTAAAGAAAGAAAGATTTATGGAGCATATGATCATTGTCATCAAATATTTGATGGGTTGCCAAGTGGCACACAGATTAACATTGCTCTGTTTGTCCCCTTTGGTAAAAACAAATAGTAATGGGTTGATGTTTTATAAAGTTAGTTCTATTTTCTATGCAAATAAAATTTTAAAAATCGTAACTATTAGAAATGCACAACAGTGGAATAGAGATTCATAGGAGATATCAAACTCCCATTTCCTGGTGGTCTTCAAATTATGGTTGGATGACAAGGTGTTGGATCTTTTATAGAGCATTCTTAGGGTAATATATTGAAATAGATTGCATCTTAGGTGGGTGCTCTTTCCCATATTCTAGGATTATTAGTTCACATCATTTATAGAAAGGAAACTTCTGTTTACTCAAAGGAGTGAGGAAATAAAGTGTACTGTTCACACAATTCAATTAACTGAGTTCATCTTACAATATTGCTGTTACTCTGTACAGAGTACATTTCACTTTGCAACAACTCATGCAACTATGCACGTCTCTCCAGGCTTTTCTGAGAATGTCCTGCTCATCATTTCCCATAGCACAATAGTATTCTATCATAATCACATGTCACAATTTGTTCAGCCATTTCTCAATTGGTGGACATCTCCTCAAATTCAATTTTTTTTGTTCCCAGAAAACAGCTGCTCTAAATATGTTTTGAACATATAGAACTTTTTCTTTCTTTTTTTTTGTTCTCTTTTGGGATACAGATTTAGTAGTAGTAATTCTAGGTTAGAGGTTATGCATGATTTTATAGCCCTTTGGGCATAGTTACAAATTGCTCTACACAGTGGTTGAACCACTTCATGACTGCACCAATGGTGCATTCATGTCTCATTTGTTTCCCCCATGACCCCTCACCAATTTCTAATTTTCCCTTTTTATCCTCATAGCCAATCTAATAATCATGAATTTGTATCTCAGAATTGTTTTAATTTGCATTTCTCTAATCACTGGTGAGTTAGACTATTTTTTCATATAGCCATGGATAGCTTTAATCACTTCATCTGAAAACTGCTTATATCTTTAGATAATTTGTCTCCTGAGGGAGTGAAGCCAATGTGATAAAGTAAAAGCCAAGACTTGTTTGAGATGTCCCCCAAATTCCTCCAAATACTTGTAAGAATGACTCTAAAATTCTAGAGGAGCAGAGCCCACAAATTGGCAGAGATAATTTATCAACTGGGGAATGATTCATATTTTTATAAACTTGACATAGTTCCCTATATGTCTGAGAAATGAGGCCTTTGTCAGAGAAACTTGCTTCAAAAACTTTTTTCCCCAGTTACTATTGCTGACTGTATTTGCCTCCATCCTATCTCCCTCTATTTATTCTATTTTCTCTCCTTCCTTTTATGCTGTCCCTCCTCAAAAGTGTTTTATTTCTGACTACCTGCTCCTCCATTCTGCCCCACCTTCTATCTCTCCCCTCACTTTCTCTTAAATCCTCCCCTTTCTATGTTCTTATAGGCTAAGATAGATTTCAATACCCAAGTAAGTGTGTATGTTATTCCATTTTTGAACCAATTCTGATGAGAGTAAGGTTCACTCACTCCCCTCACCCCTATTTCCCTCCACTGTGAATCATTTTACTGCCACTTTTTATGAGATAATTACCCCATTCTACCTTTCCTTTTCTCCTAGTACATTCCTCTCTTACCCCTTGATTTTATTTTTTTATAAAAAATCTCTTCATATTTGACCCACACTTATGTCTTCTCTCTCTCTTTCTTTCTCTCTATCTCTCTGTCTCTGTCTCCCTCTTCCTCTCTCTGTCTCTCTCTCATATATATATATATATATATATATATAT
>CM053597.1:195275059-195290510 GCA_028646575.1 Pseudocheirus occidentalis | reverse complement strand
ACATTATGTTGTGTTATATTAATTATATTATATTGTATTTATTATATTTACTAATCATATTATTTTATATTATTTTATATTGCATTATTTTATATTCTGTTATATTACACATAATTTAGATTCTTTAAAAATGACTACAGTGGGATTGTGTTGAGTGCTGTGGTGGTATAGATAATTTTTTTTTGAAAACTAAATTTCCTCTTATTAAGTCATTCTATCTGAGAATCTCACTTCACCATTGCTTATTATTATCTATGGATAATTTGGAACAGGTGTTGGCACCTACTGTTTCTAATACAGTACAAATGTTTGTGGAGATTTTCTGCCATCCTCCTGTTAAGCTTTATATAGACATTCTTGTCCATTTAGTATTTGGGCAGAGGGTTGCAGGGGAGGGGAGTTTTTTTTTTTAATTATTTGCATTAAGCTCTGGAATCCAGTAGGTGGCAACCACTTTACCGTTTTTTTTATTCTAGTCCTGAAACTCTTATTCTCAATAAGATCTTGCTAATCTATTGTTGTTTTTTCCTTTTTTTTCTTCTGTTGGCCCTATTGACTTTGTAAACTGAATGCTTTTGATCTTTCTTCATCTTTAACAAATCTGTATGCACAGCACAGTCTTCCAGACTTCTCAAAAATACAAAATTATCAGTCATGTAACAGAGCTATTTAAATACATTTTCTATGCAAGGGTGGTTTTATAAAATGCAACCTCTTTTGCATAAAGAACAAAATTGTGTTGCATCTGTGCTGGCATAATCCTGTAGTTAGACTGAGCTAATGAGTTTCTTTTTTTTCTCCTTCTGACAGCTCCTAGATTAAGTAATTGGGGAATTGCGTCATCCCTGAGAGCCAAGGGTGAGAAAGTGTCAGCTGGTAGTGGTTGTACATGATTTCTTCATGCTGAGAAATACTGACCAGTTCTAGTCTCACTAATGAAGCAAACCTCCCCTGTACTGAAGGTGGCATTAGAAATAAGATGATATTTGCCTATTTCATTTGCATCAGAGAAGTCATTCTATAAGATCTGAGGGATTTTAGAGATGAAGTGAATTCACTATTCACTTGACACAGTTGTGTCCATATATTTAGAAAGATTGTAGAAGATGCGGTCTTTCTCTTCATTTCCTAAAAGCAGAAACTGATTGAAAGTAAAAAGGATGATGGCCAGTTAGGAGATCTCTATTTTTTTTAGTGGAAAACATTATTTTTCTAACTTGGAAGCATATTTTATGATCAATAAAATGGAGAAAAATGGGCAAAAAAGAGACCATCTTATGAATATAGAGGAGGAATTCTATTTTCATAATTTCAGACAGTCCACTTCTCCTTCTGCTGATCTCAATTTCTGGTCGTAGTCCAGACTTCAGAACAAAACACCCCACAAACCAAGCAAAGAAGCTCTTGATGTTGTTGTTGTTGTTGTTGTTATTGTTGTATGTCTAGCCTGAAAGGACCTAGGAGTTGGGGGAGTTAGAAAGGGGACTTACTGAATTTACTTAGAGGAACAACATATTTATTTATCACCACAGGACATCGTTCTTATTACCCACATAAAATGATGCCCTGCCACCGGCCCCTCCCCCAAGATGATAACAAACAAGCAGGTGAAAAAGAACAAACTTTTCTACCTCCGGCTGCTTGCCCTACGATTCCTAAACATTTCTCAAACTGCCAAAGAAACGGTTCTCTATTGTGGTGGTTGTGTTTCCTCTCATTCTAATTCTCAATTTTTCATAAGTACTCTGTAACTTTGTATTGCTCTCAGAGGAAATTCTTAACAATATTATATCATATAGTGAGTGAAAGGAGAGAGAGGGAGAGAGAGAGAGACAGAGACAGAGAGAGAGAGACAGAGAGAGAGACAGAGAGACAGAGAGACAGAGACAGAGACAGAGAGACAGAGAGAGAGACAGAGAGAGACAGAGAGAGAGAGAGAGAGAGAGAGAGAGAGAGAGAGAGAGAGAGAGAGAGAGAGAGAGAGAGAGAGAGAGAGAGAGAGGGAGAGATCACAAAGTTGTAATAACCATGCTTGGCCCCAATGAAGCACTGAAAAAAAAATGTACCTCCCTTCCATTTATACAAGACTGGCGGACTATGGGTATGAATGTGGCATATATAGCATTAACATATTGTTTGGTCATACTGAACTCCCTTTTTCACTCTTTCTTACTTTGTTTTTAACTTTGGAACAAGGGTTAGTTCACTGAGTAAGAGGAGGGAGGAATACAATCATAAAATTATGGTAAAACAAAAATAAAGATATTAGCGAACAAAATATTTCTGTTTGTTTTGCTGGTTTGTTTTTAATGAAGTAATGGGACTAGGTGACTTTGAAGGTTCTTTCTATCTCTAAAACTGTCTAATGTTTATGAACAAAGTTTCTATAATGCCCCCTTCACCTCTAGGTCCTAAGATAAACACTTTTTCTTCTCCCCAGAAGGCAATCTTTACTAATACTTAGGAAGGTTGAACTAAGAACCCAAACCTTAAACCATATATGGCCATCTAGAGGCAACACATCGTTTTGCTGCTAAAAATCTCTCCCCTTCTCCCCATCCCTTTCATTTGAGTTGCAGAGATGTTAGAAATCACCCAGGTCCAACAACTGAGGCCATACATAAATGACTTACTCTAGGACAGAAAAGCTCCTATACAGCAGTCAGAGATAGAATCCAGGCACCTGGACCTAGAAGCCTAACTAGGAAGGAGAGACAAAGGCTTTGCTTCAGGGCATCTGCATTTAGAAGAGAGTGATATCATGTGCTCTCCTTTAGCAACACACAAGTACCTGAGTCTAGCTCCTACTTTGCATGATTAATTAGTTAAAATAGTTGGTAAAATCTTCTCCAGGCCAGACTGACTCTGTTTCTCTTGACACTCAAATGGATTTATTGGTAAAAGAGAGTTCTTTTGATGTATGACTTTTATGTTGCTTTCCCAGTCTAGTTTTGTGTTGCTTAGCAAGGGTGTAAAAATTCATTTTTATAGCTCTAACCAAACCATGATCTTCTCAGCCATGACATGCTGCCTGCAAGTCTCATTTAAACTTCATTGGGTTGGAGTGTGAGCATTAAGTAAGGCAAAAAGCTGGACAGATAGAGAGTGAGACTGTTTCAAAATCTCCTTTGTGTTCACTAACAGCCAACTATTCAAAGGAAACCAAGTGTGCCAATAAAATAAAATAAAATGTGTTTACTACAAGCTGAGCGAGCAAAGATGTGTCTTATTTGCAACTGTTCTGTTAGCTCCTGGGAGAAAATCAGTATGCTGCTCCAAGGCTATCTAATGGCCAATCAGGACATCTTCCCTTTTTAGAGAGGTCTTTGGCAAGACCATGCACACAGCCACATGTGGAGTCCTTATAGCACATCTTGTAATTCACCATGAGGCCCATCACTGAAAAACAGCCAACACTGACAGGGATTTCACAGGTTTCTCTTGGAGTGCTCTTTGATGAGATGTCTTTGCTAGGCAGAAACAAAAAGACTAGGAATCCATAATAGCCTGATGAGATAAAAAGTTCTTGAACATTATTGGATGGTAGATTGCTATCCTAAAACCTTTTTTATTTTGTGTCCTGTTATGATATGATGTGTGTGTGAGTGTGTGTGTGTGTGTGTGTGTGTGTGTGTGTGTACACTACTGACTCTCAACTTGGGAATGAGTTGGCCACAATGGATGGGTTGTACAAAAGGTCATTGATTTTTGGACAATAGAAGTCAGAAACAGAAAAAATAAATTAAATAAAATAAAAGAAGTCAGGGACAGTTCTGCCACACTTTTGCCACAAAAAGATTTAGTAAAGGGCAGAGATGTACAGCCATTATTCAATTATCCATTTAAAAATAAAAAATGTCCCTGTCTGTTTCTCTCCCTTCTCCCACCCCAACTCCTGTATGGTATTCACAGCTTGCCAATCAAAGTAGTACAAGTCCATTTTGCGTGAGATTGTCTGCTCCTTCAGCATCAAGAAAGTTGACTTCAAAGTTGGTCCCCAAGTGAAGGTGCTAGCTGAAATATCACTGATTAATTTAGTGAAGTGATGGAAACCGTCTCTTAATTAGCTTTTTGTGTGAGTATATCATGTTTAGGAGCCCACATTTTCATCCCTTTAAAAAACAAGCAGTGATTAGGTGAGTGCTAAGTTGTAACACTATGCACATGAATATAAAAGGCAGAATAGTGTAATGTCCAGAGAGAAAACTTTAAATCCAGGAAGATTTAGATTTCAATCCTACCTCTGACATATTGCCTGTGTGACACCAGGCAAATCATTTAAACTCTTAGTAGCCTAAATAAGTGGTGTCAGATTCAAGGAGAAATAAGCACTACTATTATGGATATAAAAGATATCTGTGGGTCCTATTTTGAGTTAGTTTTAAAATATAATGTCATTCGTGCATGTTCATATGTTTTGTTAAATATTTCCCTATTTATATTTTAGTACATTTTGGGTGACACTGGAGAGTTTCAAGGTCCACATGCTCCCTGTTTGACATCTGTATCCTAGATAACGCTCTAAGATTCTTAAATTACGAATCTTCACTAGAAGAAGTAATTTCAATGCTTATAAAAATCACAGAATAAATTCCTGTTCCTAAGCATATGAAGAATTTAGAATTAAATTATTTGTTATGATCTAAATATAACTGCAAAAATACATGACCTCTTCAAAACTGAGTTGGCATACAGCATGATATGGTGGGAATAGAGCAAATCTCAGACTCAGGAGGGCCTTGGTTCAAGTCTTAACCTTTGATAGATACTGGCTACTTTACCCACAGAGGGTTATTTAATATTTCAAGGACTTAAATAATCTTCTGTAAAACTATAACTGCAGAACAGAAGCTAGCCTGCATTGATAAAGGCGATTTTGTCATCAAAAATTCCCTGTACAAGACAAATCATAGGTCCAGCAAAAAAAAGCTAGAAATATTTGTATTCATGTTTCTGAAAGCAAAGTATTTTGAAAATTGACTTAAATTTGTCTTAACTAATTTATACCCAATAAATTCTTACAATATTAGATCTAGAGGAAGACTTTGGAAAATATAATAATAATAGCTAAGATGCATTTAGTGTTTTAAGGTTTATAAAAGTCTTAAAATTTTATATTTTTCATCCTCTAAACAACATTGGGAGATTGATGCTCTTATTGACAGATAAGACTGAATTCCCAGGAAGTGAAGTGCTTTGTCTTGTATCACTTAAATATTAGAAGCAATGCTCAGAATCTTCCTATTCTTTTTTTCTTTTTGAAGGGGGGAAGGCAGGACAATTGTGGTTAAGTGACCTGACCAAGTTCATATGGCTAGTTAGTATTAACTGTCTAAGGCTGAATTTGAACTCATATCCTCCTGACTCCAGGGCCTGTACTCTATTCACTGTCACCTAGCTACTCCCAAGTGTCCAGAATATTAAAAGATATCTTATTTATTTTTGACCTCCCTTAAAAATTATATTTTGAGGTGGGTAGAGCCAAGATGGAGGGGCAGAAGCAGGAAATTTTGTGAGCTCCAGGCACACCCACCTCCAATACTTATAAAATATGACTCTAAAAAAATTTTAGACCTAAAGAACCCACCAAGCAAAAGAGAAAACAAATATTCTGCTGAAGTCATACCAGTAGGTCAACAGAAAGGAACTATCACACCAGGCTAGGAGCCAAGCACAGTCCATTGTGAGCCCCAGGGAGCCCTGGGTGACCCCAACCTGCGGCTCAGACCTGGTGGAGCCAACTTCAGGGGAGTGATTCACCAGCAATTGTGGTGGTTTCAAGATTTCTTTACTCATGTATCAATAATGAGATATTCACAACACCCATGAGGGTTATTTAATATGCTGGTATAGTTTAGGATTACAAAATGTAACAAACTCTCCACATGGAAGGCAGAACCAAGGTCTTTATTCAGAAACCAGAACACTGAGTCCCAAAACCAGAAGGACAAGTCCAAAAAGCAGAAAGCCAAAGTCATTATAGTGGTCACAAAGTTGATACACATAGTTAATGCAGTAGACACCCACATTCACAAGCTTTCACAAATAGAACAGGCTCCCTTAAGCAGGTATCCCTTTCAGACTCACGACAGTTTCTCAGCCTGGTCCTTGGAAGTTCTCAGTAGAAGCTGCAGAAGGAGGATCTCAGCAAAAGGTGAGGTCTCCAGTTGGTAACTGAGAAAATCTGAAGGTTCTCCTGGTTCTCTCCTTATATACAGTATAGTTCCTCCCTGTTCAGCCCCTTCCTGTTAAGGTGTTAACTACTCCCAAGGAGTTAACTGGAAGTAAGGAGCTCAGTGCCTTTACTAAGTGCTAAGTGCCTTTACTAGGTGCCAATAGAAAGGGGGCATGGAAGATCTTCTGATTTCATTAATATTACAGCTCATAAATGCCAAAGAGAAAGTAGAAAGTCAGTGGGAAATTCTGTTGGAACTGGGTGACTGAAGAGCTTGGGCTGTCACCCCCAGGGCAAGAGGTAGAAAAGGCATAGCTAATGCAACTGCTGCCCTGTGATAGCCTCAGGAGCTCCTGGCATGCTGATCACAGGGGGACCAATCAACCACGTAGAGGGTAATCACTGTTGCTTTGACCTACTTGGTTCTGGATCACGGACTTGGGTGGTAGTGCTGGGCTATGTAGTCAGTGTGCCTGACCTTGGGGTAGCTACAGAGAGGGTACCCTCTTAAGATTTCTGGCAACATTTGCAAAAAACCCCAGGGATTTGGGAGAAACCTCTCCACTCTGGAAGAAGAGTTCTACTATAGAAAAGAGCACAAAAGTCAAGTAACTGGCTAGCAAGATGAGCAAGCAGAGGAAGCACAATCAGACCATAGAATCCTCTTTTGGGGGACAAAAGGATCAAAGCATGGAACAGGAGGAAGACAAGGAAGTCAGAACTCCTGCATCAAAAGCCTTCAAGAAAAATATAAACAGGTTATGGGCCATGGAAGAGCTCAAGAAGGATTTTGAAAATCAAGTAAGAGAAGTGGAGGAAAAACTAGGAAGAGAAATATTAATGATGCAAGAAAATAATGAAAAGTGAGTCAATAGCCACTAAAGGAGGCCCAAAAAATAATGAAGAAAATAACACCATAAAAAATAAACTAATCCAAATGGCAAAAGAGGCCCAAAAAGCCAATGGGGAAAAGAATGCCTTAAAAAGTCAAATTGGCCAGATGGGAAAGGAATTGCAAAAATTCAGTGAAGAGGATAATTCCTTCAAAATTTGACTAGAACAAATAGTAGGTAATGACTTTATGAGAAATCAAGATATTAAACAAATCCAAACAAATGAAAAAATAGAAGGCAATGTGAAACATCTCATTGGAAAAACCACTGACCTGGAATATAGATCCAGGAGAGGTAATTTAAAAATTATTGCACTATCTGAAAGCCAGAATCCAAAAAAGAACCTAGAAATCATTCTTCAAGAAATTCTGAAGGAAAAGTTCCCCGATCTTTTAGAAGCAGAGAGCAAAATAGAAATTGAATGAATTCACCAATCACCTCTTTAAAAAGATCTCAAAAAGAAAATTCCTAGGAATATTATAGTCAAACTCCAGAGTTCCCAGGTCAAGGAGTAATTTTTACAAACAGCCAGGAAGAAATAACTTGAGTATTGTGGAAACACAATCAAGATAACAAGTAATCTAGCAGCTTCTATATTAAGAGACTGAAGGGCTTAGAATATTATCTTCCAGAGGTCAGAGGAGTATAATACCAATGCCAAACAAAGGCAACTTCCAAGTTTCAGATTACCAGCATAACAAACTCCATTTATTCAGCGGCAGATTAAGGCAAAACATTCATAGAACAGGGAAAACCAAAATACAGTGTAAATCTTTCATTTAGCAAGTACATTCTCAGTTCAATCCAAGTACTACTCTACCACTGAACAGTACATTCATTTAGTCAGTCAAAGTCTCTCTTCTCAAATGGAGATTAGTTTCAAGTCATAAAGAAAATACATTCAAGAGGTTAGTCACAGAGCACAAAAGAAAGTAAAAAGTTTCCCACCCCTGGATCACAGCTGAATTACAACACTATCCATTAATGCCAAGCACTTTCTCAAAAGGGGCAGGAGAGCACAAAAAAATCTGTCCACTCTTAAGCTACAACAAGGTTAAGGATATCATCACAGCATTGAATACCCATGGAAAGGTCCTTCCTTCATCTTGGCAGGAGTCAAGTTCTCAGCAATACATTGCCAGTGTGCTCATTAACACACTCTCTGCTTGCAGAACAATCCCAGAAACCCTGAAAATATCAGCAAGGCCCTTTTCCAGGATTTCTGTAAACATACAACAAGAAAATCCTCCTTCATGGCTTCTGAACCAACAGCAAGGTTCCAAGACCTCTGCAACAGCATCACTGTTCTTCAGCAGCAGAGGAATCTGGCAAAACAACATCAAAACAGAGAGACAAAATACCAGCATGCCTCCTCAGTTCTCAGCAGCTGTAGGTGGCAGTTCTCAAAAGCCCTGGGCAGCTCTAACTGGCACTCTGCAATCTTTCTCTCAGTAACTCTGGCTCCCGGCAAATCCCCTGTCTCTTCGCCTCCACAATACTGCTCCCCCAAAGTCTTCTGACTCTTCTTCTTGGGCATCTCTCTAAATCCAGGAGCACAAGCTTCTCCCAGTTCAGCTCTCTCTCTTCACGTCAACAAGTCTATCCCACAAGTGGGATTCACAAGCTCTGGGTTTTAACACTCAATGTGAAAACTGAGCCAATAGAGTGGGATTTTAAAATTCCATTACCATTGCAAAGAGTTAGGATTAAAACCAAGAATCACCTACCCAGCAAAACTGAGAATAATGCTTCAGGGGAAAATATGGTCATTCAATGCAATAGAGGATGTTCAAGCTTTCTTGATGAAAAAACCAGAGCTGAACAGAAAATTTGACTTTCAAATAGGAGAAGCAAGAGAAGCATGAGAATGTAAACAGGAAATAGAAATCAGAAGGAACTTATTAAAGTTGAACTATTTATATTCCTACATGAAAATAGATAATTATGACTCATGAGACTTTTCTCAGTATGAGAATAGTTGAAGAGAAAAGAGAATATACATATATTATATACACACACACACATATGTACAGGTATACACAGAGGACATAGGATCAGTTCAATAGGGAGGGATGATAGCTAAAAAGTAAAATTAAGAGGTAAGAGAGGAATATGATGAGAAAAGGAGATAGGGAGAGATAGAATAGGGTAAATTACCTTATACAGAATAGGCAAGAGAAAACTGTTACAATAGAGGGGAAGAACAGAAAGGCAAAAAGGAATGGGTCAACTTTACTCTCATTGAATTTGGCTTAAGGAGGGAATAACATACACACTCATTTTGGTATCTTACCTTACAGGAAAGCAGGGAGGAAGGGAATAAAATGGGGGATAATAGAAGGGAGGGAAGACTGGGGAGAGGTTAGTTAGAAGTACACACTTTTGAAAAGGGACAGGATCAAAGTATAAGATAGAATAAGTGGGGTCAGGATAGGATAGAGGGAAACATAGTTAGTCTTTCCCAATATAACTACTATGGAAATGTTTTGTGTAACTACACATGTACAACCTATATTGAATTGTTTATGTTCCCAGTGGGGGTGGGTGAGGAGGAAAGAAGGGAAAGAATCTGGAAATAAATATTTTAAAAACAAATGTTAAAAAAATGTTTTTTACATGCAACTGGGAAATAAGATATACAGTCATTGGAGTATAGAAATCTGTCTTGCCCTACTAGAAAGTTAGAGGGGGAATAGGGGAGGATATCAGAGAGAGAAAATTGAGGGAAGGTGTGTTCAGTAGGCTTGTCATTTTGGGGTGGTGGGCAGGGGAAAGAGAGGAGAAAATATGTAACTCAAAATCACGTGGAAATGAATGTTGAAAACTAAAATTCAATCAATCAATCAATCAGTCCTTTGAGTTTCACATTCACTCTGATTAAGTTCATATAAGTCTTTCCAAATATTTCTGAAACCATAATGCCTATCATTTCTTATAGGACAATAATGTTTCATGAAAATCATATACTACAACTTGTTCAGTCATTCCCCAGATGATGGGCAACCCTTCAAATTCTAATTCTTCGCCACCACAAAAGGGGTTGTTACAAATATTTTTGCACAGGTAGATCCTTTTCCTTTTGTCTTTCATCTCTTTGGGATCAAGACCTAGTAGTAGTATTGCCAGATCAAAAGATATTCACAGTTTTATAGGTACTTACATGTAATTACAAATTGCTTTCCACAATGTTTGTTCACAACTCCACCAACAGTGCCTAAGTATCCCAAATTTTCCACTTCTCAAGCACTTGTCATTTTCTTTTTCTATCATGTTAGCCAAGATAGGGGTGAGTTGTTACTTCAGAGTTGTTTTAATTTCCAATTCTATAATTTTTAGTGATATAGATAATTTTTCCACATGTTTATTGAGAAAAATTAACAATCATCTTTATTTTTTAATAACTAATATCATTTTGTATTCCATCCTTTCCCTTATTTTGTCAGACTCCACTTCTGAGTCTAGTTTATCAGGCAGTTTGTAAATGGTGTGATCAAGTACTGTGACCCCTCCCATTTCAGGAGGCATCTTACAATTAACCAGCTGAATTGGGCACCTCCCAAGTGAGATCCTTGCTTGTTTTTACCAGTAAAGAGAGAGATAATGAGGGCTGGGTTAATCCGCAGCTCTACAAAAATATTCTGGACTTAAATTTTGGAGACTTGTAAAGACAAGCACAAGCAGTTTTCCAGAGGACTGTTGCTGTGAACAGCCTTAAGGTTCTGATTATGTAGTATAATAGTGAACTCTATTTATTCAGTAGTCAACTAAAGCAAAACATTCATAGAAACCAAAGTCGAGCACTCACAGTGTTATACCATATCAACTTGTCACCAAAGCGGCCACATAGTTTTAAACAAAAGATATCATTCAGTAAGTCTTTCATTCATCCTTAAGGAACAGGCCTCCTTAAGGGACACAAAGTGCAAAGGTCAAAGTTCTCTACCCCTTGGTCACAGTAAATCATGATCTTCTCATTCAGCATTAAATACCCAAGGAGGGATCTCTTCAACTTGATCCGAGGCTGGGTCTCAGATTCCATGGTTCCTCTTCCATAGTCCCAGCTTCTGTCTGAATTTACCCAACTGTCACCTTGATTCAAAGGTAGGCAGCTCTTAGATCCTCATCAGCTCCTTGTCCAGTTCCCATTCCATATTAAAGCTCACAGCATCCAGTCCAGTCCACCTCACATCCTTTGCTGGCTCTGTTTTGGGGAAGACAAAGTTTAACAAAGCCAAAGCCAAAACAACATTCATGAACATTGCCAGCACCATCACCAATTTACTATCTGACTATAAAATAAAGACAAACCTACAAACAAGATCTGAGAACTCAACACAAATCTTCGGTATATTCCCAGAACCTCTGAAACACTCTTCCAAGACTTCTATAAACATACAACAAGAAAATCCTTTTACAGGGCTTCCAGTAAGGTCCCAGGACTTCTGTACGAAGTATAATAAACACGACAGAACATACATACAGAATACCTGCCTTCCACAACCTTTCCCTTTCTCGGTTATGCTCTCTCCCAGCTTGTGCTCAGCTTTTTATCTGGTCATTAGCTCCTCCCTGTTCCTGTCTTTGGCAAATCCCTACCACTGTGGGTTTCACAAGTTCTGTTTATTAACAAATACTTGATATAATTATGGGCAAGGCTCAAAAGAAACTTGAACAGAAACAAGGTGTTAAATAATTAAACAGCTGAAACAGGGCACTAAGTACTTTTTTGCTTGCCATTCATTAGGAGACCTAAGTTTAAAATCTGAGTTCTGTCACTTACTAGCTAAAGGACCATGGACAATTGATTTAACCTTTTGGGTTCAGTTTTCTCAAATGTAAATTGAAAAAAATGCTTACACTATCTTATGGGGTTATTATGAAGAAAACACCTTGCAACTATCATAGTATTGTACAAGGTGTGCTATTATGAATCTACATTTTCTATACAATGACATTTTTAAATGAGCTTATCTTGGCAGCATTGGATCTATGGCTTCTTTCGTGTGAATTTTCCATATACAATTACAAATTGCAAATCCTTCAATTCTTTTCATCTTGTACAGTATTTATATCCATCTTTCTCTAAATTCTATCAGTATTCTGGAGTGTTCCTGTTGTACTTACAGTACTTGTGAAAGACTTAACTGACTACCTGTGTTGTTTTTTTTCACAGTCTTGACATTTTTTCTTTCTTTCTTTGATTCTTAATTTCCTGCCTCTCTCTCTTTTCCCTCTCTTTCTCTCTCCCCCTCCTTCCTTTCCTCTCTCCCTCCACCTTTCTCTCTGTATCTCTGTCTCTGTCTCTCTGTCTCTGTCTCTGTCTCTCTCTTTCTCTCTCTCTCTCTCCTCTTTTCCTTTCTCTTAAAAAAGAAGAAATACCTAAAGGGGACAGAGATAAAAAAGCACATTGTTAAAATAACTGAGTTGTGATTAGATAGATATCTAGCAGCATTCTTTGCATTGAGGACTTAAGTCAATTTGTTATTGCTGTTTTCTTTTTTCCTTAAAACTTATTGTAATCATTTGATTTTATTGCCTCAGAGACTTGGTATATTGATGTAGATTCCTTGTTACCTGAATATAAGAAACCAGAAAGAATTTTATTAAGACCAGATATTTGATCCCTGTACCACCATGTGAAATACAGAGAGACAGGATAGGCTGTACTCAACGGGATCAATGGTTTGTCTTCACATGACTTTCCTTCCTTTATCATGCCCACACAGATGTTTTAGGGTGCTATATGGATTATTTATCTTTTTAAAATTTCAAATATAAGGTGCTTTCTAATCTACTAATGAATTAAATTTTATGTGCGGTTTGTTTGTTTTTTTTTGTAGAAAACTGTCCACAATTGAAAGTCTTTAAGTCATATATACAAACTTCCTCTGAAGCTGAAATAGAACAAAGTATGGATCAATTCTCTGCTGCTTATGCTAATTTTGGCCTTATAATTAGCACCAAGAAAACAGAAGTGTTCCAGCAGTCAGCCCCACGCTATCCATACATAGGACCATTGGTTACAGCAAATAGAGAAATTTTGAATGCTGGATAAGCTCACTTACTTTGATAGTATACATTCCAGGGATGTGCACATGGATAATGAGGTTGATACAGTCTTTTCCAGAGTCAGCTCAGTGTTTGGGAGACTCTAAAGGAAAGTATGGGAGAGAAGAGGTATTAGACTGACTACCAAACTGGAGGTCTGCAGAGGCATTATGCTGACTTCATTGTTGTATCCCAGTGAAAACCGGGCAGTCTATTAGCACCAAGACAGGGAACCAAATATCTTCCATTTAAATTGTCTTAGGAAGATTCTGAAGATCATCTGAGAGGATAAGATTCCAGACAGAGTTCCTTTCCTGAACTAAACTGCCAAACATTCAAACTCTGCTTCAGAGAGTACAGCTCTGATGGGCTGGCTACATCGTTCAAATACAAAAATGTATGCTTACCCAAAAGACTATTTTATGGAGAACTCACACAGGGCAAGCATTCACATGATGGTAAGAAGAAATTATACAAGGACACTCTGAAGGTCTCTCTTAAGAATTTTGGAACTGATTGTGTGACATGGGAGACACTGGCACTGCTCAGCCTGGCATGCTCACATTAGAGAAGGTGCTGTGCTCTGTGATTAATGCAGAGTTGAAACAGCTCAAAGAAAACACAGAACTCAAAAATTTAGAGACTTCATCCCAAATGTTCACAAAGACTACTTTTGCCCGACCTGTGGTAGAACATTCAGGGTTCATATTGGTTTGATCGACCACAGTCACACATACTGAAACTTGACTCTAGTATAATGATGTCATTTTGGTCCTCTTTGAGAAAGAAGGACAAGAAGCACAAACCTCTTTTTTACTATTCCTCATGTTAGGAAAGGTTCAGGTTTGTTTAAATTTCCAAGATCTCAAAGAAAAAAAAAATCTCAATAATTTCTTTTCCATTCTTCACAAATCGTCATCACATATATTTTGTAGCCAATTTGTCTCCATCAGGCATGTTTCCATTGCTCTTTAGATTTCCTGCAACTTTGCTTCTACTGAGATGATGGGGCTGCATAATTTGTAGCCTTATGGCATCATTTTATTATATTAGCTTTAAGGAAATCTGCTGTTGAGATAGTGAATAGTTTGGGATCATTGGAAGCACAGTGTAATTTTTGTAATGCAAAAGGCCATCTTTATCTTTCATTCAGTTCTATCCCTAGCTTATTCATTGTCCCTCCAATCATCTGCCAAAATAGGCACATTTTTTTGTAATTTATAGCACAAAAAGTAACATATATATAGTTATATATTATAGAACATAGATAGATGATAGATATAGATAGATCTTATGTACACAAGCATATATGTGTGTGTATATATATGTATGTATGTGCGTATGTATGTATGTGTGTGTGCATAGGCTTATGTATGCTGATGCTTCAATGTAGAAAAATATATGAAGTTATAGAGACTTGATGGATTACCCATCCAGCTATATGATATCCTCTGTCTTCATAGCTTAGCCCTCTACACTTAAAACACTTTATGCTGACAGGGATGAGGGTTCATCCAGGGGCACTCCCCAAAAAGAGGGATTTGGTTAACTCTATGACTCTCTCCCCATTTCAGAATAAATCTCCAGGAAATGTTCTGAATCAAAATTGAAGTATGGCTCATGTAGCTGGTTGCTCCATGTGTGGTCTTGTATATCTCTTCTACAAAGGTATTTAATATATATTAGGGGATAAATTTTTAAAATTATGGTATTTTCCTTCATAACAGAAATTTCAGAAGAACAAAAGGACTCACAGTCATGAGTAAAGAAAATTAAATACACATATATCTATTTAATTCATTATACTCTCTGATGAATTGATATTTCACACCCACCTTGCTCCTCCACTAACCAAGAAATTAGAAGCAATTATCATGCAGTCAGCAAGGTCCAGATACCCTAGTCACCTTCTGTATTGCTCCTGGAATTGAGAGTGGAATACAAAATCTCTAACCCCCTCCCTGTCCAGTATGTCCTTGTAATGGTAATTAATTTGTTTGATCAGATGTTAAGTAGATCCTAGTAACCTAGTATTAAGTATAAAACTCTGTCCATTGGTGAAAAGGTGTGAATTTCCCTGTTGACATGGATGAATGCCATTGGCTGAGACACTCCCCTGAACCATGTTGACTTGGGAGAAGGCCAGTGTTTATAAGCAGGAGAATTTCAGAGACAGACAGATTTTGTGGGCTCAGTGGCTGACTGAAGACATGAACAGGATGGAACTTTGTTTGTTGGTGGCCTGGCTGATCCTTGAGTTCCAGGCAAGAGAAGTCCTGAAGGGTTTGAGGTGTGCTGAACCTTGTGAACTTCAGTGTGTGCCGGAGATTGCCTT
>CM053597.1:195209720-195274559 GCA_028646575.1 Pseudocheirus occidentalis | reverse complement strand
TCATGCAGGGAAGGGCAGGGTGGGGGGAGGGTTTCGGGAAGCACACATCGCAGTAAAGGGACAGGGACAGGGTAGAGAACAAAACAAGGTGGGGTGCAGGATAGGAAGGGGGGACATACAATCAGCTTCTTACAATTTGCCCACCGTGGAAATGTCCTGTGTAATTATGCAGTTACAGCCTGTATTGAATTGCTGCTCCTCCCAGTGGGAGTGGGTGACAGGGGAGGAATTGCAAGAATCTAGAATTTAAAGCTATGCAATCAAATGCAACTGGGAAATAATACATACAGGGACGTGGGCAGGGAGCCACTCCCTGCCCTGCTAGAAAGGTAGAGGGGTGTTGGAGGAGGGCATAAAAAGAAATAGATTGTGGGAGGAGCCTTGCAATATTATCAATGTTCTGGCCTGGGGGGTAGGGGCAAAAAGGGGAGAATATTTGTAACTCAAAACCTCATGGAAATGAATGATGTAACCAAGAAAATGAATTAAAATTAAAAATATATATATGTATATGTGTATGTGTGTATGCATATGTATATGTAGATATGTGTATATGTATGTATATATATATATAATATGTAATTATTATTTTTTACCTTCAACTGGGTAATGAGATATACAGGCACTGGGGTAGGAAGATCCAGTGTTCCATACCCAAAAGTCAGAGGGGTGATGGGGGAGGATGTAGGAGAGAGCAGATTGGGGGAGGGGATATGCAGCAGGATCGCTGTTTTGGGGTTGTTGGTAGGGGAAAGATGGGGAGAAATTTGTAATTCCAAATCTCATGGAAATGAATGATGTAAACAAAAAATAAACAAATTTTTATTCCTTTTTATTAAATAAAAAGAAATATTACCTTATTCATAAAGGTGGTTCAGGTCAGAACATTCAGGAAAGTACATGGTTAAGGATGTGACAAAAATGTTTAGTGATCAAAAGATTGAGAAGGAGCTATTGGACAGGTTAATAGAGGAATGGGGACCCAAACCATGAAAAGTCGAAAGGAGAAAGAAGATAGTATGAGAGAATTTTTAACAGAGTCATGTGCTTTGCAGAAGTAAAAAAAGAATGAGTAAGTTTTAAAAAGGCAACACCAATAGCATTTATAATTTTGGAGAGATTAATTTCATCCGAGCCATGAGATCAAAAGCCATTTTGCAAAGGCTTTGGAAATGAATAAAAGGAAATAGAGACATAAAGTGTTCTTCATTAATCATACATTTAGACAGATGACCTCCAAGGGTAGCTTCAACCTCTGATTCTAATTTCTGAGTGATTCACTTAAATTTTTGTTGTTGTTCTTGTTTTTGTAGGTAATTTTTAAAAATTTATTTTCTTGTTTACACCATCCCTTTCCACGAGATTTTGAGTTACAAAATTTTCTCCCTCTTTCCCCTACCCCCAACCACAAAACAGCGATCCTACTGTAAAGCCCCTCCCCCAATCTGCTCTCTTTTGTGCCCTCCTCCAATGGTCCTCTAAGCTTCTAGTAGGGTAGGGAAGGTCTCCCTACCTCAGTTCCTGTATATCTAAATTCCCAGTTGCAAGTAGTTAATAATTATTATTATTTTTTTCTGTGTGTGTATGTGTATTTTAATATTTGGTTGTAGAGCTTTAAATTCTACATTCTTTTGGTTCCTCCCTTGTCACCCACCCTCACTGGAAGGATAAGCAATTCAAAACAGGCTGTACATGTTTAATTATGCAGGACATCTCCACAGTGGTCATATTGTGAGAGGCTGATTTTATGTCCCTCCTTCCTATCCTGCCCCCCACTTGTTCTATTCTCTACTCTGTCCCTGTCCCTTTAGTGAAGCGTGTGCTTCCAGCAACCCTCCCCCTGACCCAGCCCTCCCCACTGTCAACCCAAGTCTCATCCCTGTCCCCCCTACTCTCCTGTGTGGCATGATACCCACCTTAGAGTGTATGTCGTTCCTTCCCTATGCCAAATTCAATGAGAGTAAATGAAAATAAATTTGTAACAGTTATCCCTTGCCTCTTCTACATGGGATGATTAACCCCATTTTGTCTCTCCCTGTCTCCTCTCATTCTAGTCCTCTCCCACCTCAGAATTTCACCTTTTAAAGTATCATCCCTTCTTGATGAATTGATCCAGTTCCCTCTATGTACACATATACATACATGCTCCAATATGTATTCATATGCATATATATCCTCCTACATAGACATATAGGTATACATATATTCATACATACATACAAATGTATACATACATAATTACATATATATATATAAATGTAATAGTAATGTGTAACATTTTCTCATTGATTAGGAGGTTCTGAAACCTGGCTATAACATTTATAGTTTTCTTTTGGGGATCTTTTTCAAGAGGTGATCAGTGAATTCTTTCAAGTTCTATTTTGTCCTCTGATTCTAAAACATCAGAGCATTTTCCTTGAGAATTTCTTGAAGGAAGCTTTCAAAGTTCTTTTTTTTTGATTACAGCATTCACGTAGACCAATAATTTGCAAATTGTCTCTCCTTGATCTATTTTCCAGGTCAGTGGTTTTCTCAAAGAGATATTTCACATTGCTTTCTATTTCTTCATTTGTTTATAACTGTTTAATACTATCTTGGTTTCTCATAAATTCATTTGCTTCCACTTGCTCCACTCTAATTCTGAACGAATTATTGTCTTCAGAATGCTTTTGAGATTCTTTTTCCATCTGGCAAATTCAATTTTTTAAGGCATTCTTCTCATTGGCTTTTTGGACCTCTTTTTCCATTTGAATTAATCTGTTTTTTAAGGTGGTGTTCTCTTCAATCAGGTTGTTGACTCTTTCTTGTATCATTCTCATTTCTCTTCCCAATTTTTCCTCCACTTCTCTTATTTCATTTTCAAAGTCCTTTTTAAGTAGGTCTATGGCTTGTAGGCAATCTTCATGTTTCTTGGAAGCATTTGGTGTAGGATTTCTGACTGTGTTGTCTTCCTCCCTGTCCGTGCTTTGATCCTTTTTGTCCCCAAAAAAGGATTCTAGAGTTTTATTGCTGTTCTTACTTTGCTTCTTTTTCCTCATGTTGGCAAGTCAATTAATTGTTTGATTTTTTTTTTATCGCTGTGGAACTCTGCTTCCGGGGGGGGGGGGGAAGCACTGTCCCAAATCGCTGGGTTTTTCACAGCTGCTGGAGCTATTGGGTAGTGCTGCAGCCCCCACCAACTTTGGCTTGCTGAAAGGGCATGCCAGGACCACCACCCAACACCACCATCTGGATCCAGGCTGCTCAACTCAAGAGCCCTTGGCCTTTGATCAATTGCTTTGATTCCCCTGCAGTCAGCAGGCCAGGAGCTCTGAGGCAGCCAGGATGGGATGCTTCCTTGCCTTGGGGGTAATTTGGCCTGATGCTTTTTCTCCCCAAAATTTAGCTTGAATTCCACTGGCCTTTCTCTTTGCCTTATTTCTCCTGGCTTGATAAGTGTGGAGACTGCCCCAGGTCCTGACAATCCACTCTCCTGTTTTCTCCAGCTGTGGCTTCTCCCAACCTGCCTGGGGCCAAGCCACAGTTTTGGGCTGGGCTGGCCTCAGCTCCCAGCCTGCCACAATGAGCCTCTGCTGACAAGCTGCCTCCAGGGAGAAATGTGTTTTCTGTATTTTTTGAGTTTTGGAGCCCTAAAATTTGTTTAGAGTCCTATTTCTGGATATTTAAGGTGGTTGTATGGGAGCTGCAAAACTTTGTGGCTTCTATGCTGCCATCTTGGCTCCGCCCATGATTCACTTAGATTTTTAAGGAGTTTAGTTCCTTAAAGGTTTCTTGGACTTTTTTCGGTATTCAATAGATAGTAGAAGGAAAATCAAAGCCTATGGAGAAATTGAAGATCTGAAGAAGAAAAGGATAAGAAAGACTGGGCATGTGTATGGTGTGTTGTTTTTTCCATTAGACCAGGAATAGCAACACCATAATGGAGTCAGTTTCCCCTCATCATAAGGCGTGATTGACTAGAAAAGATATAATGTTTTATAAGCAGTTATAAATTCAGCAGCAGACCATTTGTAAGCTTTGCAGGTGGTCTACATGCCTGAGGACAGATGCCTGTGTCCTTGCTGGTCCTATGGGAGAAGCAGACACTACAGTGGGTTATGTGGACAGAAATATCATCAGGGACATTAAAATAGTATCATATTTCAATAGTCAGAGGATAGAAATATTTAGTGCTTCTATTGAGTTATTTGTAGCATGACTGGAACACACATGTAATTAAACATGGACTCTGAATGTTCTAAGATTAAAACAAGATGGAAACATCGCCAATAAAGAGTGGATCATAGCCTCCAGGTCACAGAAAAGCCATTGTATGTTGTTCTTGGCCATTGTCTCCACTGTGGCTTGCCAAGATATTTACGTTGGTTGTGATCATAGTTATGAAGGGTAGTAGGGGTAAGGAAAAAAGTTGTAGAGAAGGATCTGCTAAATCCAGGAGTTAAATATAATCAAGGTATAGACTAAAATGAGACTGAGTATGGTTGTCAGAAGCTCCAAAAATGATACTGTGAAGGGCCTGTGACAAATATGGACAGCATACTAAAAATCAAAGACATCACTTTTCAACAAAGGTCTGTATAGTCAAAGCTATGGTTTTCCAGTAGTAATGTATGGATTTCAAGAGGAAAGCTGAGTGCTGCAGAATCAACCCTTTTGAGCTGTGGTGCTAGAGAAGAGTTTTATGAGTCCCTTGGACAGCAAGATCAAATTGGTCATTACTTAAAGTAGTGAATTTAAGCTATCCACTGGAAGGTCAAATGGTGGTACTGTAGCTTAAATCTTTGGACACATAATAAGAGGATTCATTGGAAAAGATCCTGATGTTGGGAAAGATTGAAGGCAAAAGGAGATGGGGATGGCAGAAGGTGAGATGGATAGATAATATCATGGACAGAATCAGCATGAACTTGGACAGACTTAAAGAGATAATGAAGGATAAAAAGCCTCATGTGCTATGGTCCATGTGATCATAAAGGGTCTGACATGACTGAGTAAAAAAAAAAATAAACAAAGAGCCAATAGAAACCTAGATTAAAGTCTTAGAGGAATGTATATCCCTGACCAGTTAACACTGTGGCAAATGATAGCCTACTGAGGAATTCAATAGAGGGGGCAACTATTCCCTAAGAGCTGTTACTACTGTTATCCCATGTTCTTCCATTTATACTTATTTCATCCTTGGTTAAAGTTGGGGAAAGGCATAAAGGGGATAAAAGTCTTAGAATTCCGCTATTGTCATCTGTGGCAATATGTGAAGCAAGTCCCAGTTATCATTGGTTTGAATGATTGTTTGGTCCTCTTCCCATCCCACATACACACTATAATGAAAGCATCATGATCATTCCTTGATGCTGAGATTTGTAGCAAAAGGTGGCATGGACTAAATATTTCTAATTGTAATATATATTTCTGGCATTGAATCATTTAAAAAAAGTTTGAAGAATGGGCAAAGGATATGAACTGCCAATTTCAGAGGTAGAAATTAAAGATATATATAAGCATATGAAAAATGCTCTAAATCACTATTGACTTGCAAAATGCAAATCAAAACAACTCTGAGGTACCACATCCCTCTGGTGAGACTTGGTAAGATGACAAAGCAGGAAAATGACAAATGCTGGAGAGGATGTGGAAAAATTGGAACACTAATGCATTGTTGCTGGAGTTGTGAACTGATTCAACTATTCTGGAGAGCAATCTGGAACTATGCCCCAAGGGCTATAAATAACTACATACCTTTTGACTCAGTAATACCACTTCTTGGGTGGTATGCCAAAGAGATGATAGAAGTGAGAGGAAGACTCATATGTACAAAAAATATTTATTGCAGGTCTCTTTGTGGTTCCAAAAAACTTGAAATTAAGAGGATGCCCATCAATTGCGAATGGCTAAACAAGTTCTGGTATGTGAATGTAATGCAATACTACTGTGCTATAAAAAATGAGGAGCAGATGGACTTCATATTAACCTGGAGAGCCTTATACAAACTGATGCTAAGTGAGAATAGCAGAACCAGGAGAAATTTGTACACAATGACAGACACAAAGTATGTGTGATGACCAGCTCTGACAAACTGGGCTCTTCTCAGAAACACAAGGTTATAAGATAACTCTAAAAGTCTCAGCATGGAAGGAGATGTCTATATTCAGAGAAAGATCTAGAAAGAACAGAGTTTAAATGGAGACTGAAGCAAACTACATCCTCTCATTCTTTTCCATGTTTGGTTTTGTTTCCTCTTTCCCATTTTTTACTCCATTAGTTACAACCTTTATATACACCTAGACTAATGTTCAATGCGAAATTATTTGAAGATCCTATACTTAATTGCATGCTGCCAGTAGGGAAGGGGAAGGGGGGAGAAAATTTGAAATTCAAGGGATTGTTGGACTGAAACTTGTAAACTAAAAGTAAATAAACAAATCCACTTTTAAAAAACCTTAAAGAAATATTATCTGGAAGAGATACATCTAGTAATATTTTCTCTCCTGAACTCCAATCCTATACCAGTAGCTGGACATTTCAAATTCTATGTCTTTTAAACACAAAAACTCAACATATCCAATAAAAAATGCATTATCCTTCTTACCCATCCACCTTCCCTACATGCACAAAAAAAAATACTCCTCTGATATTACTGTTAGGTATGTCATCATTTATTAGTCACCCACGTTAATAACCTTGATGTCATCTTCTACTACACACTCATTTTAATCCCATGCATTCAGTAAAGAAGCTAGGTGTCACAGTGGGTAGAGTGCAGGGCCTGAAGTCAGGAAAACCTGAGTTCAAACCTGGTCTTAGATACTTATTAGTTGTATGGCCCTGGATAGGTCATTTAACCCTTTTCTCTTAGTTTCCTCATCTGAAAAATTAGCTCAGAAGGAGATGGCAAAACCACTCCAGTATATTTGCAAATAAAATCCCAAGTCAGATCACAAAGAGTGAGACAGAACTGAAAAGACTGAACAAAAAAATCCCATTGGCTGGCAAACATCATTACTTTTATGACCAGAACATCTGTCATATCAAGGTCCTTCCTCTCAGCTCATGCAGCCAACATCCTTGTGCAATCCTTCAATGCCTCTGGCTCAGACTTCCCTAAAATCCTTTTGGCTAAACTTCACTCAAGTCTTTTCCCACTCAAAATACTGTCCCCTTTGCCAACAAAGTGATTTTTTGCCTTAAGTACAGCTCAAACCATGTTAAATTCCTATTCACTAAACCTCACTGATTCCTTATTATCTCCATTACCTTACTAGCTTGTATTCAATTTTTTAATAGTCTGAATACACAACGCACACCCATGTTCATGTGTTATCTCTCTCATTAGGTCAATTTCTTAGTTGCAAAGACTGAATGACTTTTTTAAAAATTTTTTAGGTTGGTTTGTTTGGTTTTTTTTTCCTATCTTTAGGTCTTAGTACAGTCCCCAGGTACAGAGCAGGAATTTAATAAGTACCTATTGATTGATTAATTGATTAACCCATTTAATAGTAAATTTATTCTTTGTAATTCATGGGCAGAAGCCATAGGGAAACAGAATTAAATAAGCATAAGAAAAAGCTTTCTAATTATTTAAGATATCACAAAATTAAATATGCTCTTATGTCAGGTGCTATGCTTCCCCCACTCAAAGTCTCCAAATAGATACTCTTGAATCAGGTGGAAATTTGGAAGAGAGAAACTTTAAAGTCTGTTCCAACTGGAAAATTCCATCATCTTCATTACTGAGTAACAAAGTTTAAATTGTGAGGATGTTGAGCCATTATCCTTTTCCTTCCAAAACTTAGTTTGTATCATATAAAATTGGTAAAACTGCTTTGTGTATCCATGTAGCATAATTCTCTGGAGTATGGAATTTAGTATTTAAGCTTATATTAGCACTTACCCAATTGAAGTAACCAACAACTGTAAGGTAATGGGGATTTTTTTAAATGAAAAATCCATATTCATGAAAACAGATTCAAATTCTAGCACAAAGGTTATTAGTTATTGTAATTCATGACATGAATCATAATTAGAATATCAAAAAGACATAAATGCAATATGTTGGATATGTATGAATTGGATAGAATTCATTTAGTATTCTGGCCACAGGCAGCAAACATAAATTTCTTTCTCAGATACTTATGTCGATTCTTCAGTCTATTCATTAAGCCAGCAAGATTCCATTGTTAGTAATAATATAATTAGCAAAGAAAATTGTCTGAGCAATGTCTTTAAATATTAACCTTTTGAAAAAAATCAAACTTTGATGTTTTTTCTTTTAAATATTGCCTGGTTTTCATTGATTTTTGGTGAAGCCATGGTGGATATTAAACTGTAAGTCCATGCATTAATTATGACAGAAAGGCCCCAACTATTTTCCCCTGTGTTGAGTCAATATACTTCTATAATAATTCAATGAATCTTTATTCCACAGTAATTAATATTTTGAGAACAAAGCATATCTAAAGAAAGAGATCTAAAAATGGAATTCAGACTAAACACAAACCATCAGCAGATTTTGTCAGCATTGCCACCTTTTTTTGTCATGTCATCAAGAAATTAGTAATAATAATCTAAGGACTATTTTTAATTTAAATTTAATAAAGAGCATAATTCTTTCATTTAATTAAGGCATAGTGGAAATCCAGTGCTATTCTTAGGACTTCCAGGTTTAGCTTATTTTGACTAATCAAATAGAAAAAAAATAGTTACATTGAATAATTCATAGAGTAACTATGAAGCATAGTTCAGAAATACATAAAAGGAGCTGTGAAATTCTTGTTTATTTTGACTCATCACATGAAGCCGCATGTAGTCAGGTGTAGTATGATGTCAAGACATTAATGTGTAAATGACGGTTGGTTAATACTGTACTAACCAATGATTATGCCTTTCTTTATATTTTTAAATTTTGATCTTTAATTTCAAAGACTAAATTGGTTTTTCAAACAACATTATGCATTTGGCTTTATTTTTGGTAATGATATCCATGAAGTTCTACCAACTGAGTATTGTAAATCTGGTTTTCTTAGTTCTTGTCCCTAAATTCCAGAATGCAGATCAAGTAGTTATCTGTTTAATTTTATTTGAATCAATGCAGCAAATTTTTATTTTAAACCTGCTAAGTATGATGTGTAAAGAGTACTGAACTTGAAGTAATACAATCTGGTATGCATACCAAACTTTTCTACTTACCAATTATATGTCTTAAGAAATAAGGAAAATCAGTTTGAAATAGAAATAAAGCAACTTCCCTCTACATACTACAAAACATAAGGTTAAATTAAGTGGTATATTGAATCAATGCTTCTTAACTTAGAACTGGTCTTGGAAAACATGAGTTCAAAGCCTCCCTTTGTCATATACTGTCTATGTGACTTAGAACAAGTCATAAACTCTAAGGAAATTCTTTAAGAACTGTGTGCAAGTTATACTAATTTGAAATGTTCTTAGGGGGCATTGACATTTCCCATTCCCCACATTGATGAAATCACTCAATCAATATATCAACATATATCAAGCCTACTATGTGTAAGGCTCTGTGCTAAGTACTAGCGATAGAAAAAGAGACAAAATATAGTCCTTGCCCTCAAGGAGTTTATAATCTAGTGAGGGAGACAACATGAACACATATATACAAAGCAACTTATATACAGGAAAAAAGAGAAATAATTGAGAGAAGAAAGACACTACAATGAATAAGGGTTGGAGAAAACCACCTTTAGAAGTGAGATTTCAGTTGGGGTTAGAGGAAGCCAGTAAGGTCAGTAGCAAAAATAGAAGAGGCAGAGCCTTCTAGGCAAGAGGAACAGTGAAAGAGAATAAAAATCAGAGCCAAGAGATGGTCTTTTTTGTGATGAATTTAGGAAGGAGGTCAGTGTCCCCACATTCAAAAGAGAGTAAGGAGTAAGAAGCTTGGGAATATATGAGAAGGTTAGGTTATGAAGGGCTTCCAATGCAAAATGAACATTTATTTTTGCTCCTTGGGGTTATAGAAATTCAATGGAGTCCATTGAGTAGAGTTGGTGGTGATATGATGAGGCTTGCATTTAAAAAAATCATTTTGATGGCTTAATGGATGATGAAGTGGGATGGAGATAGACTTACAGAAGTCATAACCCCCAAAAAGCTTTTACAGTAATCAAGGCATGAGGTGTTGAGGGCCTGCACTAGATTGGTGGTGGTGTCAGAGGAGAGAAGGGGGCATATATGGGAGATGTTGCAAAGGCTTTGGCAAAAAAAAAATTGTATGAGAAGAGTTTAAAATAGTGAATAATCCAAGATGAGTGGTAGGCTGTGAGCGTGAGGGACTGAGAGGATGGTATTGTTTTCTTTAGTAATTGAGAATGTAGGGGTAGAGGAAGATTTAGGGGGAAAGATTGTGAGTTTTGTTTTGGACATGATGAGCTTTAGATATCTATTGAACATGTAGTTCAAGATTTCTAAAGCAGCAGTTCTCAACCTGTGGGTTATGTTCAATTTGTAACTATGAAAAGATATCCTGCATATAAGATAGATTTACAACAGTAGCAAAATTACAGTTATGAAGTAGTAACAAAATAATTTTATGGTTGGGGGTCACCCCAACATGAGGAACTGTATTAAAGAGTCGTAGCATTAGGAAGGTTGAGAATCACTGGTACAGATAGCTTGGTATTCATGATTAGTCAAACGGTTAGCAGAGAGATTTTAGTAAAAAAAAAAAAAGTTAAATTTGAGCATCAGCCTAAAGATGGTAATTAAATACACTGACATTGCTGAAATCACCAAATGAAGTAGATTAGTAAAAAAAAAAAAAGAAAGAAAGAAAAGAGGGCCCAGGACAGAACGCTGAAAGACACCTAAACTTAAAGTACATGATTTGGGCAAGGATCCTGCAAAGGAAATGCAGAAGGAAAAATTAGTAAAGTAGCATGAAAACTAAGAGAGGGTGATGTCCCAAAAAAACTAGAAAGAAGAGAGTATCAAGGGGGAAAGACTGATCAACAATGTCAGAGGATGCAGAAAAATAAAGGAAAATGAGGACTGAGAAAAGGGAATTGGATTTGCTTTCTAAGACATCATTAATAACTTTAGAAAGAGCAGTTTTGGTGGAATGATCAGGTCAGAAGTCAGAGTGTAGAGGATAAAAAAGAGTGAGAAGAGAGAAAGTAGAAGTACCTAATGCAGACAACTTTTACAAATTTAGCTGCAAAAGGCAAAAGAGAGATAGGATGATAGCAAAGATAAAAGGACAAAGTGAGATTTTTTTTCCAGGATGGGGTTGGGGAGGGACATGACCATGTTTGTAGAGAGTAAAAAAGTGATCCAGTAGAGAAAGATGGAAAATAAGTGGGGAGATGATGACAGCGGAGGTTCTATGAACAGGTCATAGATGGAAAGAGTGGCAGAAGAATAGATTTGAGATAAAGAACAGTTTGTTGCCTGTGGAACAAACATTTCAGAGGATGCAAGGGAATGGTTGGGCAGTGTTAGGATGAAACTTTTGGCTGGGAGAGTCTAGGGGGGATGGAAATGAGGAATCAGATGGTAGCAGGTGTGTAATGGGTTTTGGATGATGATCTACAAAAGTTCAGAGTTACTAGGATAAGAAGGATATGACCATTTACGAAAATGTTCATTACTGAGTGGAGGGTGCCATTCCTCTAACCTCAAAGGACAGGATCAGGAGAAGATGGAAGGTCTGAAGTAAAAGGGAGGATTGCTATTCTTTGTACTGAAGGTTCTCCAGAACCTAGTTAGGAGACTAAGCTGGAAGCCAAAAAGAAGAAAAATATCTTGTGCTGGTAGAAACAGAAATATTTGCTTTGGGGCAAATGGAGCATGCCAGGCTTTCCTCAGGAGGCACACTGCACCCAGCAGGACATGGAAGGCTCAGGGCATCGGCTGAGGTTTTCTGATTTAAGAAATCTAGCTATGAGGTAACAGCAGAAGGTAGGAGCCTCCTTAACCAAATGGAAGATTCCTGGTCTAACCTATAATGATCTTTCTTCAGGGGACACATTGCAGTAAGCAGGGGAAGTTAGGCAAGGAAAAGTTATGTAAGTATATAATATAATAAGCTATCTAGTGTGAGGCACTATTTGTAAGGCCGTAGGATAAAAATTAGGAATAGAAAAACAATAAAGCACCTTAAAACAACAGTAGCGTTTAGGGAGTCAAAACTTTAATCATTCAATTAATCAATAATAAATAAACTTTTTGTAATTTTGCACTGAGAACTACTAAAAACACCAAAAATAGTAAGTTAGCCATCATAGCTCCATGGCCAATCTGTTCACAAACATATTTATGTCTTCACTCTATCAATGTGAGCAAGAAAAAAAATATATGGAATGCTTTTGAATATATGGACTAAAAATGAACTGATTACAACCCTCTTGAATCTATCAAAAATGGAAAATTGTGTACCAACTATAACACAATATCAGCACTTCTCATGGTCTAAGACACTCAGAATACAAAATGAATTTTTAAAAAAAAGGAATTGATGCTCAATGACCCTGAGTTCACTCAATATCTCTCCCCCACCTCTTAGGCTACTAGTAGAAGGCCTTCAACACAGGTTTAAAAAAACCCTTCCCACGCCCTAGACCCTATTTCCCCCTCTTTTTGTGTGCTTCAGAGATCCCAGCTCAAGTCTGTGGAAATTTGCTTACCTCATGACGGCCAAGCATGACCACTGCCTTTTAGGTGAAAAAGTACTGCAACCTGGAAAGACCAACACTATGGTTTTTTTTTTGCTTGCTTGTTTGTTTTTTATTGTTCCATATGGTTAAACTCAGATTTGTAGGATAAGTCTGAAATAAGAAAATTTGAACTGAGAGTATGGAGAAAAGAGGTTCTGAACTGCTGATGTTGAGACAGAGAACTAAAAACAGAGAAGAGTCGAACAGGTCATCAAGACAGGACACAGTTGGGGAACTGAGCAGAACTCCACAAAGCCTGAGAGAAAGAGCACAGCACCCATACGAGACTACTTCTTTTACTTTTCTTGGAGGTCAGTTGGGGTTAAGTGACTTGCCCAAGGTCAGATGGCCAGTTTTTGTGTTAAGTGTCTGAGATCGGATTTGAACTCAGGTGCTCCTGAGTTCAAAGGTAAGGTAAGTCAGGTGCATTCACTGCACCATCTAGCCACCCCTAAATTTTTATTATTTTTTTTCCTTTTTGGAGAAACAATACCATTTTCGGGGGTGAGGGGGGAAGACAATTGGGGTTAAGTGAATTGCTCAAGGTCACATGTTAAGTGTCTAAGGCCAGATTTTAACTCAAGTCTTCCTGACTCCAAGGCTAATGCTCTATTCACTGCACCATCTACCCACCCGATTTGATTTTATTTTTTTAATTTTGGAGGGCAACTGGGGTTAAGTGACTTGACCAAAGTCATGTAAGTAGTAAGTGCGTCAAGTTTCTGAGGCCAGATTTGAACTCAGGTCCTCCTGACTCCAAGGCTATTCACCATTCCACCTAGCCACTCCAGAGACTATTTCTAAACAATCAAAAGTCAAATTGGCCATAAAGCTGGGCTGGTGAATTGTAAATTACCCAGTGTGGGAAGTACCTGAGACCCTTTAAGATCCAACATCCAAGCAAACCATAGTCACAAGGGAGGGAGTCAGGAAGTGAGTGATAAGGAAATAAAAGGGAAAGACTGAAAGTATCAAAGATTTCAGGAAAAAGAATTCTCAAAGACATGAATGTAAACAAATAAATCAACAGGAAAAGCAGTAACAGAAGGAAATATGGCCTCCAGAACTAATAAATGAGTATAGGCACCTATGAATAAATATACCAAAATGAACAAAAATGAATCAATGCTTGATGAAATGGAAGACCCTGTGGAATTTTAAAAGAACACAGAACTACAACACACTGTTCCGGAGTAGTTGAAAGGAGAAATGAGAATTAATGAACACAAAGTATATTTTTTCAACAACAAAAATAATGAGCAGAAGAGAAAAAATATAATTCTGCAAAGGCAAGGCTCACCAAAGAGGAGAAAAGGAGATTAATAGACTGGGAGTGCAAATACACAGGAGTGGAAGAAGAACAGAAGCAAAATATAAAATAAAATCACAGACATCTTAAAGACAGAATGTGTGGAAACAAATTAAGAATCATAGGTCTCCATGAAGAACATGACAAGACATAAAAACATCAAACAAACACAACAACAACAACAACAGCAAAACACTTTCACACTAAAATAGAAGAAAATTACATAGAATTGCTGCACACAGAAAATGAAATTACAACTGAAATAATTCACACATTGCCTTCAGAAAAAAAAAATCCAAGGCCACAAACTACAAGATATATAATTTTAAAATTTAACAATTCAATTTAGAAGAAAAAATAATTCACAAACCATCAGGAGAAAGATTCTCAAATACAAAGGAAATTTAGCTATTAAAATAATCCAAGACTATTCTGCATCCCCTAGGGAAAGGAGGAGGAAGTGGCATACTGTGTTCTGAAGAGAATTGGAGGTAAGGATATAGTCCAAGTTGACCTATTCTACAAATCTGAGTTTAACCATATGGAACAAAAGAAAATAGACATAAAGTAATAAAGAAGAGTTTGAAGCATATATAAATAAATATATATGTGTGGGTATATTGGTATATGCACATGCACATATGTGCATATATTATACATTCATGGACATGTATTTATGCACACATATGCCTATATAAATTTAGACATGCATACATGCACACATGTAAATGCATGTGTATGGTTATGTATATCTGTACATATGGCTACATGTGTATGTATGTGTGTATAGATACATGCATCCATTTGCATAAATGTGTATATACTTTTTTTTGAGGCAGGAAACCAGAGTAAAAGACATCACATGCTTTTCAACGACTCCAAATAATAGAATTCAGGAAGGTATATAAATTCAGTCAGCAACAGCAACAGAGGGACAACAGAATGACCAGTAAGAGATTTATTTATAAAGGTATATAAGGAAACAGGAGTGAAGGAGGAGATAATAGGGAAGAGGTCCATAGGGAGAATTACCAGTAAAACCTGGTAAAACTCTCCTTATAAGTGAGTGCTTCTCTTGTGGGGTTACATTACAACACGCATGGGTATATGAAGGGGTGGGGGAAAAGCAAGGAGATAGAAAGGAGTGAATGCTAAGCCACAATCAAATCCAAGGCCAGCTGTGGGGGAAAGGTGACCTCAGTGGTCTCAGAAAGCAAGAGCCTCCAGAAGATGAGGGTGGTGGTAGGGGCAGAATTGAAAAGTGATGGGAAAGTAAGGAGGACTACTTTACTTTAGAGGGGTTCCACTGATGCATGAATGTTCCTTTGGGTAAAGGGAGATGAGAATTTTACACTGGATGAGACCTAGCAGGTTTGGAAGCTCAAAAGTCTACTTGCTCTGGGATGCGAGAGTTGAATGCGCCTAGGAGCACGATAGCACTGGAGGAGCGGTAAAGCATAGACACAGTGAGGTGGTTCCCAAGTAAATGAAGAAAAAAATGTAAAAGGTAAAAAGAGAAGATATATAGAGCAGTGGGGAAGGAGGGAAGAGGAGGGAGAAGCAAGCTGAGATACTTGTTAAGTGTCAGTGGATGGGTCTGGGGCTACGCAGACCCACAGGTACTAGGAATGTTTAATGCAGAGTTAGCCACAGCAGCAGACAGAGAGGTAGCTTCTGTAGGCATTAAGAGCTCTGTGTCCTGAGAGTATGTCCTGACATTTACAACAGCAAAAGGCAGGTCCACAAATGCCCATTGTTTACCACATAGTCAGGAATTAATTGGTCCCTTCCATTGGTACCAATAAACATCCATAGTCATTGTACAACTCTGTCCCAGGGAGGCCTTGGGCAGAGGACCAAGGGGTCACATTGTTGAGAGGGCCCTTAATTTCTAGCAACAAGTGAGAGGTCAAAGTGTCTAACTCATAGAAGAAGGACGCAGTCCTTCAGAGACCTCTCATGTGTCTAAAACTTTATATTGTAGCCCACTAGGACTCCCAGAGAGGAATGTATTTCATTTGTTAGGCCTGAGAACAGTACAATTTCCTAGGATTGGTAATGTGAATTCATTACTAAGTGGGAAATGTCATCGCTTCTGCTATAGCAGACACATTCTTGGTAATCTACTGTGAGCTGCAAAGATTTGACATCACCCAAAGCATGGGCCTCATTATTTGGAACTAGAACTCAATAAATCTCAAGACTCCCTTAAATTCGGGAACTCCAGGGAATTGTAACATTACTTTTTCGTTTCCTTTTCTATTTCTTTTCACAAATTTTTTTCTTTCCCTCCTTTAGTGCTACTTACATCAAATTTCTTGAATACAAGTGGTCAAGATGGACAAATAGCAAACTTAAATTCATTTAAGAGTTGAAAATTATTCTCAATTCTAAAATCTAGAAGACCCTAAGTACCTTACCACAAAGGAGTGGAGTGAAGTGGGTATAATATCCTATCCCTTACACCAGTCAACTTTAGGCTTGTTTTCCTTAAAAAGGTATTCATTGGTAGGATATTCAGAAGGACCTGGGGAGCCCCTGGAGAGGGGCAGAAGCAGAGCATCAGTCTACATAATGGCTAACTTATGTCCCTTGAGCTCCCTGAGGGGCAAGTGTAGCACAGTAATGACCCACCTAGTATCAAAAAGCTTGCAGTTGCCCAGCTCGTGTAGAAGCTATGTCCCAACTGCCTTTTCTAAGCACTAGCCTCCAGCAGGTTGTGATCATGTGATCAGGATCAAGGGGTCAGGACCAAGATGGCTGACATGAGGACAATGAACCCTGAAGTCAGCACTAGTCGAGCTTTTGGTTCCTTGTCTTCTATACTTATGATTCACTTGGCCTTAGCAAGGTAGATCAGCAAGCCCACCAGGGCCAGAAGCAAAGTGATGACCATGAGGACTCTAGAAGCTTGAACATCATGAGGCAGAGTCAGCATGGAATCATACATCTTGCATTACATCTGGCCAGTGCTCTTGGCATCAGAAGCCTTCCACAGGCCTTCCCACAACACCTGGGCTACTACAATGTTATTACCAATGAAGGCTGTGACTTTGCACATTGGCATGGCACAGGACACTAGGCCTGATATCCAGTCCAGCACTGAAAAGATGATACCCAGGATCTGAAGGCCATTTGAAGCCATGTTAGAGGCTTAGGGAAGACCTGCCTAGGAAAGGAACCAGTGCAGCCAGAGATCAGAGTCGAGTATCAAAAGGTATTGATTGAGGTCATGCCAGTGACATTTGCTGGCTCAGGGGACTAAAGGCTCAGACCACTGGCATCACATATTGGTTGCCTGAGTATGAAATAGTCACAAGGAACATCAGGAATTCTTTGGGACATGACAAATTACTATCATATAATGCAGTGGTTCTCAATCTTCCTAATTCCTCAAAACTTTAATACAGTTCTTCGTGTTGTGGTGACCCCTAACCATAAATTTTTTGTTGCTACTTCATAACTGTAATTTTGCTATTGTTATGAATCATAGTGTAAATATCTGATATGCAGGATGTATTTAAAGTGAACATAACCCACAGGTTGAGAACCGCTGATGTAACAGGAACCAAACATTAAACCCTCTTTTCTCTCCATGTACTGAGATATTTTTAAAGACTTGGTTAGCTCAGGAGACTAAGAGATTAAATTGTTGATGCCACTTCCTCATGTTATTTCCCTCCATCTCTCCTCCTCCTTCTCCTGTTCTTCCTCCTCTTCCTCTTCCTCCTTCTCCTCCTTTTACTCTTCCTTGCTGTCCTTCCTCTAATTTATAAGCTGATTTTTCTTCTAACCACTGCCTCCCTTAATCCACTTTCTTTTTTATTATCTCCTTACATTTCTCTTACCTTCTTACCTTTCTATTCCCCTATTGGGTAAGTTGCATTTCTCCATATAACTGAATGGGTATATATACCTTCTCCATCTAAACCAGTCTGATTAGCGTGAAGTTAAAACATTGCCTTCCATGCTCCACATTTTCCCCCAGTTGTATTTTGACCAACACGTCCCTCAATCTTCCCTCCTTTCTATCAGTCCCTTCCCTTTTCTTTCACGTTCTCCTTACTACTTCTTCCCTTCCCCCTTCTAAAAAGTATCTTATTTCCTCTTTGAGCCAAATCTGATGAGAGTAAAGTTCAAACAATGCTCATCTCCCTTCCTTCTTCCCTCTACTGGAATATGTCTTTATGCCTCTTCCAGGGATGTAATTTACTCCCTTTCTGTGTCCTCCTTTCCTCTTCTCCTTTTTCACCACTTAGATTTATCATCATAACAAAGTGAGTTTATAGCCACACCCTCTGTCTATGTATATCACTTCTAAATATCTTAACAAAGATAAAGTTCTCAAGTATGTGTTTTTATTTTTCTTTCCTGCTTACCTTTGTATGCCTCTCTCTGGTCTGTTCATCAGGAAGGTTTGGAAGTGCCTTGTTTCATTAAATATCCATCTTCTACCCTGAAAGATTAATGCTCTTCCTTACATACCTCTGTTCAATGAGAAAATGTTCCCCATTCTACATCTCTCTTCCCCCTCAGTCTATGTAAATTTTTTACTCGTGTAGAGGCTATGTTCCAACTGCCTAATAAAGATACCTTTCTTAGGAATTGTGTGTCATTTTTTTCACATAGTAAACAGTTTAATTTTATTGAGGCCCCTATGATTCCTCTTTCACATTTACTTCTTAAATGTTTCTCTAGAGTATTGTATTTGAATGTTACATTTTCTGTTCAGCTTGAAAATCCTCTATTTAATTAAATAAGATTTTTTTTTCCTTAAGGATTATGTGTAATTTTTCTGGGTAGCTTGTTTTTGATCGTTATCCAAGCTCCTTTTCCTTCTTTAAGGCAATAATCCATACTCTGTGTTCCTTTGTCATGAAAACTGCTGAATCTTATGTGGTCCTGACCACAGTTCCAATATATTTAAATTGTTTCTTTGTGCTGCTTGAAGTATTTTCACTTTAACCTGGGATCTCTGGAATTTGACTATTATATTCCTTGGGGTTTTCAATTTGGGATTTCTTTCAGGAGGTGATTTGGTGGTTTCTTTCAATTTCCATGTAATCCTCTGAATGCAAGATATTGGGGAAGTTTTTCCTGAGAATTTCTTTCTAAACATTTGATTTTAAAACGTTGAATTCCAGATTCTTTCCCTTCTTCCCTCATCAACCACCCTTACTGGGGAGATAAGCAATTCAATACAGGTTGTGCATGTGTAGTTATGCAAAACATTTCCATAGTGGATATATTGTGAAATACTGACTATATTTTCCTCCATCCTATACCACCCACCCCACTTGTTTTATTTTCTACTTTGATCCTGTCCCATTTCAAAACTGTGAGTTTCTAACTACTCTCTCCCCAATCTGCCCTCCCTTCTTTCATGCCCCCTCTTATCCCCTTCCCCACTACTTTCCTGTACAGAAAGATACCCAATTTATTGTGTGTTATTCACTCCTTAAGCTAAATTCTATGAGAATGAGGTTGACCCATTCCTTTTGCCTTCTTTTTCTTCCCCTCCATTGTAACAGTTTTCACTTACCACTTTCATATGGGATAATTTACCCTCTTTTGTATCTCCCTATCTCCTTCTCTTATTATATTCCTCTCTCCCTTCCTGATTTTATGTTTTAGCTATCATCCCTTTCTATTCAACTGGTCTTATTCCCACTGTCTATGTATACATCTATACACACACTCACATATGCATTCATACACACATACCCTCCTATATAGACATATGTATGCATACATATACACATATATGTATGTATGTGTGTATACACACACACATTCAATGCCCTTCAACTAACCTCATACTGAGAAAAGTTTCATAAGTTACAATTATCGTTTTTCCATGTAGGTATGTAAATAGTTCAACTTTAATAAATTCCTTCTGAATTCTTTTCCAGGTTTACCTTCTCACGCTTCTCTTGCTTCTTGTATTGGAATGTCAAATTTTCTATTTAACTCTGGTTTTTTCATCAAGAATTCTTGAAAGTCCTTCACCTCATTGAATGATGATATTTTCCTCTTGTATGGGGTGCAAAGACCCTATGCCAAATTAACTACTCAGAAATTTCTCCAGGTGAAAGCAGAAAGGTTTCTTTATTAGAATCTCACAAGAAGCAGGCAGTCCACACAACCGGAACACCAGAGGGAGGAGTCCACCGTACAGAAGCAGAAGCTGGGTTAAATAGCCAAAAATCACAAAACCTCCTCCCCAGTAATTGGACCCTCATTCCCATTGGTGAGAAGGGGTGTCCTTAAAATCCTTTCACCCAATACAAAATTATTTATCACAAGTTAGCTTATCACAGATTGCTTTTGTAGACAATTTACAGAAACACCTGGTAAACATATTGTTGCAAAAAGTAGACAATTTATAGATCACTTGTTGTTTTTCTGGTTTACCAAAGACAGGTAGCTGGCAGACGTATTATAGGCCAAAACAAAGTTTGGGCCTATCAAGACTAAAGCCCGCCTTAAGTTTGGTGACTGTCTCCTTTACTTTATGGGAATATTTTCATTTGTTCCTCTCAATCTTTATTTAGCAGATAGTCTATTTGAGAAACCACATTCTGTCCCCCACACCCTGGAATATTACACTCAGTTTTGCTGGGTAGGTGATTCTTGGTTTTAATCCTATCTCCCTTGATCTCCAGAATATCATATTCTAGGCCCTTTGATCCCTTAATGTAGAAGCTGCTACATCCTGTGTTATCCTGATTATGTTCCCACAATATTCAAATTGTTTCTTCTTGGCTGCTTGTAATATTTTCTCCTTAAACTGGGAACTCCAGACCCTAACTATAATATTCCTATGAATTTTCTTTTTGGGATCTTTTTCAAGAGGTAATCAGTGAATTCTTTCAATTTTTCTTTTGCCTTCCAGTTCTAAAATATCTGGGCAATTTTCCTTGGGAATTTCTTGAAAGATGATCTCTAAGTTCTTTTTTTGATTATGGCTTTCAAGCAGTCCAATAATTTTTAAATTATCTCCCCTGGATCTATTTTCAGGTCAGTTTTTTTTCCCAATGAGAGATCTCATGTTGCCTTCTATTTTTTCATTTGTTTGTATCTGTTTAATAGTATCTTGAATTCTCAAAAAGTCATTAGCTTCCATTTGCTCCAGTCTAATTCTAAAGGAATCATTCTCTTCAGTGAGATTTTGAAATTATTTTTCCACCTGGTAAATTCAGCTTTTTAAGGCATTTTTCTCCTCATTGGCTTTTTGGGCCTTTTTTGCCATTTGTGTTAATCTATTTTTTTAAAGTGTTATTTTCTTCAGTCAGGTTGTTGACTCTTTCTTCCTGATTTTCTTGCATCATTCTCTTTTCTCATCCCAATTTTTCCTCCACTTCTCTTGATTTTCACAATCCTTCTTTAGCTGCTCCAAGGTCTGTACCCAGTTAATATTTTTCTTGGAAGCTTTTGGTGGAGGAGTTCTGACTTTGTTGTCTTCCTCCTATTACATGCTTTGATCCTTTTAGTTCCCCCCCAAAAAAAGAATCTAAAGTTTGATTGGAAGGAGGAGAAATGGCCTAAAGTAGATCCGGACTAAAGCCAATGATTAACTTAGGCAAAGGAGTTTCACCCAGCTGAATATCTGTTGACATATTGACAATTTATTGACAATGGCATGTGCTTCTCAATATATATACCTTTGTTGAATATATATCTCCTGGTATGACTATGTTTGTGTGTGTGTGCACATGCATATATATATATATATATATATATGTATGTATGTGTTTGTGCATATGCATATATGTATATATGTATGTACCTGTCTGTATAGATGCATGTGTGTATGTGTATATATATATATATGTATATATATACTCATACATTATATAAATATTATTAATTGTTGAATGATCTGAGTGTTTCATTTTATTCTAATATAAATGTTTAATTTTATTGCATTGACATGACCAGAACATATTCACAGTTTCAGAGTGAAAGTTGGTCTTTTGTGTTAATTAGTCACTTAAACTTCCTTAGGCTGTGACTTTTTTACATAAAATAAGGGAGTTTTAGTGGATCATTTCTGAGGACACTTTCAGTTAAAGATTTATGTGTTTAGTCTTTATTGATATTCAGATCAAAATACTATCTTCATTTTGCCTTTTATCAGAATTGTAAAACCAATGGCATACATATTACCAGTATAAAGTACAGGTCATAGAAAATAATCCTGTGAACATAGTTTCTACACTGTAATAAACAACAGGAATGAGCAAATAAAAGAAGCAATCTATTTTTGGAGAGGCTATGGGAATTCATGAATCAAGTATGGATTGGTCTAGATGATGTTCTATCTGCAGACAAAATGTGATTTCTAGAAATTACAAGTAAAAGCAGGTTTTGATTCAATTAAAAAGATTTCATTTACCACTTATGTTACAAAAGACAAAAATAAGAGTGTCCTTTCCCTCAAGAAGTTTACATTCTTTGGGGATGCATGTTTTGTTTAAACGATGATATATTAGGGTTACATTTGTATAGCTGTTTCTACTTTTAAAAAAGCAAAATAAATTTAGCAATTTTTGTTTTTATGTAAACATATCTATAACTATAATGGGGTTATTGTCCCCTGACTACAAATCATTGTTTTTCAGTTGTACTTTAAGTAAAACCATGGGACCTAGCCTTGTTCGTTGTGAAAAAGGGACTGTTTTAGTTTCATATGAATTCCCTCTCAATGGAAATCTATTTTTCTTAAGCTTTAAGCTATATTTTTATCATAAAATTACCTATAAGCATTATGATAATTTTCATATTAATTATGGGGACAACAATAACAAAAAATGTAGCAAGTACCTTTGGAAATATTTTTTAAGTTTTTATTCTTTTGCTCAAATTCAAAGTAATATTGTTTTGTAGACGACATATTGTAGGATTGTGGTTTTTAATCCATTCTGCTATCCGCCTCTGTTTTATGTGAGAGTTCATTCCATTGACATTCACAGTTATGATTATTATCTGTGACTTTGCCTCCATCTTGTTCCCTCCCCTGTTTATATCTTTATGTCTTCCTTTTCCCTTTCCCTCCTTAAGAATTTTCCTTTTGACCACCACCTCCCTCAGTATTCCCTTCCTGTGTTCCCCCTCTTTACTACCCTTCCCCCTTGCTACTCTTCCCCTCCCTACTGAATACACTCCCCTTCTTACACCCTTCCCCCCTTATCCCTTCTACTGCCTGTAGGGTACAATAGACTTTTATTCTTAACAGAGTATGTTATTCCCTTGTTGAACCCAAACCAATGCTAGTACATTTCATATATTGCTCCTCTCTCTCCCTCTTTTCCCTCTATTGTAATGAATTTTTATGTCTTTTCATGTTAGAATCCAAACTTAGTCATTTGTATTGATCCCTCTTTAAATCAGGACAAATGGGTGTAATAATCATATGAGGCTCAATTTCTTCCATCCCACCCCTCCACTTTAGTATGGTTTTTATGCCTCTTCTTGTGGCATAATTTACCATCTTCTACCTCTACTTTTCCTTTTCTTCCCTTACAATCCCTTTCTTCCCCTTAATACGCTTTTTTAATCTTCAGATTAGTGAACTTCTACCCACACCCTCTTTCTGTGTACATCCCTTTTAAGTGTCACAATATTTATACAAATTTCAGCATTGACAGGTATCTGCATCTCATAAAGGAATGTAAACAGTTTGCTCTTATTCAGTCTCAAGTTATGTCCATTTGTGAGCATCTGTGTGTGTATGTGTATGTGTGAGTGTATGTTTTCCTTGTTTACCTTTTTATGTCTGTTTTGCAACTTGTAAGTGGAGATCGAATTTTCCATTGAGATCAGGCTTTTTCATAAGGAAAGTCTGGAAGTCCTTTATTTCATTAAATGACCATCTCTTTGCCTGAAAGTATATGGTCAGTCTTGCTGGGTAGTTGATCCTTGGTTGCAGTCCTAGCTATTTTGCTTTATGAAATATGGCATTCCATTCCCTTCCATCTTTTAAAGTAGCAGCTGCCAAATCCTGTGCAATCCTGACTGTAGTTCCACGATATTTGAATTGCTTCTTTTTGGCTGCATTTAGTATTTTCTCCTTGACTTTGTAGCTCTGGAGTTTGGCTACAATATTTCTTGGAGTTTTAAATTTTGGATCTCTTTCAGGAGGAGATCAGTGGATTCTTTCAACAACCATTTTTTTTTCCCTCTGATTCTATGACCTCCAGACAGTTCTCTTTAAAATCACTTGGAGGATGCTGTCCTGGCTGTTTTTTTCATCGTGGCTTTCTGGTAGGCCAATAATTGTTAGGTTATCGCTCCTGGATCTGTTTTCCAGGTCAGTTGTTTTTCGAGTGAGATATTTTGCACTTTCTTCTAATTTTTCATTCTTTATGTTTAGTTTGACTGACTCTTGTTGCATCATAGAGTCCTTAAGCTTCAAATTGTCTGATTCCAATTTTTAGTGCATTATTTTCCTCAGCTAGTTTTTGGAGTTCCTTATGAATATATTCATTTTTCATTTTTAGGGAGGTATTTTCTCTGGTTAGATTTTGGACCTCCTGTCCTAGTTCTCCAGTTTTGCTTTTCAAAGATTTGATTCCTTCAGTGAGATTTTTTTCCAATTTGATCACTAACTCTCTAATTTCATTTTTAAATCTCTTTTGAGATCCTCCAAGAAGGCTCTTTGGGCTTGAGACCAATTTGCATTTCGTTCTGTGGTCTTCAGTGTGGATATAAAGTCCCTTTTGCCTTCTGAATTTTTTTGTTCTTGCTCACTATAAAAAGATTTGATGGTCCTAACCTTTACAGTTTCCTTCTTCCCCATTGTGAGCTCCTATGTCTTGGATTTTTGGAGTGGATATCAGGGTCTGGGGTCCCGGCACCCCACTCACTCTTGAGCTTCTCAGGCTGGGAGGTAGGGGCTTGGTAGCTTTAAGCTCTGAGTGTGTAGCCTGAGGCTAATACCAAGACTCTCAATAATTCTCCTGAGTTACCCTAAGGCTTGCAGAATAACTTGTCAGGGTTGGGTGGTCTAACTCTTTCAGGTTTCAGAGTCTGTGTCCCTGAGCTGCAGCTCAAGCAGGCTTAGAGCCAGCTACAGCTGAAGGTCAGAGTCAGAGCTGTTGTTTGCTGGTTGGCACAGTGGTGCTAAATTGTTTTTTCTTGGTAGAGCTTGCTGGCTCCGCCCAACTGCACTTAGACTCTGTATTGTCTTCTTTCCCCTTTCCTCAGCCGTGCCCAAGCCTGAGGCTTTTTCTACCAATTCAAGATTTTACTCTGGTTGGAAGATTTAATTCTGGACTTCTCTGGGTCTGGGAGGGGGGATCAGAGCCACTAAACTTTATTCCTCCGTCTTGGCTTCTGGAAGTATGGGTGTATAAGTTTAAACATCCAGATTGACCCCTCAGAACCTGCTGACCCTGCTGTGGGCCCTGAGTTTTTTCCTGCTGGGTTCAATGATCCTCTGTCCTCTGGTGAGACAGTCACACTGGGTGAGTCGGCTTGCTGGCTGCCTGGAGCTTCTTCTCTGTCTGCTGTTCTATGCTCTCTGCTCCATGTTGGTGTGACTTCCTTGTGCTCAGTGTTCTCCTTACCCCAAACTGAGTACACACTTTCCTGGGCTGGGAATCCACCCTGCTCAGTCTCACAATGGGTTCTATTGCTCTTGAATTCATTCAGATTCACTTTTTAGTCTTTAGCAATAGAATGACTCTGGCTGCAGCTGCAGTTTTTCCCGACCACCCTGGGGCCAGGCCATGGTTTCAGGCTGTGCTGGCCTTGGCTCCCAGCCTCTCCTGATGCGCCCCTCTTGCTGAACTGCCTTCAGTGAGAGACATGTTTTCTGTATTTTTGTGGGTTTTGGAGCCCTAAAATTTGTTGAGCTGTATTTTATGTATATTTAAAGTGGCTGTGCAAGAGCTGTGGAACTCTGCTGTTTCTATGCTGCCATCTTGGCTCCACCCTCCAAAATAATATTTTTGTTTTTACCTACATTGTGCTGTTGTTGATGTAGAGAAATCCTAATGAACTCTACCAACTGGAATAGGTAGGTTGACATTGAGAGTTAGGTAACTTGACCAGTTTTACATAAAATATGGATGAAATTAAATATTCGTGACTCCAAGCTTTGTTCTGTATATGTGATGCAACTGCCGCCTCTCTGAAAATTATCATGATTTCCCTTGTTTTCAAATTCTAAAAGAAATTCTTCTATATCTTGAACTCCCGTGGTTTTTAAATTTCAATTAAAATCATTTTTTTACAGAGAGCCATAAACTGGCATGCATATATATATATACATATATATGTATATATGGCCACATAATACAGGTAATAGAACATTAATTATACCTTCTCACTTGAGATAGTCTAACATCAGAATACATATCAGTGGAACTTGTTTTAATGTCTTAAATGACCAGGGATTCAGTATTGTAACATATGCCTTCTAACTAGAAGAGAGCCAAATGTGGACTTTGCCTTCTTGAGGTTTGAGTAGTTAACATTATGGAGAAAGCATCCCCGAACTCTGAAATACATCAATTTCATTTTATTAAAATTTAATTATCTAACATTTTTAAATTATAAGTTTTTAAATGACTGGCATATATGACACACTTTTGGGGAACCACGGATTTTTCAATTCACTCTGAAGAGAGGCCTTCTGCTTGTCTGGAATATGATAAATCTTTCTCTCCCCTTTTACTGATTATAAAAAGTTTCTGGTGATGCCAAGGCAGGGGTGGCATTTTTATTAAGATGCACATTATGGCTTTGCTTGCTTCTCTGGTTGCTGTTTCACATTATATCAAGATTAGTTGTCCAACTTCACCAAGTATGTACTGATCTGAGACCCTACATTTCTTGTTCCAAACAATCTCCAAGCTCTTTCTTACAAAAGCAAATTGCTCGTTTGTTTCAAAGTGATTGGAAGTGAGAAAGGGAGCATCTTGGTCATTATGTGCTCAGCCATGTCTTACCTAGGTGTTTGGATTTGCATTAGTGCTGGTTAGCCTGTGATGTGTGTTAATTTAGAGATATAAATGCTGGCCAGAATGTTGTACTTTAATTGAATAGCATCATGGGACTGAACTCACAGTCTATTGATCCATAACAGAGGATACTACCCATTGAACCACTGTTATATGAGGCTAAGCCGCACTTTTATATAATGGATTTTATAATGGCTCCCATTTTGAATATACGATATTACCAAGACAAGACTTAAATTGTGTATTTATAATTTGAAAGAAATGATACGTAGCAATAGATAAGTAGGCGTGTTCCTGTCTTGTGCTCCATTAAGCTGCAAGTTTCTCCAAACATAATGACACTTAATAATTGTACTTCCATCTACTCTCAGAGGTGGGGCCTCTGGGAATAACGTTACAGGTTTGTAAAGGACAACTGGCTGGTGCTTAGTTGGGATTCATGAATATTTCATCCCAGTTTCAAGGAACAGTATTGTGAACCTTAGAAGTTCAAGTAAATTCAAATGAAAAAGTTTATTTTTTCCCCACATATCTCTTTCTTTATCTAGAGATGATAGCCAACAACAAATATCCTTTTCTTAGCTGTCTTTGCCCCACCTTGTTCTTAAGCCTTCTATCAGATTTTTTTTTCCTTTTCTTTTTTACTTCAAGGGAGAGTCATGTTATCTTACCTCTACTACCTGATTCACAAAGCTCTATATTGTTCTGCAGAACAAAAATGTTTGATTGGCATGTTTTGACTTTTTTATTTCATGTCTTAAACACCTGCATGCAATTATTTTACCCCAAGGATACCAGAGTGGTATTCTGGCTCTCCATCATCTCTTACTCAAATGACCTGACTGATCCATGTCATGTTTCTATCATATATTTTTCTCAGGAATATCTTTCCTTACACAAATTGATTATGTTACCTTACCCCTTAAGCTCTCTGTTCTCTGGGCAACCCTTTCAGGCTGTAAGTTATAGATAATCATGAACGTGCTTTGGTGGAAATTTTCCTCACCTAAGACTTTCCTAAATGAATGAAATTATAAATTGTAGGTCAGTCCTTATCCGTAACACTGGCAGTTTTTTTAATTCAGGTCATTGTCATTATAAAAACGTTCTACAACATACCAGAGCAGCCCAAGCGGCACTAGACCCATCTTCCAGAGTTCATATCTGGCCTTGGACAACTTACTATCTGGATGACCAGGGGTAAATCACTTAACCCTCTTTTCCTCAGTTTCCTCATCAGTAAAATGAGCTGAAGGAAATGGTAAACCACCCTAGTAGTATCTATGCCAAGAAAACCCAAAATGGGGTCATTAAGAGTCAGACAAGACTGAAATGACAACTGAAGAACAAGCAAAGCTTATTTGTATATACTTTGATCCCTCCATTGCCCTTTGCATTGTCCACAACTTTAATTTCTGGAAGACTGCAGTGTTTCAAGATTTAGAACTTTATAGCATTGCTGAAAGAGCGTTTATTTAGAAAAGATATCATATTAGGGAGTAACTTGGGATGATGAAAGGTACCACAAAGTTTCCAAAATCCAATCCATCCTTTTCTCTTCTCATCATTTAATTCTGGGATCAATTTGCTGTCCAACTACAGGGATTATCTCAAACATATTTACTGGCATTCTCATTCAAAGAACTGACCACAAGAAGGCAGAGGCAAAGCTGTACCACACATTTCCCACTACACTCCCTTGGACTAGGCCAAGGCCAGGACTATTGCTTTGCCCCAGGCCATTAGCCCATTAAGCAGAGGAAAAGACACTAAGGGGGATTTTTGCCTTATGTCCCTAAAGAAGAACTTTCCCAGATATGAGACCAGGTCCAGGGGCATTAGCAGCAGCATTACTGGCAACTGAGTAAGGCAGTGAGAAAGTGTTGTAGTAGATACAGTGAATAAATACTATGGAAATAAGACTAGAATTTTAGCAATGAAACCAGTTCTGGAGTCAAGGTGTAGGGGAGAGTCTAAGGAAATTTTGGGTGGGCTGAATTTACCAAGGGATGGAATATCTTAAATAGGGGCTAGATTTTCTCTGTTCCAACTCTCTGCCTGAGAAAACAGGCATTGGTCACAAAGCTTAGCTCCATTCTTTATCATTTATTTCACATTTCTATTTACCTAGTCTCTAAAAGTCAGTATTAAGAAGAAAAAAAAGTGCCTAGGTATTAATGTCTTTGTACTGCTTCATTTTCTCAAAGGAAAGGTAGAGATAGGAGGGGGGGAGAGACAGAGAGAGAGATGAGAGTCTCTGGTCAGCAAAATACACATGAGAGAGAAGGAGTAGATTTTAAAACTAAGACAAATAATTGTCTTTGGAACAGCTGGGAGCATTCTTAGCATGGGGGCTTTGAGCCAGAGAGAAAAGAGATCTTTTTGATTTGTATTTTCATAGCTTTCCAAAAACAGAAAAGAACAAATGTATCCTGACATCTTTGACATAAAATGAGCTCAGAAACCAAGTGGAAGATACATTTGGTACTTTATACAAGGTGGTGCCTCAGGAATTTTTTTCTCTTTCACAGTGAAAATTTAAAAGCATCCTAGCTGACTGTGCTGAATGAAGACCATCATGACCAAAGAGAAGAGCTGAAAAAAAAGTGGTACCAACCACTTGAGAGTGAAGGCCAACCAAAGGGGAATAACTTTCATTTCTCAGTTAAATACATTCTGTTACACACCCTGATGGAAGCACACCAGAACCACCACTAGACTTGGGTCAATCTATGGACAACAAAATAAGAACTTCTTCAACCATATCAACCAGTTAAGAAATTATTTCTTGCCTTTTGGAAAAGCTCACATTAACTCTGATGGTTTTGCTTTTCATGCTTTTTTGAACTTTCAGATATTATAAAATTGTGGGTCTTAAATGGTATAGGTATATTTGGATTGTCTCAATAATTTAAGTGAATGAAAAAATTAGACTAGTGCAATTAATATTGTGTTCATTAATATAAGACATAAGAGTTTAAGGGGGTGGAGCCAAGATGGCAGTGTAGAAACAGCAAAGCTCTGGAGCTCCCACAGAGCCACCCTAAATACCCATGAAATATGACTCTAAACAAATTTTAGGGCTCCCAAACTCACAAAAATAGAGAAAACACATCTCTCCCTGAAGGCAGCTCAGCAGGAGGGGCTCATCGCAGCAGGCAGGGAAGCAAGGCCAGCCCAGCATGGAACTGAAACCATGGCCAGGCTCCAGGGTGGTCGGGATGAGCCAAGCCACAGCATGAGTGTATATCAGAGAGCAGATCTACAGCACATGGAGCAATCTCCACATCAATCAAGGTGGGGAAAATAAGAATTAGAGAAAGGTCAGTGAAAGTGAAGCTTTCAAGCTAAATTTTGGGAAGGAAAAGAAGTTCGGCCAATCTGTCCCCAGGGCAAGGAAGCAGTTAGACAAGGGCAGGATCTGTTATAACCAGCAACTGCCCCCACTGGGCTGCTTCAGAACTGCTGGCCCGTTGATCCCGCAGAGGGAATGAGTCAATAGATCAAGGCCAAGGGCTCTTGTGTTGAGTGACCTGGTTCCAGTTCTGATCTTGGGTGGTGGTCCTGGTGTGTACTTTTAGCAAGCTAATGCTAGTGGGGGTTGCAGCACCCCCCCCAATAGCTCCAACAGCTGTGAAAACCACAGCAATTTGGGACAGAGCTTCCCCCCCTGGATGCAGAGCACTAGAGACCTAAAAGAATTAACCAATTAATTGACTAGCCAACATGAGGAAAAAGAAGCAAAATGAGAAAAGCAATAAAACTCTAGAATCCTTTTTTGTAGACAAAAAAGATCAAAGCATGGAACAGGAGGAAGACAACAGAGTCAGAAATCTGACACCAAATGCTTCCATGATACTCGAAGACTGCCTACAAGGCATAGATCAATTGGAAAAGCACTTTCAAAGACAAATTAGTGGAGGAAAAATTGGGAAGAGAAAAGAGAATGACGAAAGAAAATCATGAAAATAGAGCCAACAACCTGACTGAAGAAAACAAAACTTTAAAAAACACATTAACTCAAATGGCAAAAGAGGCCCAGAAAGCCAATGAGGAGAAGAATGCCTTAAAAAGTCGATTTTGCCATACGGAAAAAGTATACCAAAAGCATTCTGAAGAGAACAATTCCTTCAGAATTAGAGTGGAGCAAGTGGAACCTAATGAATTTATGAGAAAAGAAGATACTATTTAATAGTTACAAAGAAATGAAAAAAATAGAAAGCAATGTGAAATATTTCCTTGAAAAAACCACTGACCTGGAAAATAGATCCAGGAGAGACAATTTGAAAATTATTGGTCTATCTGAAACCCATAAACAACAACAAAAAATTGGAAAGCATCCTTCAAGAAATTCTCAATGAAAATTGCCCTGATGGTTTAGATTCAGAGTGCAAAATAGAACTTGAAGGAATTCACTGATCACCTCTTGAAAAAGATCCCCAAAAGAAAACTCCTAGAAATGTTATTACCATGTTCCAGAATCCCCAGTTAAAGGAGAAAATATTACAGGCTGCCAAGAGAAAAACATTTGAATACTGTTTAAACACAATTAGGATAACCCAAGATCTGGCAGCTTCTACACTGAGGTAATGAAGGGCCTGGAATATGAGATTTCAAAGATCAAGGGAGCTGGGATTAAATCCAAGAATCACCTACCCAGCAAAATTGAGTATAATGTTTCAGGGGAATATATGCTAATTCAATGAGATTGAGTACTTTCAAGCATTCTTGCTGAAAAAAAAACAGAACTGAACAGAAAATTTTGACAATCAAACACAAGAAGCATGAGAAGGTAAACATGGGAAAAATCATAAGTAACTTATCAAAGTTGAAGTATTTACATGCCAGTATGGAAAACTGATAATAGTAATATATGAAACTTTTCTTAATATGAGGATTGGTGAAGGGAATACAAATGTATATATACATATACATATATATATATACATACACGCACATATATATACATATATACACACATATATACATATATACACATATATACATATATACATATATACACATATACACATATATACACATATATACACATATATACATATATACACACATATATATACACACACATATATACATATATATGTGTACTTACACATATGTCTATCTAGGAGGCTATATATGCATTTGAATACATACCTAAGCATTTATGTATATGTGTACATAGAGGTTATAGGATCAATTGAATATGAAGGGAAGATACTTTAAAAAGTGAAATTCTGAGGTGGGAGAGGACTAGAATGAGACAGGGAAAGACAAAATGGGGTTAATCATCCCCTATAGAAGAGGCAAGGGGTAACTTACTACTTTACTTTTATTTACTCTCATTGATTTTGGCTTAGGGAAGGAATGATATAAACTCTAAACTGGGTATCATGCCACACAGGAGAGTAGGAGGCATGGGGATGAGAGGCAGGATGACAGAGGGGAGGGCAGGGGATGGAGGAGAGATGCTGGAAGCACACACTTCAGTAAAGGGACAAGGACAGAGTAGAGAACAGAAAAAGGTGGGGCGGGATAGGAAGGATGGATATGATCAGACTGTCACAATATGTCCACTCTGAAGATGTCCTCGGTAATTACACATGCATAGCCTGTATTGAATTGCTTGTCCTTCCAGTGGGGGTGGGTGACAAGGGAGGAACCAAAAGAATCTAGGATTTAAGCTCTGCAATACATGCAACTAGGAATTAAGATATACAGGGGCTGGGTTAGGAAGACCCTCCCAAGAATATTAGAGGGGTGTTGGAGGAGGGCTGAAAAGAGAGCAGATTGGGGGAGGGGCTTTACAGTGGGATTGCTGTTTTGGGGTTGTACTAAGGGAAAGATGGGGAGAAAATTTGTAACTCAAAAATCTCATGGAAATGAATGATGTAAACAAGTGAACAAACAAACAAACAAACATAAAAAAGACTTAAGAGTTTAAAATATGTGAGATTCCCTTTGATCCTTAAATCTATAACTTGAAATATTCAATTCAAGTATTTCTAATCCTAGTTTACAATACACAAACAGAAGCACAAATTCAGCCTGATAGAATGTCAGAGATGATACTTAATAGTCTTTTGGATCTAACATTGGCTTTTCTGCTGACTAATAAATGACCAAACTGAGTGGAACTGAAACCTAGGTCTTCAGACATCAAGTCCAACACAACATATACTATGCCACAAATGTTTTTGTTCAGTCATTTCAGTCATGTCCAGCTCTTGGTGACTCCATTTGTGGTTTTGTTGGCAAAAATACTGGAGTGATTTGACATTTCCTTTTCTAGTTCTTTTTTACAGATAAGGAAACTGAGACAAACAAGTTTAAGTGACTTGCCAAGGGTCACAAAACTGGTGTCTGAGACCAGATTTGGACCCAGGAAGATGAGTTTTCTTGACTCCAGGCCTGGTGTTCTAGCTCTTGTGCCACCTAGCTGCCCTCATGCCACAATTATACACTTGTTTGCACTTCTGTATTAGCTTGGCTCATTTTTCTCCACCTCTGCTTTTCTCCCTTTTATCAAATTCTCAATTCTGCTCAAGAAATGTTTAAATTTCATCAAGGTATACAGATTTCACACATCTTACATTACAAAAAGAGCTGATTCATATACTTCACAGTGGGTTAGATCCAACATGAATAAATTAATCCCTCAGTACATATCAGCTACTTCAAAAGTGCATTAGCACTTTCATGCCTCTGGGGAATTATTTAGTACATCAAATTAGTAATCTATTAAATATTACCCTAGTGGCCTGTGGAAACTAGACTAATGATAAGAAAGAGGCCTATTTCCATTCTATTCCTCAGCAAGACACTGCACACTTATTACACTCACTCAGCCTTTTCCTTTACCACTGTTTATAGAAAGGCCTGACATAAAGTAATCAGAGTACCTCTTACCATCATAAAAATATAAATTCAGTATAAATGTCCTATAAATGTTCAGCATGGTCAAACCTGCTAGAAAAGGAAACTAGAGCTCTAATTAACTCTAATTAGAATGAAATGAATGGAGCTTTTCCCCAGAGTCCCAACATACAAGAGTGTACCCTTTATCCATAGAGAAAGATTTTTCACGATCTGTGCTTAAGAGGACTAAGCTTGGTTGAAAACCTACCTAATACAGTTACTTCTGGGCCACTCACCAGTCACTTGTGATCCTGGAATCTTTTATATGAGAACCCCCTCAACACTACAACCCCTTGCATTGATTTTTTTGTCCTATAGAAATAACATTCATACTCACATACACAGATAGGAAGATATACACATATGTATATTTATATGAGTATTTATGTCTATTTAAATGTGTATGCCTACTTAAATAAATGCCTAGTTGTAGTACTGAGAAGCTCATTTTAAAATAGAGTGCCAGATATATAATCACAGAGTGGACTTGGGTTTGAATTCTGACTATTTTGCTTTACCAGTTTTCTTGGATCAATCCCTTTACCTCTCAAAGTTTCAGTTCTTCTTCTATAAAATGAAAGCACCATACTGGATTACCCTAAAGACACATCTGGTTCTAGATCTGTGCCCCTCTCAGCTTCCTGAATATGAGAGGTGTGGTAGAAAAAGCTTAATCATTCTGGGCTATCACAATTTATGTCCTTGTGATTAATTTAATGTGTCATCCTAAGAATTCATTTTCCATTTACATCTGTTCTTGGTGTGAAGTCCACAGAACATGCTACCCCAAGGGCTGGGTACCTACCTCTTAGTGTCTCTGCCCTTCCCAGATTCTCTTTGCATGTTATCTTTCCCCTTTAGATAGCTTTTGAAGTGTAGGGACTGTCTTTCTTTTTCTTATTTGTATCGGCAGAACTTAGCATAATGTCTGTGAATGAGATAAGTGAAAGCATTCTCATAAAATGAAAGGGACAGTCACCAAACTTGAGCTATGTCCTAGATCTATTTAGGCCTAAGTTTCATGTTCCTGTAAATTACCTGATTTCGGGGAAATCAGATGATGTGCTCCTACTCCCCCTCCTGTCTTCCTGTAAGGGGCTTTTTGTAATGGCCCCCTTTTGCCACATGTGGGTAATCATAGCTATATGTCTTTGTGTTGGGCAAGAGGGGCTTTCCAGGGCCCTGCATACTCTGTGAGGTCATGTCACCCCACCAATGGGGTAATGATCCAACATTAGCGGATTTTTGGTGGGAGGGTTTTTTGGCATTTATCTGGAAATTTTAAGGTTTTCATAGAATAGTTTGCTTGCATCTTGTTGGGTGCCTCCCTATACCAGGCCTATAAGGGATGGTAACGCCCAATTCTCACAAGACTTGTCTTTAGAATAAAGAGCTTCTGTTTCTATCTGGAGAAAACTCTGAATTTATTTGGGTAAGGGTCTTTGGGGTCTTTATCACACTCACCTGGAATATAGTAAGCACTTATTAAATATTTATTGAAGTGAATTATTGAATTATAGAACCTGCTTCAGGAAACCAGTCAGTGCCAGAGGCCAGGTAAATGGATATACAGGCTTGAGATGGGGCCAGAGCATGCAGCAATCTAGAGAAGAGTGAGGTGGCCCAAAGCTAAAAACTAAGAGAGAAAGATTTGAGACCTGAGTAGGGAAGAACACTCCTCACTACTTACCGATATAGTTGGTGAGAAGCATAGAATTCCCAGCCTATGATTAGTTTATTGGCATCACAGATCATAACACATAGCAGTCACTTAAAAGGGTCGATGGATTGCCCAGACCCCACACTATCACATGGTATACATAGAACTACAAAAGTATGATTGGGAATGGGGCATGGGGGGGGGGGAAATAGAAAGCAACCGATGATAAGGAAATTCATGGCAAGTCAGAAGTCAGGTAGTATTTGAAGTTGTCTAGTGTATGTGGTATTTAGGACTAAGGTTAAACTATAAGAACCTTCATAAATTATTGATTGTTCACTCTTTTATCTGTATCTTTGCCATCCTCACTCCAGCTGTTACTGAATAATTTTTGCCTTCTTTCCATCTAACTTCATAAAATGGTACAGTCTTTCAATTCTACTTCTACAATGTCTTCTTCCAATAACCCTGCCACCATTCTAGATTAGAATTACTCCTCATTTCTGTGTTTTTTAATTGATAATTTAAAAGTTTCACTGATTCACTCCCATAGGAGTCTTCCTTGTTCAAAGAGAATAGGTTAAACAAAACACTTATCAAACCTGTCTGACAATAAGTGTAGTATTTCATATCCAAAGTCTGCCATATACACTATGAATAATGAGAAATATGTATTACCTTAATACAGTTTTCTGTAATCATGATAAGTTGTATATATATGATATATATATATATAATGAAAATTGGACCTATATTAGTGATATTAATGCAAAGATTTCTTCACAACCTGACATGTATTTTAGTGTTAATTTTCTTTTATACAACTCCGTAAATTTTGTTCACTCTTCTGTTTGTGTCTTCCTTACTCTATCAGTTCATGGAAGTCTTCTCAACTTCTCTGAATTCTTCATTTCATTGCTTAATGTAACAACATTATGCAATAACACTAATATACCATCATTTGATCAGATATTCCTCAAAAATACATGTTCACATCAAGAATTACTGCTATAAATGACTTAAATAGGATTTCTTCCTCTTTCCTGAATTCCTCTAGGGACAAATTCCTAGCAATGATATTGCCAAGTAAAATGATATGATTGGTTTAATCACTTTAAATAGATAATATAATTTTTTCTTCCCCTAGAATGGTCAGACCTATAGTGTAACAATATCTCTGTCCTTTCAGTGGCTCTTCCAACATGGCTCCTTTACATCTTTTACCATTGCTAACTTGGTAGCATAATACGAAATCTGATCTATTTCTACTTTTATCTTTTATTATTAGCAATTTACAACATTTTATTAAATTTCATGTCTATCAAAGAAGTGATGAACAAAAATGGCTTAAGAAATGGTATTTGTGCAGAAAACCTTAGGTTTGACTCTTGTCTTGGGCACACACTGACTTTGAAAGCCTGGGAAAGTCACTTTACAACTCTCAGTGCCCCTAGACCATTCTGTAATATTCTAAGTTGCAGAGAAGGTGCTAGCCTACACTGGCAGAGAATGTTTCCTCTTTTTAGGAGTTCCCTAGGTCAATAATATCACACATTTAGTTCAATATCCTGTGATATTGAAAATCTGACGTCTTTTGTATATCGTCTGTCATAAAGCAACTGCTCTCAGTGTTTTATATGTTTGTGTTAATTTTATAAATGTGTATGTGTGTATGTATGTTTATATATATGTATATATATATATGATATATATATAATCAAAATTGGACCTATATTAGTGATATTAATGCAAAGGTTTCTTCACAACCAGCAATCTCTCTTCTCAGTATAATTGCATTCATTTTGTTTAAGCAAAATATTTTTCTAATATACATATATTCATATATACAAATATATCAATTTAAACATAACGGAAATGCAACACATGTGCAAAAAATTTCGGGTCTTCAGGTAATGCAACTTCATCAGATAATTATCAGACTGGAACCAATGATAGGATGTATGCATATGTTCCATACTCTCATCAAGACACTTTCTTTACTTGTCATTATGGTTATCCTAGAAGCAAACTCTTCAAATTCTCCACATGGATAATTTGCATCAGCCCAGCAAATTTTTTCACTCTGTGCATGCAACAGACTACTATCACATACACATTTTGTTTCCATCAGACTTTGCCAAGAATAAAAAACACCTCTCCTTCCTTATAACAGACCACCAATCCATATGAATATGAAAAAATGCATGGCCATAATAGAGAAGTTAACATAATCTAGATGTCAAATAATCAGACAGAAGAACATCAAAATCGAGACAGAAGGAATTAGTTTAAAGTCCAAAAGGACAGTGGGGAGTCATTTAGATGTTTTCAGGAGATAAGCATGAGAAATTCAGGTTTGTACTAAGGAATTTTTCATCATAATTATTGATTTGCTGAATAGTTTTCTGTTGAGGAAACTAGGACAAAGATACTGACTTGATTAAAACTATAAAACTATGCAGCCAAAAAAAATAGAAAAAAGGTATTGAGGAATTTGTATATAGTATTCATCGCCCACTAAATGACATTATCCAAATAAATGATTTAAATTAATTAATTTCAAAAGGGAGAAAGATAATTCGTGTGTGTGTGTGTGTGTGTGTGTGAGAGAGAGAGAGAGAGAGAGAATATACATACTCACAAGAAGAAATATTAATCAATTTCCACTAATTACTTTATACAACAATAACGTTTACATTTAGGGAGGCAAAACATCAATCTCTCCCCCACAGAAATTTAAAATTCTCATAAATGTTTTATAAGAAATGTTGGAATTATTTCTTTAAGGAAAAACATATGAAAAGGGGGGGCAATTTTCATTTTAATACAGGAACAGCTTTTTTTTTGTTTTGTTTTTTGGGGGTTTTTAGAGCAGTTCACATCTTTATGGTCAAATGACTGTGATGCAGAGTGGCCATGAGTAAGCTATAGAAAGATGACTTTAATCCACAGCCTGTATTGAATTGATTTTCCTTCCAGTGGGGGTGGGTGACAAAGGAGGAATCAAAAGAATTCAGAATTTAAAGTTCTGCAATACCTCCAACTAGGAATTAAGATATACCGGAGCTGGGGCAGGGAGACCCGCCCTGTCCTACTAGAAAGTTAGAGAGCAGATCAGGGGAGGGGCTTCGCTGTTGGATTGCTGTTTTGGGGTTGGGGGGGGGAAAGACAGGGAGAAAATTGGTAATTCAAAAATCTCATGAAAATGAATGATGTAAACAAGAAAACAAATTTTAAAAAATTAAATTAAAAGAATGAAAGATGACTTTATAAAGAAGAGAAAATTGACATATTGATATTTTCTCAATCATCAGTTTGTGGTATCTTCATGTTTTTTTTTCACATTCTTTTTGTATCTTTCTGTCAGACTGCTAATGAAATGGTCCATCAATGGTCCTTCAAAGACTTTCCCACATAGCATAGATTCTCTTGATTCTGCCACTCAACCACTTCCAAGTTCTCTTAAATTTTCTATTTTCCAGCCTATTTTCTATTTTCTCTTAACTTTTCTATTTTCTATTTTCATTTCCAGTGTTTCCATAAGACATGGGATTTTACCTAATATTTTGATACTATTAAGGCAAGCTATATCTATATCACTTCAGTAAATTTGTCAAATTTCAGTAAATCTGTCAAAAAATAAATGTGTGTTTGTATTTCCTAACTTGTTGATAATGCCGTACTGGATTTTTGTGATTTGTCTCTTTTAGTCGATGTTCTGCAACCATACCTTCTACATTTTTTGTCAAGACTCATTCATTGGCCTACATATAATGTTCAATTAATTTTTACATTAATATATTTACCTTCTCCAATCATTGTGTATCTGCCCTATTCTCATAAGAGAAGTAGCTTGACATAGTTCATAGAGAGTTGCCTTTGAAACCAACAATATCTGGGTTCAAGTCCTGTCTCTTACAGATACTATCTGACTCCCCTTGGGGAAATCATATGCTCTAGGCAGCTCTCTATGAGAATAATTACAGAGAGGCCATAATCTGCATTGGTAGAGGCATCAGAATTTTATCCTGCCTCTATGTCTTTATTGTTTTTATTTGAGTTAGGAATTCACTATTTCTTTTCTTCAACTAGTGATCTATAGCAAACGTGTCCAATATGAAGCCTGAAGTCCCCATGCAACCCCAACACTCCCTATTGTAGCCCAAAGCAGAGAAAAATTGCAAACATTTAACAAAATAAATAAAAATTACAGAAAATACAGACAATGTGAATTTTTGGTTTTCTAAGTCAATATGGAAGATGAGAGGCATTCATTTCTATTTGAGTTTGACCTCACTGGCATATAGTGTTAAATCTCTTATATCAGTAGTTTGTTCCATCCTTTGGTACTTACATAAGTGCTTTCCACTATTCACCCCACTTCAGGCTCATGTATTTCCACACAGATAAATGCTTTCTTGATATGTATTCTGTCTAGACTCCTCACCTACCTAATTTGGTCCTTTTGAATAAGGTATACTTCCCCATAGCCACCAAGCATATACTTTCAGAGCTTTATGAAATAGCTTCAATGAGTAAGAAAGCCAAAAAAGAGCCATTTCCATGTGAACATGGTTTCATTTCTCCTTTTTGAGTATAAGAGATATGCCACCAGCAAGTCTTCCCCACTGATGGGGGATCAAACGCAGTTAGGGAGGATCAGACTCATAGCTACTAGAACAAGTATGGAGGTCACATCATCACTCAGAAGCACTTCTTTGAAGTATGTTGTATCCCCGTGCTTGAATAGCATGAGGCTCAAACATGGGAAACACACAGGCACTTGGGAAAGGAGAGAAAAGTCATAAGCTCCTGGATTAGCTTGGAGCTGCAATGTCCAGGGCCACATATGAAAGACAGAGAAACAGGAAAGGAAACCTTGTGAAGGCTTAACAAGCTTCCCTTGAGCCTGACCTTGCTATTCATTCATTCTCAGTGAAACTCAGAAATGATTTGGCAGATCTAACAATGGTCTAAATGCAACACAAAGCCAGCTTAAATGTCTTCTCTCAGAAAGAGCAGCAGGGTGGAAACATCTGAATCTCATTTCTATGCTTGGCCCCGGTTACATTCCTCCAATCTGTTCTACTGCTGATTCAATTCAATCCATTACAAATCAGCACGTATTAAATGCCTACTATTTTCCAGATCATGTGTTAGTTCTAAAGAGAAATGCTTCTTCCCTCCCCCCCATCAAAGAAGCTGACATTCTAGCAGATAAGGAGAAACAATACATACATGGATTTGTTGTTGTCATTTTTCAGTCATGTTGGGCTCTTTACAACTCCACTTGGGGTTTTCCTGGCAGAAATACTGGAGTAATTTACCATTTCCTTCTCCAACTCATTTTAAAGATAAGTAAATTGAAGCAAACAGTTAAGTGACTTGTCCAAGATGATGTAGCTAGTAAGTGATTGAGACCAGATTTGAACTAAGGAAGATGAGTTTTACTGACTCTAGGTAGGCACTCTATTCACTGTGCCATGTAGCTGCCCATATACATAGCTAACTTAATGCAAAACTCATATAAAATACAAAATAATTTGGGGAGAATTACTAACAACTGAAGTTTATCAAGGAAGACCATTTAGCAGGTAGCTCTTTAATTGAACTTTAAAGAGACTTTAAAAAGAGAAAGAGAAGAATATTTCCAACAAAGGGGTATGTATATGCACCTTTCCCTACACTGGTGCTATCTGAAATCAGAGAGCAATTTTAAATTCCTCTAAACACTCCCATACATTTAGGCAAACTTAGTTGCCTCCTCTGCAGATAAAATTACAGTAACACTGCAAAGATCTATGTTTTTATCCACATGGATACTCCCTCCACCAACACAGATTGAAGCACTTTATGGCTTGGTAATTGGTAATCAAGAGTTTCTGTAATTGCAAACCTCATCACCCTGTAGCCAAAATAGCAGGGAGCTTCTCGGAATTTAGATAGACTGAACCTCAGATGTTACCCCATCACTGGTCCCGTAGTCACATCTTTTCCAACTTTATATAGACTGTCAGAGCTTTTGCAATACTCGCATTGCCTTTGAAAAGGAATTCTCTATGCCATTATGAATTATCAGAATTGGTGCTTTCATGAAGGATATTTGGTGCAATGGACTTGGAATCAGGAGGACCTGAATTCAAATCTGTCCTCAGATATTAGGTGTGTGGCCGTGAACAAGTCACTTAACCTTGTTTACCTCAGTAAGAAATGGCAAATCAATTCAGCAGGTTTGCCAGGAAAACCTCAAATGGGTTTATGAAGAGTCAGACATGACTGAAAAGATTCCCCTACAACAAATTAATAGTAAGTAAGTAAGTAATAAGTAATAAGTAAATCTGTACCATTTTCCTTCTCTATTTGAAATGTTTTGAAGAGAAACTGTGTTGGACTGTGGACAAAAAGCTCAATCCAGCATCATGACGTTCTGGGTTCTGCTTCTGATACATGCTGACTATGTGACTCCAGGAATGTCATGTAATTTCTTAACATTTTCCTTTGCCTTTCCCCCACAACTTTCTAATACTATATGCTTCAGAACTGTCACCAAACTACACTAATAGGATGACTTTCTTAGGGATATAGTATAGACATGATAATATCATCATCATCATCATCACAGCATTTACATATCAGTTTCAAATTGGTGAATTGTTTTGTATTTAGTATTTCACTTGATCCTCCCAACATCTTTAGGAATTAGATGCTTTTTTAAATCTCCTATTTTATAGATGAGAAAAGTGAACCTGAAAGATGTTAGTTCACTTGGCCAGACTCAGTATTCAAACTCAAATGTTACTCACTTCCGAGTCCACTTCATCACCTAGCTGAGTGGATGACTATGGGATCATAGATTTTTGAGCAGAAAAGAACATAACGGTCCAAAAATCAAACTCTTCCACTTTACAAATGAGGGAATGGAGTCCTAAGGAACTGAAATGATATGACTGGCCTTTGACACTTACTAGTGACACATACTAGAAGTCAGGTCTTCTGGATACCAAGTTGTATGTACAGTTTCTTACACCAATGAAATCGTAGGTCTTGACATTAAAAAACAAAATGAAAATTTAAAAGTCTATGAAAATCAATGTTTCTATAGACATACACTTGACATTGTACAGCCACAACCCTTCTTGTTAGAGACAAAACCATTCATCCACACTCCACACTTCCATCCTTACTGCCATGAACAAGTAAGAATGATAGTTTGATCAGCAGTCTTTTGTTGTGGCTTCTTGGCTAGTGGAGTTGTTGATGAACAGCATGTCCCAGGCTTTGGCCCTCTGGTTCCATGCAGGCGACCTCTTCTCCTATTTGCTTTGTGCCAAATAGCCTGAAGAGGTGGTAACTGATGCTGGGAACTGAACCCGAGTCTCTCATTTGGCTTTCTAAGCACTATTCCTAATAAGCTACTGTTTTGGCTCCTTAAATGGCTCTGCATTTGGGAGCCTCTCCAAATCCCCATATTAGAATTCCTCACATGTCTGGGCCATGCTCGAGTCACTCGATGCCTCCCTCCCACATTTGCCCTCTCTGAAACAGGTCCCCAGCTGCCTCTCCACCTATTTAAGCAAACAGGCAAAGTAATAAGAAACATGCTTCTGTGCTGTGCCTCCAAACGGGAATCTGAATGAAGTATTATTTTCTTCCTTTTATCTCCATTTGGAAATGGTTCGAGTAATATTACCTTTTAGCTCAAGTATATGACTGTGCCATGGAGACTGCTTGAGCAGGAGTCACTTGGAACATAGGAGACTCTCTGTATGACACCCGCAGCTCCTTGTTAGTGTCAGTGGAGAAATGAAATCTGGAGAATCCAGATCATTTGCATAGAGTTTCAAATTCCCCACTCTCATTTTCTCTTTGCATAGAAGTCAGCCTTATGCAATAAGAAACATTAAAAAGGATGGCAATTTACTGGCGCATCAAGTCTTCTGGGGACTTGTGTAATGCAACTGCGCGGGATGCCTCATTTGAAGCCCGGTTTTACTGCTGACTCGCTGTGTAACCTTTGCCCAGCCAATTAACCCCTTTACCCAGGCTTTACCTAACTCTCCATAATGGTCATTATGAAACGAACAGAAACATTTACTCATTTCCTCTCCCAGACATTGTGTGCTTCCAACAGATGAAAGGAAATTGTTTTGGAATCTTTGTATTATTATGTAGAGAACTTTCTTCTCAGTCTGGCCTGCCTTTGGGAATAAGATGGTACCATCTACATAGCTCAGTGTATGGTGTTTATGGGGTTGAGGAGGAGGAAGAGGAAGGAGTGGGACTATGGGGCCAGGTCTTATTCTTTAAGTTCTTAGTGCTCCCACCATTACTGTTGGTGTATGTGTATACATACATACACACATATATACGTATATATACATATACATATATACAATTATAAATACTTATATGTGTGTTATTTGTTGTACTGTATATTGCATATTACATATTGTGTATATATATATAGTATAATATGATATATTATATAATATTGTATATTATATTATTTGTTTATTTGTGTGTGTGTAAGTACGGGGTCTACTGGTGTTCAAGGAGAATGAGCATCTTTGGTGTGAAGGCTTGCCATGCCCTTTTTAGGGTTGCTTATATATTTGGTGTCCACGTAACGCTGGGTCTGATCCTTGGCTCAAAGAACCTTTAGTATGCACAGCAGTCATTTTCTGGTAAAACTGTCTCAAGGATACAGGCTACAAATCTGTCAGTGAATCTGGGAATTGTCTACCCTAGGCATGTAAAAACTTACCCTGGAAGAATGTGTAAATGAGAAAAAAAGAATTCCCGACCACCATGAAGGTGATTAAAGGAAATTCAGAGCACTTAGAGTTTGGTCAGGCTTCAAAGACACTGAGGTCACTGCTTGCATTCTGAGGCATTGCCAGTCATCCCATCTTTTGTCTTGCCATTGGACACAGATGATTTTATTTTTGCTTTTTTTTTGGAGTGGGAAGGAAGGACAGTTGAGGTTAAGTGACTTGCCCAAGGTCACATGGCTAGTTTCTGTGTGTGTGCATCAAGTGTCTGAGGCCAAATTTGAACTCAGGTCTTCCAGACTCCAGGGCCGTTGCTCTATTCACTGCACCACCTAGCAACTCCAACACTGATGATTAAAAGTGAGTGTAAGGCTGATGACTTTGTACATCTGCCTCACTTATATCCAACTGAGGCATGAGTTGACATCTCCCTGTGATGTCATTGATCCCATTCAAAAGTTAAGGAAAAATAACAAAGATGTGTGTATACATTCATATACATACACATATGTATATACATATATGCACACACATATAAATATATGCACATATATTAATATATATTACATATGTTATAAAATCTTTTACATTTGTGAGAGAGGGAGAGAGAGACAGAGGGAGAGACAGAGGAAGAGAGGGAGAGAGAGAGACAGACAGACAAACAGACAGAGACCCAGAGAGAGCCAACTTTAGGAAAGGAATTTTCCAACTTTTTATTTGTATTTTTATACCTAGCACCTGACAATATGCCTAGAATGCAGTAGGTGCCTAATAAATGCTTGATGTTAATTGATATGGGAGTCAAAGAGAAGCATAGTTAGGTATGGGAGAAAACGGATTCTGGAAAAGAAAATATTTCTGTGCATTCTTCCTTTACCTAAATAAATTATTACAGATAACATGTAATATTTGAGAACCCCTCATACACTCTCTCCCTAACATCTATGACTGAACATTGCACTAAGGCTTTGGGAGCAGCCCATATTATCCAAATATTGCTCATTTCCATTCTCAAATTCTCATCAAAGTTTAAATCATTCAGGATATGAATTCCTTTCCCCCTATCCCTTCCCCATATGACCCCATCATTGGTTATTTCTATATACAATAGTTGTAAAGTCATTAGGGAACTGCAATCAGTAAGACAGGGTTCAAATCCTGCTTAAAACATTTATTTGTTTTATAATATTGGGCAATTCTTTTAACATTTTGTGCCTCAGTTTCCACATCTTTTAAAAGAGACAGTTAAACTTGTTGGAGTCAAAAGACTCTTTTAATTCGAAATCCCTGACCATAATGATAATTTTCCTAATGATAAACATTTATAAAAAACATTAAAGTTTGCTAAATCTTCAACATGTTGAATCTCATTTGATCAAATTTCCCAGTTTTACAAATGAAGGGGCAGATCTTTGGAGGAAGCAGCAGTAGCAACAATGTACATGCTTGGGAGAAAGGGGAAGAGAAGGAGAAAGAGGGAGGGAGAGATGGGGGGGAACCATAAGAGATAGAGCTTAATGGAGGTCTTCCTCAGTGTAGGAAGATCAGAGCAGCAGGGGAGTACAGCTCAGTATAGAAAACAGATCATCTGATGATGTCACCAAAGTTCACCAGATATTCTATAGCATTGGAGGTAATATGCCCCAGATGGTGGTGAGACTCAGGGACATACATTGCCTGTAGACAAGTTCTATTATGCATATTCCCTGATTACATGCATGCCCCACAATACACATTATTAAGAAAGACTTGGTCTCTGAATATGTTTGCTCCCCCACAAATGTTGTGGTAAGTGGACGTGGATGTGGAGGTGGAAGTGGATATGTGGGTGTGGGTATATGTGTGGATGTGTATATGTATATATGCATGCACACATATGCATATGTGTATGTAAGTATACATATGTGTATATATATACACATGTGTGTGATACAGATGTGTGTGGATAAACATATACTTTATGAGTAGTGCATATGAACATATTGTATGCACCTATACATACACATGTATGTAAATATGTTTGTGCATTTGGATATGTTGTATCTATGCATACTTTTTTTCCATATCTGCCACTTATCCTCAGCCTGGTTTAGCCCCTCTGCCAAGATGGTTTTACTAGAGTGTGTCTACAGCACATGCTACATCTTCTTAGAACCACAGCTGAGAGTACATGACAGACACAAAAGATGGGTGATCAATCCTGAAAAGAGCTCAGCAAGTCATCACACCAAAGATGCTCATCCTCCCTGAACACCATACCCAAATCTATTGATGAGTTGGAGGTGGAGGGGTGGTTTAACCCAAACATGTGGATTCTTCCCCAGTCCAGAATGAGTAAATGAGAACAATTTGTTCCAATAACCATTAAAGCAGCTTTAGCAGCAGCTGTGGAGAACTTAAAACTCAGTCAGACGTGGAAGAAGTCAAGGTCATCCACTGCATCCTTAGCCTTCACAGTCATTCTTATTTTTGTCTTGGCACTTCATTGGCCCTAGAAGAGAAAGTGAGGCTGATGACTGCAATTGTGCCTCACTTAAATCCAATACAGGCACTAGTCAAGACATTAGCCTGTGATGTCATCGGTCCTCTTCAAAAGTGAACAGCATGACTTTTACCTTGTGTGTCTTCTTGTTAACTGTAAAAGGAAAGGTCACTGGTCTTCTGAGTTATGGTTTTCAGTGGCGACAAAGAATCTCAGACTTGGAGTAGCATTCATGTGAAGTGTTAAATCCAAATGTTACATGTGTAATAGAACTAACAATGAGTTCCCCAAAGATTTTAATAATGGATGTCAGTCGGATCAGAGGAAGCAACTTTCTTTCAGAAACCAGGATATGAGAAGACTTTTTCTATTAAATCAAGATTTAACTCTACTTCCTCCTAGCCTTTGTACCACGGTTGGGATGAGTACAAGAAAATTAAGAGTACACGGAAAAACTTGGTCATTTCAACCATTTTCTAGGAGAAAACTACAGATTATAGATGATATATTTAGATCAAAAAAGCAGAAGTAGAAAAATATTTTGTTTTGTTTTCTTTGCTTATTTTTGTTTCAAATTTTTTGTTTGTTTTTAAAACTGGAGTACCTGAAGAGCAAGTATCTAGTGCCCTGTGGGCATTCAGTGAAACTACTAGTCAGGAAAATGAATACATTGTGCAATTTGTAGCCCACATATTGGCATCACTCAGAAAACTAGGAGCCATGAAGAATTTTGACTTTGTGTAAGACCTCTATCTTATGGTGAGTTTCACTTGCAAACCAGTTTAGTAAAGCTTTGTTAAACCATCATTGTCCAGTTTGCTGGGACATGGTGATGGCTCCTTGGAGGTACCAGCATTTTCCTTCCCAAGCTGAAGGCATGTGATTCTTAACTAGAGCTTATGTGTTCCATTGTCTGGTGTCCCTATTGAGAGAAATAGAAGTGAGTAAAATGCTCAAAGGCCAAAGAGGAGGGTTGACCTTCTAAGCACCTAACAACCAACTGGATAGGTTGTGGAAATTAAAGCTAGGGATTAATATAACATTTTACTAACCAAGCTGTGAATTAATTCCTGTTATTAATTGCAGGTGATTGTCTCTTTCATCTGAAATGAAGAAAGAAGTCATTCCTAACCCTTGGATAATAACTAATATCAATCAGGGAGGAATAATTACAAGGAGGCAAAAATACATTAGCATTGCCTTCTGACAGCAGTGAAGTGAGAAATGAGCACATGGGAAAGGGGGTGCACAAGGTATGAAGAGTGTATTTGAGTGGAACATTAGTGTACTTGGATTGTAAAAAGGAAACAAGAGTTGAGGAAAAGTTTTAAAACTAAAGGCTTTTCCAATTTAAAAGTATTTCATTGCTGTCAAGCCTGAGTGATTTGCTAAAATGGAAGAGCATTTTATGATTTGGAAAGAAATTGCATTTAATATTAATTTTTTTGGTTCAGTAAAACCATATTGGTGTTAACTTTCCCCCTTTTTATTCTCTAAGGGAATACAACTAGGGTGTGTTTGGAATTTAATCAATGAGTTCCTATTCCACATGCATACCTTTTGAGAATGGTTGGAGATTTGGCTTTCAAATGAAATACTCCTATATACCTCCTTATCATCTGCTTTGAAAAAGATTATGCTTTCCAGGTTGAGAGGCTTGGAGAAATCTCATCTTGAAGCCCAAATTTCAAAGAATCACCCATTTAGTAATGGAAGGTGTAAAGGTCAATCATCAAGTTTATTGTCTTCGTTTTATAGAAAGTCATGGAGGATAATTAACAGGGGATAAGTAACGCATCCAAGATTACACAGCTCTAAAGTGCCCAAAGCAGAATTAATACACAGGTCTTTCTGATTTCAGGTCTGCTGTTCTCTCTAATATAGTATGATACCTCATATTTAGTATCATCACTGTAACCAATTTGGCCCAAAGTACCCTTTATGCTTTGGTCGGTAACTAATCATAGAATGGTTTAACATGGTAATTACACAAGAATCACTCAAAATGAATGGTAGATATATTGTAATGAGTATATTAAGGGAGAAACAGCATTGCCCGTATATTAAGAAAAACAAGAAAGTAAAAGCTGGATAGGCAAAAATCTAGTAAATCACTTCCTATAATATATAATTCATTTATAATGAAGGGTTTTGATAATGATTCAACCCACCTCATTCAGCAATGGCAAATTTTATTCAGTGAACAGAGACAAACTAAAAATCCACTCTGGAATGTGGGACTGAAATGAACGCACAACTCTGCTCATTATTAAATAGTTTGAGTTATTTTCAAGTCACTCTTTTGTAGAAGAATTCCTTTTCGAGTACATTTATAGCCAGTATTCATCATAAATACTACATTCAGGAAAATGAAAATGTGCACAATTGATTTCCCCTGGCTTTGTTTTTAGGTGCAGAGAAGTCGCACTAGCCTGTAAACCCAGTAACTGCCATGAAGCTTTTGATTTTAGAGTGCCCCATACCTTCCAGATAAAGTAATTCATCAATTTTAAACTTCTAAAACTTGGATCTGGGACTAAAGTGAGATGTATAAACATGAAAGAAGGAAGTGATTTATTTATTTTTTTTTTGTCTTTGCATCTCAACATCCAGTAAAGTTTCTGGAACATAGTACGTAAATATTTTATAAAACAATGGCATGTAGATATAGTGAAATACTATTGTGCTATAATGCAGTGGTATCAGACTCAAATAGAAACAGACATATAAGTGCCATGTATTAACATAAAAATTAACGTTATGTTTTACTTTATTTATTATCATTATTTTTATATTAAATATTTCCCAATTTAATTTTGGTCTGGTTTGGGGACACTTTGGAGAGTGCTGCAGTAGTGTGGAGCTCTGTGTGTATTCGACAACTCTGCAGCAGGCCACCCAACAAGCAAATGGAAATGGGTAATTGTAATGCTGACACCATAACCACAGCAGCTGCTATGAATATGCAAATGTATTTCCATGGTTTATTCCCAAAATATAACTCTTCCTCCAAGACAGAACAAAAAGTATTTATTTGGGATATTACTATTAGGATACCAAAAACAAGGTTAAGTAAGATACTTATCACCAATCCAGGGAGTTCCAACATTGTAAACGTTCTCTCTGTCAAGGCTCTCCATATGGAAGTTCCTGAAAACAAATTCCCTCCTGCTTCTCTCTCAGCCTGTGTTTCTCTTGGATCACATCTGCACCTCAAAGTCATACAATATATATGCTGTTTCCAATCAAAGACTTGCTTGGCAGAGGGGAGCAGAACCAAGATGGCAGAGTAAAAGTAGGAACTTGGCTGAGTTTCTGCTCCAACCAGCTCAAATACCTGAAAAATATAACTCTAAGCCAGTGGTTCTCAACCTTCCTAATGCCAGGACCCTTTAATACTCAGATATTGGCATATCAGCATGTGGGCGGACCCACCTGGAGATGGATAGAGGAGCAGTGTTTCAGTTCCTAAGACCATAGGAAATATGTATTTTCCAATGGTCTTAGGCAACTCCTGTGAAAGGGTCATGACCCACAGGTTGAGAACCACTGCTCTAAAGAAATTTTAGAGCTACAAAACCCACAGAGTGACAGGGAGAAACAAATCTCTCATGGAAGGTAGCCTCACAGGCCTAAAGGAAGGGTCTGTTGCAATGAGTTGGGAGCCAAGTGCAGTGGGCAGCCCCAATAGCAGTACAGACCCACCAGAGTATTCTTCAGGAGAGTGATTCACCAGCAACTGTGGTGCTTCATATCCCATTCGTGCGAAATATCTCACTAAGAAAAACACGGATCTGGAAAATAGATCCAGGAGAGATAATTTAAAAATTATTGGACTACCTGAAATCCATGAGCAAAAAAATTGCCTAGAAATCATCCTTCAATAAATTCTCAAGGAAAATTGCCCTGATATTCTAGAACCAGAGGGCAAAATAGAAATAAAAATAATTTGCTGATCACCTCTTGAAAAAGATCCCAAAAAGAAAACTCCTAAGAATATCATAGCAAAATTCTAGCGTTCTCAGGTCAAGGAGAAAATATTACAAGCAGCCAGAAGAAACAATTTTAGTATTATGGGAAAATAATCAGGATCATACAAGATCTAGCAACTTCTACATTAAGGGACTGAAGGACTTGGAATATGATATTCTGGAGACCAAAGGGGCTAGGATTAAAACCAAGAATCACTGACCCAGCAAAACAGCATAATGCTTCAGGAGAAAAGATGGTTATTCAATGAAACAGTGGACTTTCAAGTATTCTTGATGAAAAATCGTATTAAAGTTGTGCTACTTACATTGGTACATAGAAAAACAATAACTGTAACTCAAGAGACTTTTCTCAGTATGAGGATAGTTGAAAGGAATATATGTGTATATATGCATATACATGCATACGTACATATGTAGGTGTAGGAGGGTGTATGTGTGTATAAATACATATGTGAGTGTGTATATGTGTACATGGAGGGCACAGGATGAGTTGAATATAAAGAGATGATATCCAAAAAATAAAATTTAGAGGAGAGAGAGGAATATAATGAGAGAGGGAGAAAGGGAGTAATAGATAAGGGTAAATTATCTCATATAAAAGAGGCAAAAGAAAACTGTTACAATGGAGGAGAAGAGCAGGAAGGTGAAAGGAAATGGGACAACTTTACTCTCATTGACTTTGGCCTAAGGATGGAATAACATACACACTCACTTGGGTATCTTACCCTACAGGAAAATAAAGGGGAAGGGGATATGTGGGGAATGATAGAAGGGAGGGCAGGTTGGGGGAGAGCATAGTTAGAAACAAACACTTTTGAAAAGGGACAGGGTCAAAGGAGAAAATGGAATAAGTGGGGATTGGGATAGGAGGGAGGGAAATATAGTCAGTCTTTCACAATGTAACTTCTATAGAAATATTTTGTGTAGCCACACAGGTACAACCTCTATTGAATTGCTTGTCTTCCCAGTGTGGGTTGTGAGGAAGGAAGAAGGGGATGAATCTGGAAATCAGAGTTTTAAAAACAAATGTTTAAAAAATGTTTTTATATGCAATTGGGAAATAAGATATACAGGCCCTGGGGTATAGAGATCCATCTTGCACTACTAGAAAGTTGTAAGGGTGAAGGGGGAGGATGTAAGAGAGAACAGATTGGGAGAAAGGGTATTTACTAGGCTTGCTATCTTTGGGTGGAGTTAGGGAAAGACAGGGAGAAAATCCGTTACTCAAAATCTTGTGGAAATGAATGCTGAAAACTAAAAATAAATAAATAAAATATTTTTTTTTAAAAGATTGGATTGGTTTAGTGCTGAGAAGCTTGGAAATCAGTGCTTAATTTGAAAAGTGTGAGGATCCCTGTGACCCAGATCCTAATTGGCTCTGCATCAGGGATCCATGTGGTGCCTATTAATGGGCAGGGAAGATCTTATATCCAATTTACCTTACAATAATGAATTCCTAGCACAAAATGAAGGTGAAGACATGAAGAAGAAGAAGAAGAAGAAGAAGAAGAAAGAAGAAGAAGAAGAAGAAGAAGAAGAAGAAGGAAGAGGAGGAGGAGGAGGAGGAGGAGAAGGAAGAGAAGAATAGGAAACAGTTATGATTCCAATTTAAATAATTATAATCAGAGCTATTATTTCTACAGTGCATGACATTTTAAATAATTTGCAAATATTATCTCATCTGATTTATTTCAATTATTTGTATAATGAGAGAGAAATAGAGACAGAGACAGAGTTATACCAAAATAAACAGTGTAAGGAATTTTTATTCTTGACCAAATTCTGAAGAAAAATGAAGAATTTGTCAGCAAAATGATGCCTTAGAAAATAGTGACCATGCCATCTTCTAGTTTCTGGTAAAGAGGAACCCGTCCTATATACTGGACTTCAAGAAGGAGAATTTGAAAGTTCGTAAATAGAATACCTGTCATGCCATGGCTTCAGGCTGAAACAGAAGCTAGCTTAGGGGAGATGGTAGGCTCTCAGGAGTGAAACGCTAGAAAAAGAAGTTTCACATGAGGACAATAATGAAGAAAGGGGAATAATTTCTACAAAAGCCAATGTATCTATACAGAGAGTTTGATGAAACTGTTACTGTTATTATTTTAAAGATAGCCTTTAAAGATCAAAGAGAGATGAATTAATGAAATATTAAAGATACTACGGAAATAGAAGTTAGATGTTTCAATGCATAGAGCATAGGGCCTAGAATCTGGCCGATCCGAGTTCAAAAATTGTCTCAAACATTTTCTAACTATGTGACCTTGGGCAAGTCACTTAACTGTATTCATCTTAATACATTGGAGAAGCAAATGCCAAGAAAACCCCATTGACAGTGTGGTCCGCGGGGTCACAAAACATCAAACACAACTGAACTACACTGTGAAAATAATGATCAAGAAGACTAAAGCCCAATAAGAGTTCATTAATGAAGTTAATCCATATTGTTTAGTTGTGTGATGTTGAAGTCCCAAAAGTTAACATTTTTCTAGCTTGTATTAAATGAAATGTAGTTTCTAATCTAAGGGAAATGATATCCTGTTATACTCTGTCCTGAGCAGACAAAATTTGGGGGACCATGTCTGGTTTGAAGAGCTGTCTTTTAGGATTTTGTTTTGGTTGTGGAGACTAAATCATCTTTCTCCTCTAGGCTGGAAAGTCACTCAAGAGACCTGTCCTTCCTCTGCCCCACCAAAGCTTTGAACTTTTCCATCTTCAGAACCAGCTGGTTCATTTCCTCCTCTGGCAGCCTGGTGCTCCATATTGCCTTCCACCATATTGCAAACACTTCCATAGTCTCACCGTGTTGGTGCCAGACTGAATATAGACACCTGATCATTTTAGCCCTGCTGTGCTGCGTCAGGCTTCTGTTGTATGGCATTAATATACAGAAAAATGTGTTCTTACAGATTGGGACAACCTTAAGAATAGGGTGAGCAAACTAGAAATAAGACCCAAAATTTTGTTATATTTCTTTGTTGTAGAACTGAAGAAACTTCAAAGGTTTATCCCAAAGAAGAGAAGACTTAAAGACAAGATTCACATTTTCCAGTACTTTAAAGTTCAATACTTGGAAGATTCAGCTTGTCCTATATGGCTGTGAAGGACATAATGAAGAGCAATATATGAATATAGATAGGTAGATTTTAGGACAATATAAAAAAAGAAAAGTCTTTCCTAATTACTAAATAATTAGGAAATAATTAAAGTAATTAAAAAGTAGGAAGAACCATCTGACAGAATGTGACATTTTCTATCCTTAGGACTCTCTCTCTCTCTCTCTGAATATATATATATATATATATATATATATATATATATATATATATATATATATATATATATATACATACAATATCTTATAACTAGGAGGAATTTTCATAGATAGGGTCAATGCTACTACATGATCCCGAGATAAGGGGTTGAGGCCTTGGCCCTATAACCAAGGCAATAATCCAGTGATCTTACATGGTTTATAATAGGTATCATGGTTTTATTTTAAAGACTTTCTATTGATCACATGTGATAGCCATCTCAAATGTGAGCTACTTCAAATTTTCTTCCCTGGCAAATTGCCAATTTAGAAATACGGCATGCAAAGACAAGTGACTTGTCCAAGGATATCTAGATATTAGATAACAGAGCCAGGATTTACACACAGATGCCCTGACTCCATATCCACAGATTCCCTGCTTACACTATACTGACATCTTTATCGTGTCAATGTGTTATATTATGTCACTTATATTTGAAATATCTCTTAATGTTTTTCTCCTTGGCAAACAGTTGGTTAGTCCACATTTACCTTCCCTTTCCTACACCTAGACCTGTTTATCCATATGTCCCTGACTTTTTTAAAATTCAGATAATATTTAAATTTAATTGATTTATTTTAATCTTACGTATCTTATTTTGTGCATTTAAAAAATAACTGAGAGGAGATCCATGCACTTTACCAGACTGCCAAAGGAGCCCATGATGCACACATATACACAAGAAACGCTGATGGAAGGTGAAAAGAGAAAAGAAGAAGAATAGAGAATGAAGGGAAATAGTTTATTCTAGGGACTGGTTGAATTTACAAGTGTAGTGGCCAGTTATCTATGTGAATTGAGTTGAGGAATTCCAGGCAGATTCACCATAGGAACTAAAATGCAACTAGTACAATTCATTTTTATTTATTTATTTTTTAAACAAGACTTTTCCCCTGTCGACCTTCTGAAGAAAGCTTGCACTTTATTTTGCCTAGAACCAAGTCTACAACCCTTTTGGCCTTTCTGACAAAATCCCTTCCTCTCCTTAAAGGTAGAGAATTGTCTTACTTGACTGTTTTCAATATCCCTAGTAGGGATAGGCATATAGTAAGCACTTAACAAATTTATCTATCTATGTATCTATGTATCTATGTATCTATGTATCTATCTATCTATCTATCTATCTATCTATCTATCTATCTATGTATCTATCTATCTATCTATCTGTCTGTCTGTCTGTCTGTCTGTCTATCCTATCCATCCATCCATCCATCCACCCACCCATCCACCTATCTATCCATCCATCCATCTATCTATCTATCTATCTATCTATCTATCTATCTATCTCTCTATCTATCTATCTATCTATCTATCTATCCATCCATCCATCCCTCTCTCTCTCTCATCTATCTATCTGTCTATCTGTCTACCTATCATCTGTTCTATTTCTTTTTCTCCTTTTATTTCTTTTTATATCCTTCCTTCCTTCTTTTCTTTCTTTCCTTTCTATCTACTATCTATACACTCATCCAACTATTTGTCTGTCTATCTGTCTATAGGGTTGGGAGGATTTACACCCAAATATTTTAGTTTGAACTGGATGATTTGCTTTTGTCAGAAGTTTGGCTTAATAGCTTTTGACCCCTGAGACAAAACAGGGCTAGTTAGGATTTTTCCTAAAGAAAACTCTGTCAATATAATTTTGAATAAGAAATTCACATGTTTCATACATGTAAAACACCAGTGTCTAGATTTTGGCATCTCTACTGCCTCCTTCATCACCTTTCTTGAAAACATACACAAAGCTCAGGGAATCAGTGATAGCCAAGAAGCAAAACTTGAGATCTCTGAATTCTACTCCAAAGTAGTAGAGAAGGATTATATCTTTTAGTTTTGCATGTTCATATGTGCCTACAACAGGGCTTTCCATTTAACAAGGGATCAATAAATGTATGGTGGATGAATGAATACCTGAAAAAAGACTCAGATTAAAGAGGGTAATTATGCGGAAAAAAATACGATTACAGTGGAATCTTAAAGCAATCTTACATTATAGTTTTTGGAAAATTTCTATATTGTGTGTATGTGATTTCTTTTCTCTGAAGATGTCTTTTGTGTTTAGCTAAAAATACAAAGAACTCATTACCAAATTAGAAAAATGTGCTCAGGACAGGGCTGTTTTTGACTTCTGTCTGTCATCTGTGTTGTTTTAATGATATCAGTTCTGAAAGAAATCCTGCTACAGAGTAACAGAGCAATATTTTGTGGCATAACATGAAAAGCATGAAAAATCACTACATACAATCTGTTATTCCTCTGTGGAATGTATACATTGCTATGATAAATATCCTGATCCCTTTATCCAGTTTATTATTTAGGAAAGTTGGACAGCTAATTCAAATGGGTCTGGTAATCATATTTAAAAAGAAACTTTGAGGAGGTGGGAACATTAAAGGAAAAATTTCATTGTTTTTCAGATCCATTTACACATGCAGACCTTAATAATCACACTGTTTTGTTTTAAGTAATAATTTATCAATGGTGTTCATGGTTATCTAAGGAGTAGGGGTGGAGCAGGAAAAGGAGATATTGTTAATTTCATGTATCAGTCTAGACCAGTGGTTCTCAACTTTTCTAATGCCACGACCCTTTAATACTTATATGTGGGTGTATCTGCATGTGGGCGGACCCACCTGGAGACTAATAGAGGAGCAGTGTCTCAGTTCCTAAGACCATCGGTAATTTGTGCTTTCCAGTGGTCTTAGGTGAGCCCTGTGGCCCCTGTGAAAGGGTCGTTTGACCTGCAAAGGAATTGTGACCCACAAGTTCAGAACCACTGACTAGGTTACAGAGATCTAGACTCTGTAACAACACCTGTAAGAAGTAGATATTGGCTTACATTTATATTGATGTCATTATTAAAAAAGTAATTTTTCTTTATTTGAAAGTAGCATACTAGAAAAAATGAATTATCAGAAATGTAATGGTGAGAAAAATAGGACTGGCTTATTTTTAGCATATATTTCATTCCTAAAAAAATGTATTCATGTATTCATTCAATAAAGGAAATTTTATTAGGTACCTGAAGTTTACAAAAGAACTGGGGAAAGGAAAGGAAGAGATACAAAGTTTAGGCAACTTCAAAGAACCCTGAACTCACAGGACTTAGGGTCTAGTAGGTAGATAGGACCCCAATACATACAACTATTATCTGCAGCCAGTAGTACGCTAGAGACAGGTTTTTTGTTTTTGTTTTTTTTTACTAATTCACGAGATTAGATTTTCAGTGAGAACATTTAGATCCTGGAATTTAGTAAATGCCATAAATCAGACTTTGATTGTTTGTTTTGTTAATTGCCTAGATTTAAGAAAGCCAGGGGCAAATATATGATAATTCAGATGTTTTTGTTTTTTTTTTTGCTTTTTGGAGGGCAGTTGGGGTTAAGTGACTTGCCCAAGGTCACACGGCTAGTTTTTGTGTTAAGTGTCTGAGGCCGGATTTGAACTCAGGTCCTCCTGACTCCAGGGCCAGTGCTCTATTCACTGCACCACCTAGCCACCCCGATAATTCAGATTTAACAGAGAAGAGTGCCATGGGGTCATTTTTCCCCTTAGAGAATTGAGTGTTAGACATTTACCAGGGCACCTCCTGTATATGCAGCATTCTGTGATTAGTGCAAATCAAAATGGTATGTGAGATCCAACAGAAAAGAGTTTTGCCTACTGTAGGGGCCAGGGAAGACATTATGAAAGAAGTAGCAATTGAGTTAGTTGTAAAGGACTGATAGGAATTGAAAAGCCACACTAAAGACAAGAAGAGAGGGTATTCTAGGCATAAAGAGCATTGTAGACAAAAGCACAGGTCTGGAAGAGTGTTGAGAGTGTTCCACTTGGCAGAGTGATTTCACTGGGGGATAGAATGTGTTGGATGGGGTAATATAAAATAAACCTATAAATGTATGGTGCTACCAGATTGTAGAAAGCCTTGAATATTCATCAACATTATTTGGTCTTAATTCAATAATCAATAGACAAACTCAAGAAATTTTAACAAGGAAGTGACATAGATATAATTCTGCCTAAGAACATGATTCTGTCAGTCATCTGAAGGACTGGGCAAAGAAGAGATTTGGAGGTATGAAGTTCTATTAGGAGACTAACATTTTCTAAGCAGATGTTATTAAAGGCCTATATTATGACAGTAGAAGGGGGAATAGGGAAGATGAAACAAGTGGACTGAGAAGTGTTGCAGAAGTGGAAAGGACAGGACCAGATAATTAGATATATAAGGTGTGCAGGATAAAGAAGAGCCAAAGATAATCCCTCTGAGGCCGGAGAGGGGTGACTGGTGGTGCATATTCAGAAATTATGTATAGAAAAAAAAGTTTAGGGAAAACATTTATGTGTAGCTTGGGGACATGTTGAATTTGAGTCCCTGACCTCAGGGAGTTCATGTTCTATTACAGTGGTTCTCAACCTGTGGGTTGCGACCCCTTTGGGGGTTGAACAAAGTCGCCTAAGACCATCAGAAAACACAAAGTTCCAGTGGTCTTAGGAATCAAGAAACGGCTCCTCCATCTGTCTCCAGGTAGGTCCAACCACATGCAGATACGCCCACATATGAGTATTAAAGGGTCACAGCATTAGGAAGGTTGAGAATCACTGATCTATTAGAAAAGAAAACATGGCCATAAATAAATGTAACATTGATTTTTCATGTTAAATATCACTTTTCTTCCAGGCTTTTTCAGTACCCGGAAGTCAATCTGCAGGTTTCCAGTCTTTGCCATTGGTTCAAATCCCTACCAATGTAATGTGGGTAAATTATAAGTGAATAGTGAAACACTAATGTTTTCTCAATTTAACTCCCAATCCTGCTACCACCCAGTTCCATTTAACTCTTTAATAGCCATATTTAATTCAAGACATAGAAAGGATACACTTATAGACATTCCTCTGCAATGTCTGGGGGACTCAAGCCTCTCTCTTATTCCACCTCCCTGTTTGGGAAAGGGAAAAGATTATATTTACAGCTTAAATTCAGTTCCTATACAGCATGGTGTTCCCACCATGTTCCAAGACCATCACTGTCCTGGACTTCCATTTCGGAAGCATCTTGGCTCTTCATGGCTGCCCTGATGGACTGGCAAAGCAACATCTGGTTTGGAATCCTGGTCACCAAAGTCACCAAGGGCACTACCATCTGTGCCCAGAACTGAAAAGGACAAATTAAATGGACCAAAACCTCAAGCTCAATTTCAGGGGGCCGCAAAGCCTAAAAGAGAGTGAGGGTCAGGTAGACCCACTGCATGGCACCCATGTCACTGGTAAACAAGACTTTCACCCCTGGATGCTTCCTAAAAGAGAGACAGAGTATCTTCATCTAGCTATTTTATAGACACCACTTGTGCTGGCTACTCAGTCAATGAAAAGAGGCTGCTTTCATTCTTGTGGGAGGGGAACTGGATGTATTCTTCCAGAAGCAGATTCCTGCTGCCTACCATATGAGTATTTCCATTTTAGATCATTTGGCTATGTACAGCCTTTTAACATATTTACATATAACATATTAAAATAATAAATTATAATATTTAGAATTTATATTGTGCTTTAAGGCTCCTAAAGAGAGAGAATGCTTTATTGTGGATGGCTAGATGGCACAGTGAATGGAGGGCCAGCCCTGGAGTCAGGAGGATGTGAGTTGAAATCCAGCCTCAGCCACTTAACACCTAATACCTGTGACTTTGCAATTTTATCTCATTTTGTTCTTGTAACAAGCCTTGAGAGGTAGGGGCTATTATTAGGCCCATTTTACAAAGGAGGAAGCTCAAGCTGGCAGCGGTTAAAAGAGTTGCTCAAAGTCATATAGCTAGTAAATATTTGTATAGGTTAAAAAAAGAAAGAAGGTATGGAATTACCTGAGGAAGGGTGGTCAGGAAAGGCCTCATCTAGATCTATGACTTGGAACCACAAATTAATTGAAACAATGGATTCTAAGGGGCAAAGGGAAGGGAGGAGTGTATTCTACACATGGTGGAGGCTAAGATTCTGGTTAAGAGAAATGGATAACAGAATGATATAAGTAGAAAATAGAAAAGAAGGGTAAGTTGCCTATAAAATAGTTTCCAAAGTGTATTAATGTATTATACAGTGGGAAACCTAAGTTGAGCCCTGGTTATGAAAGGTTTGAAGAATTAAACAGATCATCTTATAGTTGATTTTACAGACAAGGAACAATAAGTTTATTGAGTAGGAAGGTGACATAGTCAGACTGATACTTAGGGGAAATCACATTAGTTAAGATTTTAGAGGACTGAGTGGAGAGTCCTCCACTCAGGAGGACTTCTTTTTTTTTTTGAGAACAGTTCCCCTTTAATTTCATTTAAAATTGGTTTCTTTAAATATTTTAATCACAAGTTCTGTATACTGGAGATAGAGCAGTGGATGCTGCAAGCACTCAGTACTGGATTCCACCCTCCTCACCCCTCTCATGCTGGGCCCTAAGAGATGGCCCCCATGGTCCCAGAAGCCTCAGAACTAGGTATATTTGGATACACATTGATGGATTTCCAGTACCCCTCACAAGACAAGAGTACACTGAAACATCTTCCAAAGGATCCCAAAGATTTTGCACACCAACACTGGGCAGTACTTTAAAGATGACTTCAGACGTTTCACTGTCTTGCACTAACAACTCACAGTTGGCCTTCTCATGAAGGTGGAGAACTTGAGGAAGTGTGCTATCCTTATCCTGGCCCCATACTGAAGCATGGAGGAGCCAATATGGCTTCCTCTCCCCTGCTGGCCCATAATGCAAGACCAGTTTGAGGGAAGGAGACCATATCGAAGGCTATCAGAATAGTCCAGGAGAAATGTGATAAAGACTTCCAAGTACCTTGAAGGGCACTGATGAGAGAAAAGTTCTGGAGCTAGAAATCTCTAACTTTGACCACAACTTAAGTATGTAGGTATAATGAGAGTGAGGCATGGAAAATAAGAATAAATTTCACACCTGAGTGCCTAGAAGGATCGTAATACCTGCAAAATATAAAAGAAAATTCGGTAGAAGAACAAGTTTGGAAGGGAGCATGATGACTTCAGCTTTAGACATGTTGAAGATTAATTCAGTATCCATTTTTAGGAATGGTTTTATGGGAGTTGTTGCTGTTGTCATTCATTCATTTATTCTTTGTTCTCAAAGAGGAAAGATGACATCTTGAGCATGATGTCTTGATTTGTGCATGACTCGAATTTAAGTGAGGCAGAGTTCTACAAAGTTGTCTGTCTTCCTGTCTCTTCCAGAGTCAATGGAGTCCAGTGACAAGACAAAGGTCAAAACGACTGGCAATGGCTCAAAATGCCTGCATTTGAGTAACTAGAAGATTTGGCGGTGGTTCCATTAATAGAACCCTAGACATACAGAAGGGAGTCTGGCTTACAGAGGTCAGAAGAAAATGGGGTTGTAAGAAAGGTGTGTCATTGGAAATCTTCAGCAGACACTAGAAATGTTCTAATGTGTCCAGGGGTGGGATTCTAACGGAAGCCACAATGACAGGAGACAAGGAAACCAGCTTGGAAGCTATTGTAATGATCCAGAAGAAGAAGAATAGGAACCTAAATTAGATTTCATAAATTATTTTACTGAAAAGTCACTTTATTGCTTTGTGAGTTAAACTGGCCCGTTGCAGTAGAAATTAAGGGGCTACTACCCTTTATTTATTCATTCACTCACTGATTTGACTTGTTAAGTATGTGTTTCTTCCAAGAAACCTTTTTGAAAGTTAGCTTAATAGGGCTTAGGATAGAGTAATCCTAACCAAAATAATTTATACTTACATAATACATACATACATATATAAAATTCAGCACAGTATAGATTTAGAGCTAAAGAGGTCACCGAATCTAAAGTGGTCATTTAATCTAACTCCCATCACTTCACAGATGAAGAAACTGAGGCATAATAGATTTAAGTCACTTCCTCAAGATTATATAGTTAATAAGTGCCAAGCCCCATGCCTCTGACTCCAGAAGCAGAACAATTGCTGTTGCCATAATATTTCCTGATAGTTAACAAAATACAACTTTTTCAGAGGAAGGAGGGAAGGGAAATTGGCAAGTGAAGAGATCTGTGAAAAATCATTCTGCCTTCAGCTTTGCCTGATTCTGACTTGGCGCGGGGCTAATCACAAGCAGGAAGGTTCTTACTGCCTCTAATTGCTGTCACAGTGCATAAGGATATAAAGTGATCTCTGGCAAGTAGACACCCAAAGTAGATGAGTCTTCTTAGAGAATAAAATCAGCATATGAATTACTCTTAGAGAGGGAAAAATAGCCTTTACAATCTGTGAAACCCAGGGGGAATACACTCAACATGCCCATTTCTCTTAAGTAGGAGGCTATTAGAACTGCAGAAAATTCGACTTGTTGTCCATTGAAACTGTGGGTAGAGGTCACTGAAGTAATTGCCTCTGAAGGTCACCAAGATATAGATTGTATGTCACAGGAGGGAGGTAGGGATGTTAGGCTGGGGAGAAAGAGGAGGAATCTGCAGTCTTTAAGGCAACAGAAGCAAGGAGGGGAGAAGAGGGATGGGTAGAGAATCCTAAGGTAAAGTTTCAGCCTTCGAAGCATCTGTAAAAACTGCTGATATAGAAATAAGAGAGAATGATCATAATCAGGGCAACAGCTTACATTTTATGTCACTACAGAGTTTACAAGATGCCTCTGGAGACAGTATATTGTTCTGATCCTTAGGAGAAAAAAGACATTCTTTTAATGAAAAGGCATCACTTTAAAAAATAAATTTGAATTAATATCTTTTAATATCACTTAAATGATTCCCTGTCCCCCTTCACCACCCCATGAAAGCTGCTCCTTATAACAAAGATTTTTTTAAAGATTAAAAGATATTTACAAATTTTAAAAAGGAATAAAAAGTGGAAAAAAAGGAGAGAGAAAATAAATCAATTCTTTTAAAGAAAATCTTAGAGTATATACAGATGTTCCCTATCACTACAAAAGAGTGAAGGGTGGTGCTTAGTTCATTGCCTGACAAATAGTCAACATTAAATAAATACTTGTTCACTAATTGAGAATTGATTTCAAAGAGATGCATTTTAACTGAAGAAATCTAAATTATACCTGTTTTAATTCTCCTTTTTTTTCTGAGAGTGGGAAGATAAAATCATAGCTTTAGGGTTGAAAGGGACTTCCCAAAGTCAGTTAGGTCTGAAAGGGACTTCCAGAAGTCACTTTACATATGAAGATACTGAGGCTTAGAGAGAGAAAAGAATTTGCCTGAAGGACCATCTTGAGTGAGTGAGAGAGGTGAAATTTAAACCTCTCTTTATGACATCCATTCTGTAGCTACAATAGGAATATCTAGAAGCAGCTGATATGTAGTAAAAACATGCTGGATACAGTCCTTATACAAGGACTTATACAAGGACCTTATACAAGGTCACTGTGTGACCTTATACAAGTCACTGAATACTATCATAATCAAATTAGGCAATATGATTTTATTAATTTTTGTTAAGTATAATTCAGTATATTATATAAACACCAGATGGTATCGCTATTATGATGTCACTTCTAATTTTCATCTGTCAGCACAACTCAATTCAACAGGTATTTATGAATCACTTTCTTTATTCTATGATGGAAATCACTCTTAATTTGAGGCTGAGGACCTAAATTGGAATATTACTTACTAGTCACATTACCTTGGGCTTGTCACCTCTCTGTACTTAGTTTCCCAATTAATGAAATGAGGGAGTGGAACTAGGTGAACTCTAAAGTTTAATCCAGGGCAGTTAGGTGGGACAAGGAATAAAGTCCAGGGCCTAGCATCAGTTAGATGAAACTTCTTAATTCAAATATGGTCTCAGACACGTACTAGGTGTGTGAGCCTGTTTGCCTAAATTCTACAGCTGTAAAAATGAATGAGAGGGCGGTCTAGAAGCAGCAAAGCACCACAGCTCCCACACAAACATGCTAAAAAACTCATAAAATGGGGCTCTAAAACAGATTTTCAAGCTCTAAAACTCTCCACAAGACAGAAAGCACATCTGTTGCTACAGGCAGCGCAGCAGGCTGGGCTCTTCTCAGCAGTCTGGGAGCCTGGGCCGCCTGCTCAGGCCATGGGGCATTGGGCGGGGAGCCGCGACTATAGGAGAGCAGATCAGCTGCACTGGAGGCACAATTACCACATCTATCAGGCCAGAAGAAAAAACGGCTAAGAGAAAGGTCAGTGGATTTTGCTAACTGGGGAGGAAAAGAGCAGGGCCGGCCAAACTGCTCCCAGAGCAAGGAGGCAGCAGGAGGCAGCTGTAGCAGCAGGAACATCTGAGAGCCGCAGTGGCTTCCACTGGGCTACTTCAGAGCCCTTGGCCTGCAGATAGCAGGGGGGACGATGCGATCCATCGAGGCCAAGGGCTCTTGAATTGAGTGACCTGGATCTGGATCGTGGTCTTGAGTGGTGGTCCTGGGGTGCGCTTTCAGTGAGCCAAAGCTGGGGGGGGGGAGCTGCAGCATCCCACTAAGAGCTCCGGCAGCTGAGAGGGCCCCAGCGATTTGGGGCAGAGGTTTCCCCCTCCAGGAAGCAGAGTTCCACAGAGCTAAAAAACCAAGCAATTAATAAACTGGCCAACATGAGAAAAAGGAAGCAGGCTAGGATCAGCAGTAAAACTCTAGAATCCTTTTTTATGGACAAAAAAGACCAAAGTATGGAGCAGGAGGAAGACAACTCAGTCAGAACTCCCTCACCAAATGCTTCCAAGACACTGGAAGAATGCCTACTAGCTATA
>CM053597.1:195166626-195209220 GCA_028646575.1 Pseudocheirus occidentalis | reverse complement strand
CTAAGCTAAATTCAATGAGAGTAATTGAAAGTAAAGTTGTAACAGTTATCCCTTTCCTCATCTATATGGGATGATTAATCCCTTTTTGTCTCTCCCTGTCTCCTCTCATTCTAGTCCTCTCCCACCTCAGAATTTCCCCTTTTAAAATATCATCCCTTCGTATTCAATTGATCCTATACCCTCTATATACACTTATGCACACATGCTCAGATATGTATTCATATGCATATATAGCCTTCTATACGGACATATGTGTAAGTATACACATATTTCTAGCTATTTCTTGACTTTTAACTCTTTGTCAAAGTCAAGTTCTGCTTCTAGGAAGGGGACACCCTGTCCCAATCTTCAGGGGCTTTATGCAGCTATTTTCAGAGATACTTCTTGGGATCTGTACGTTTTCAACTCTTCCAAGGTGATATGATCTAAGGAGATGTGTGATTACTGCTCTTCTGACCTGTGCTGTGTTTGACCACAAGTGAGTGACCACAATCACTCTTCTCTGCCCTGTAACTGAAGAAGGTCCCTGTTCCACTGCTGCAAGCTAGTTCTCCTCACCCTGGGATGGCCACCCAGGACTGTGACCAAGATCTGAGCATGGGCAAAGTAACAGACTCCTGCTTCAGTACTAGTAAAGACAATCTTCTAAACTTCTGACAGTTTTTTTACCGTTTTATTGTTTATGGACTGAGAGCCCAGAAGCAGCTGCTCCTGCTACTGATTGGGTGATTCCCAAGGCCTGCTACTAGATTGCTGGGGTTTAATTTATGCTGACTTGGCCTGTGTTTGACTGTCTTCCACTCTTACCTTGGTGCAACAAACCTTTCCTATTGACCTTCTTAGTTATCTTTGGCTAGAGAATTATTTTGTCCTATCCTTCTGTTCATTATGCCTCTCTAGGAATTTTTTTATAGTATTATTTAAAAGTGTTCAGAGGGATTTGGTGGAGAGCTTAGGCTAGTCACTGCTTTTTCCACACTATCTTGGCTCCATCTCCATTCTTGATGATTTTATGGGATAAGTATATGTTCTAGATATTTGTGACATATCTTCAGTTATTTCATTCAGACTGTCCATGAGAGGGTCAAATGAGCTGAAGCTTAAATACATTGGCCAAATAACCAGAAGATAGGACTGGTTGGAAAAGACTTATGTTAGGAAGAATTGAAAGAAAAACCATAAGGGACAGTAGAGGATGAGATGGATAGATGTTATCATGAGAACAGTGAACATAAACATGTTTCAAGACTTAGTAAAGGAGGGGTGTTTAGGTGGTGCAGTGAATAAAGCACTGGCCCTGGAGTCAGGAGGACCTAAGTTCAAATCTGACCTCAGATACTTAACACTTACTAACTGTGTGACCTTGGGCAAGTCACAAAACTCCAACTGGCCTGCCTTCCCCACTCCAAAAAGAAAAAAAAAGAGGCATAGAGGCATGCTGTGGACCAGGTAATCATGAAGAGTCTGACATGAGTGAACAACTGAACACCAACAGCAATGTCTTCAATACTCAATTTTAAAATATTTCAGTGGGGAATCTTTCTAAAATGTATTGTGCTTTTTGTCACTTTGTGAAATAGAAGGTACTGAAAATTGTATATTCTTTTTCAAAAATTCTTTTATTTATTTCCTTGTTTACATCATTCATTTCAACCAGATTTTGAGTTCCAAAGTTTCTCACCATCTTTGCCCTACCCCCGACCTCCAAACAGCGATCCCACTGTAAAGCCCCTCCCCCAATCTGCTTTCTTTTATGTCCTCCTCCAACTAACTTTTATGTCCTCCCCCTCTAACTTTCTGGTAGGGCAGGGAGGGTCTCCCTACCCCAGGACCTGTATATCTTAATTCCAAGTAGCATGTAGTTAATGATAATAATTATTATATAAATATATTTATATATGCATATATGTATACTTTTTTTAGCATTTGATTTTAGAGCTTTAAATACTAGATTCTTTCAGTTCCTCCCTTGTCACCCTTCCCCCCACTGGAAGGACAAGCAATTCAATACAGGCTGTACATGTGAAGCTACATAGGACATCTCCACAGTGGACCTATTGTGAGAGGCTGATTATACATCCCTCCTTCCTGTTCAACCTCCCTTGTTCTATTCTCTATCCTGTACCTGTCCTTTTAATTGAAGTGTGTGCCTCCAACAACCCTCCCCCAGACACTCCCCTCCCCTCCATCATCCCACGTCTCATCCTTGTAACCTACTCTCCTGTGTGTCAAGATACCCAGTTTAGAGTGAATGTCATTTTTTCCCTAACCTAAGTCAAATTCAATGAGAGTAAATGAAAGTAAAGTTGTAACAGTTATTCCTTGCCTCTTCTATATAGTATGATTAACCCCATTTTGTCTCTCCCTATCTCCTCTCATTGTAGTCCTCTTCCACCACAGAATTTCATCTTTTAAAGTATCTTCCCTTCATACTGAATTGATCCTGTATCCTCTGTGTACACATATACACACATGCTCAGATATGTATTCATACGCATTTATACCATCCTATATAGACATATGTGTAGGCATACATAAGTTTCATAACTTTTCTTATCATTTTTCCATATTGGCACATAAATAGTTCAACTTTGATAAGTTCCTTATGATTTTCTTCCCATGTTTGCCTTCTCACGCTTCTTGTGTTTGAGTGTCAAATTTTCTGTTCAGTTCTGGTATTGTCAGCAAGAATGCTTGAATGCCCTCCACCTCACTGAATGACCATATTTTTCCCTGTAACATTATATATACTCAATTTTTCTGAGTAAGTGATTCTTGTTTTTAATCCCAGCTCCATTGATCTCTGGAATATCATATTCCAGGCCCTTCAGTCCCTCAGTGTAGAAGCTGACAGATCCTGGGTTATCGTAATTGTATTACCACAATATTCAAATGGTTTTCTCTTGGCAGCCTCTAATATTTTCTCCTTGATGTGGGGATTCTGGAACCTGGCTATAACATATCTAGGAGGTTTCTTTTGGGGATCTTTTTCAAGAGGTGATCAGTAAATTCTTTCAAGTTCTATTTTGCCCTCTGATTCTAAAATATCAGGTCAATTTTCCTTGACAATTTCTTGAAGGATGCTTTAGAAGTTCTTTTTTTGATCATGGCTTTCACGAAGCACAATAATTTTTAAATTGTCTCTCCTGCATCTATTTTCCATGTCAGTGGTTTTTTCAAGGGGATATTTCACATTACCTTCCATCTTTTCATTTGCTTGTATCTGTTTAGTATCTTGATTTCTCATAAAGTCATTTGCTTCCATTTGCTCGACTCTAATTCTGAAGGAATTATTCCTTTCAGAATGTTTTTGAGATTCTTTTTCCATCTGGCAAATTCTACTTGTTAAGGCATCCTTCTCCTCATTGTCTTTTTGGGTCCCTTTTGCCATTTGAGTTAATTTGTTCTTTAAGGTGTTATTTCCTTCAGGCATGTTGTTGACACTTTTTTCATGATTTTTCTCCCATCATTCTCATTTTTCTTCCCAATATTTCCTCCACTTCTCTAATTTGTTTTTCAAAATCGTTTTTAAGTTGATCTATGGCTTGTAGGCTGTCTTCATGTTTCTTGGAAGTATTTGATGTGGGAGTTCTGACTGTGCTGTCTTACTCCTGCTCCATGCTTTGATCCTTTTTATCTAGTAAGAGACAGCCAGGTAGCACAGTGGATAGATCACTGGAGCTACCATCAGAAAAACTGGAATTGAAATTGAGCCTAAGACACTTACGTATGTGTGACCCTGGAAAAATCACCTAACCGAGTCTGCCTCAATTTTCTCATTTGCAACGTCTTAGTATAATAGCACATCCCTACCAGGGTTCTTGTAAGTATAAACAGAGGTAATATAAAGTGCTTTATAAAACCTTCAAACGTTGGATAGATGCTGGATTTACCAGCAAGGATCATCATAATCCTCATTATCATTATTATTAATTATTATAGAATTTTGCAATCTTAGATTTGGGAAGGGCCCAAGAGATCATTTAAACTTGGTCAAGAAGCCTTTCTGACACTTCCTTAAAAAGGTTTTCATCTAATCTCAGCAAGAAAAAACTGCAAATAATGGTAAATTTTAAAGGTAGTAGTCCATTCTCCTTTTTTATAGTTCTATTCATTAGAAAGTTATCCCTTATGTGATGAGGAATCTTTCTTTACACCTTTCAACTACTGCTCCTAGATAGTCATTATAGAGGCAAGGAGAACCAGTTTAAATCATCATCCAAATGACAGATTATCGAACCCTTGAAAATGCATAACTTGTGCCCATTAAGTCTTCTTCTCTAGACCCTACATCTCTAATTCTTTTAGCTGGTCTTTATTTGGCAGATGCTTTAATTGTCCATTATTTTGTTCATTCTCTTCACCTCATTCTCCAGACTGACTATAAGATTCCTAAAATGATAGTTGTATAGAACTGAGCATATTTGGCCATACATGGTTTGACCACAGTAAAGCAAATCATTCCATCCCTCTTTCTGCAAGCATGCTAAATAAATCCTCAATATATTTTTATGCTCTCCTCTTGTAACTCCCCTTTATCTGCATCTTTCAAGCAGCTTCTAATTTTCTGCAAGCTAGGAAATCTGCCAACAAATTTTTTTAAATGAATCTTAAAGGAATAAGGCATAGTGTTGAGGTTCACTTGACTTCTAATACACACATTCTATGGCCTTTTGCAATTGCTTCTTACATAGCAGCTACAATCAAGAGGGTTGAAGTTACTGAAAATGTGTGCTCCAAATAAATTGAGGGATATATTCTCATACAAAATTGTTTAAATTTAAATATTCTTCAAAATAATTTTTTCTTCTTTTCAAAAAAAATATTTAGTCTTCCTGACATTCTTTTGTCTTTTTTTCCCATTTAAGAGTCCTTAAAGTAACAGTATTAATTTACATTTAACCTCTCAAGATCTGCACCTTGAAAGATCATAAAGCTCTTTCATATGAATCACATAATTCAAATAATAAGAGTAATAGAATGGTGTTATGATTCCTTTAAAGATACATTCAACATTTAATTTTAATTCATTAAAGCAATGCAAAATAATTATTATTAAGAATATACACACGTTAAGCAGATATATAATGGATCAATAAAATAGATTACAATAGCAGTGAAAATAACACTAACTAACAACGTACAAGAACAGCAAGTAGTTTGTATGGTGGAAAGAGCACTGGACTAGGAGTAAAGAAGACCTGAGTTCACAACCAGCTTCAGACATTCTTCCTGTATTTACCTGGACATTTGACCATCATCTGCTTCAGTTTCCTTGTCTATAAAAACATTTACAATAATAACACATGAAGTTAGCAAAATATCTGTAAAGTGTTTGGTAAATGTGGAGTTGCTATACAGATGCTAGCTTTTACTACTGTTAATATTGTTGTCATTATTGTTTTAATAATTATTTTATTAAGGGATTTCTATGGCCATGGGTCTGTGCTTAGCTCTACAGATTCAAATACGAACAAAAGCAATGCAAAGAATGCTGGAGAGTGGTTTGGGGGGTTATGGGAGAAGTGGAGCATCTCTAAGGCTCCTCATGAATCAGTGGACTGGGCAGGCAGTCATCAATCAGCACAGCAGGGATTCAGGGTATATGTTTCTACAGGATGATAAGAAAGACAGAAAAAAAAATCCAGAAAGCAGAGTCAAACATGAAGGCTGCCAAAGGGAATGAGGCTGATAATGTTGAGATCTACCTGGCAATTCCCCTAGCAGATTCAACGACATTCATCCCAAAATAACAATAACACAAGTAGACTCTGTGTGGGGTAAGAGAATCCACTTACCCAATTAAAAAGATTAGAGGAAGTCCTTTGGTGAACAGGAATAACTTTATTGGCAGGTCCCAGGAGCTGGGGCCCTTCCTACTTCAAAAGTGGAGGAGAAAGCCGAAGCCCACAGGCTAGGCTCAGAATGTTGTACCCCCATTTCATCAAATTACATTCTCTTGGCATTTTCGATTCCTGTTGGCTGTTGCCCTTAGCCCAGGAGAGGGACAAAGAGCCAAGCAAGCCTCATTTCCACCCTGTCCATTCCTATTGGAGGGAGGGCAGGACACATTTTGGTCACCAGCTCTAACAAAGAAACTCTCCTCGTGGCTCAGATTCATTCTTCTGGATTGTGACATTTTTCCTCCACCCTTCCCCCAGCTCCGGGATTGGGCGTCCCACATAAACTAGGGAGAGAGCGAGGCCTGTAAGAGGCCATCCCTGCCCCCGTTTCTTTATTCAGCCAGGGGTCTGGCTCCTGGTTGGGATGTTTCCTCTCCGCCCCTTGTTTCGTGAATGGGTGCTTAATCAAGGGAGTGAGGGAAGGGGCCGTCCCTGCTCGCCTGAGCTCAGGGCTCGGGTGGGCACTTTTCCCTTCCCCCCTCCACTTTTGCTCCAGTTTCTTTGTTTAGTTCTGCTCAAGAATGGAATTTCCTCCGCCTCTCCCTGCTCCTGTTTTGGGACCAGGTATTCTATAGAAGCTGTCCTTACCCTCCTGGGTTTAGCTTACAGTCTTGGCGAGAAACAAAAGGGTAACAGTATATTTAGAGATTATATAAGGCAAATATGAAATAGGGTGAAACAAAATGTGCAATTTAGGAATTACATATAAGGTACAAGTGAGGTAACTGCAATAAGCATAAGTGAGGTAATAAGGCACAAGTGAGGTATATAAAAGGAGAGAGAATTCCATAAGTTCAGTGCTTATCCTCCTCTCCATTCTAACTAAGTTATAGTTCCTTATTTCTGGAGAGTCTTCACTTGATTTCTCCACATTCAACTCAATGTTCAAAACTTTTCTAGGAAAACTTTTTTTTTCTCTCTCTCTCATAAGTGAGGTGGAAAACAGTCCTTAAAAAACTATAAAAAGATGAAGTGGGACCAAAGGGACAAGAGTAGAGACAACAAGGACAAAACCTCCTAAAAGCTTGATCTATCCCCTGTGGCTTGGGTAAGGGGAGAGGATCAACATTCAGACAGTGGAATGTCAGCTAGAGGAAAATATAATGAGAGATTTTTATGCCCTGACCCCAATTGGGAATCTGGGAAGATCTGGCAGAGTCACTGGAATGTTATGGAATGGGCTCTGGAATAAGTTATCATCCCTCTCAATATGACACAACTTCTGAAGAGAAAAAGAAAATATAGTGAGTGAAGGGTTTGAGCTAAAATACAAGAAAAAAAATGAGGCAAGGACAAAAGCAATTATTATACATATCTCAAAAATTGCTTCAAATAAAGAAAAAAAACAGTTGGGGTTAATCCTTTCCCCTTAGCCTTTCTTCAGGACAAGGAACCAGAGACAAACCTTTCTCTACAACCAGAGAGAGAGAGAGAGAGAGAGAGTAGAAGCAATTTTGCAATTCACTCTTGGTGGTGTGTCCAGCATTAAAAGGGAAGAGTCAGAAAGTGAATATTAGGAGTATATGAAAGTATATCGCATAAACAAAATATTTGTAAAATATTTGAAATAAAATATTTCAAAAAGAAAATCTGTCATTAAAAGCCCAGGGCACCAAGAACTAAGTCAATAGATACTCTTAAAATTAGAATTAAGGAGAAATAATGAATCCTCAGAGAGATTATGAAATTTATTATCAAATATTATAATACAAAATAAAGTCTCTTGATACCTGGTAATGAACCTCAGAGACTCCAAAGAGAACATTGAAAAACAAGAAGTATCTCTGATTTTTTCAACAGAAAAATGAATTTTATAATATAATAAATTAAGAATAAATTTAGAATTTAGAATCTTAAATAAATAATTTAAAAACTCAAATATGAGATCAAAAATAAAAATGAATCCACATTGAACAATCTCTCTGAATAAATTAATAGGAAGATTAATGGATTTGGAATACAAAAATAGAACGTGAAGAAGAGAAAAGTCTGGAAGCAAAAGGAAATGTTAAAAGAACAGGGCAAATCTATACAAGCCAAAACAAATAACTTTGAAAACAGCATCAACAAAAGCAACTTAAAAATAACAGGTCTCCCCAGGAAATATGTCATATTAAAAAAAAAAACCTAAACATCAAAATTTAGGAAATAATACTAAAAGAAAAATTGCCTAGTACTTTAGAATACAGAAAAGAAAGACCAAGGGAAAGAATTTGTACCGTGACAACAAAACCAGGCTCTTTAAACTCTAAGTCCCAAATTATATAGATAGGATTAAATCTCTCAAACACAAAAGGAAGGAATTTGAAAAACACAAGGCTTTCAACAGCAATCCCTGGAGGGAATGGAACAGTGTATTCTGAAAATCAGTCAAGCTGAAACCTAAAAGAATGCACCTTAAATCCTGATTCTAATCATCTGTGAAAGAATATGTTCATTCAACTAAAGAGACATTTGAGTCATTATGAGAGATTAAAAAAATAATAGAATATCTGATATGCAGATATCTCACGCAACAGGAAAATAAAATAAGCTTATTTATTTACTAGTTACAAAAGTAAGAATAATGAAAAAAATGCTCCATGTTTAAAGATTATTTGGAGAAAGAGACAGAGACAGAGATGCACAGTATCAGTGATGATGATGATGATGATGATGATGATGACGATGAAGTCTATTAACAAGAAGAGGAGCTTCAAGAGAACTATAGAAGCCACAGGTACTGGAACCAAATCATTATTTCAGCCAAAACTGCTGTCCACAAATTGCCCAGTCATAATAATGATCCTTAAAAATAAAAATAAAAATAAATCTATGTCATTATAGCAAATCTGACTCATGTGAAGCAAAAATGTAAAAATAGTCTAAATAGAAGAAATAAAAGTTATTTAGGAAACAAGGATATACATATCACCCTTATAATCCTGTCAGCTCCTAGAGTTTTCCTTAAGATGCTTTCAGTGAACATAAGGGAAAGGAGATCTTATCTCAATGCTTTCATTAAATATGTAAACCAGTATTTTTCCACCTGCAATATACTCTTTGGAATATTACACACAAAATATAATAGCAGGACAACAACTTGTTTGTAAATCCTTTCTCTTTGCTTTGCATAGAAAATATATATATAGAGAGAGAGAAAGAGAGAGAGAGGAAGGTCTAATTATAAATACAATAACAATAATAATTAGTGTAGAAGGAATCTAGAGAAGAGGACCCTGCATCCCAAAACTTTAATTCAATGACAAATAGCAGTCATGCTATCCATGCATCTGTACAATACCTCGTCAAACATAAACATATAACCAAAGAATCGAGACTTCTTTGAAGACATTTTTTTTTCCTATCTGAGCTCCAATGAACTTAAAAATGAGAGTGTGAGGGATAATTTATAGTGAAGTTTCCCCATTCTGAAAAATAAAATCTAGAATGGCTTCATTGTTCACAAGGCCTAAGTTTAGAAGCCAGCTGACCTTCCAGCAATCTGGGATTTAGAGCAATGGAGACCCTCCCCAGTGCTGCCTCAGCACAAGATAAGCCAAATAAAGTTAACACTGCTTTCATTGGACACCCACATATTTTTGGGTCCTTTGTCTCAGAGAGAGGCGGTGCTCTGCATTAGAAGGTTATACAACCATGGACTGGTTTCTACCTGTTGCTCTCTTCCTACAGGCTCCATGTGGGTGGCAGGGGCAGAGTTCTTTCTCACGAGGAAGGATAAAGACCTTTTCTGACCTCAGATTCAGACTCTGAACTCTTTCATCTCACAGAAGAGGAATAATGAAGATGGTATTAATGAGCCTGATGACAATTTTCCTTGATACAGTGCTTTAAGGTCTATAAAAAACTTTATTCATGTTCTCTTAGGTGAGATTTCAAAACTGTAAGGTAATTTTGATTATCCCCACTTAATGGTGGAGAAAACTTTTTTTCAGAGTGGTTGTGGATTGCCTATGTACATTTAATTGTTGAAATATAAAGGAGAGAAGGTTTCTACAAATATGGAACGAAGAACATTATGCATGCAAGGTCTAAATTATTTAGTCTAACTTCCATGTTGTCAGTGAATTAGCTGTCCTCTGACTTATAGTAACAGAGCTTTTTCTTGGGCATGAAGAAGTTGTAGGAATTGTTCATAAGCAGAGTTAGCGAGTGTCAGAGAGAGGATATGAACCTGAATCTTTCTGACTCCAAGACCCTCTCTTTTTTCTTTCTTTCTTTTTATGGGGGGAAGGATAAAGACAAAGCAATTCAGGTTAAGGGACTGGCCCAAGGTCATACAGCCAGTAAGTGTCAAGTGTCTGAAGCAGGATTTGAACTCAGGTCCTCCTGACTCCAGGACCACTGCTGTATTCACTGTGCCACCTAGCCACCCCTCAGCTCTTTTTCTAATATGCATCACTGTGTCTTTAAAACTGAAATACATGAATGTCAGCAACAAAGTCTTAGTGTAGTTGAAGGGGAGCAACCAAATCCACACATCACAAGATTTGAAGGCATTTACAAGAAGAGTTTATCTGAACCTAATCTGATCATCACTAAGAGGGGGAAAAAAGCACATTAACTCCACAACTGAAATATCAAATGGATTTAGAAATTTTGATATCTTTTACTCATTATATACTGTAATGAGTTTACCTACACCTGAAAATCCTCCCTGCAGGGCCAGGTAGCTATTAGCTACCTCCAAGAACCAGAAAACTTTACAAGTTGCTTCATAAGAGAGTTTGAATCACCAATTAGTACTTAGGGTTATACTTAGCATATACACACAGGTATATGTATATGTATTGCACATGTGTGTATACGTTTGTATATGTGCATATGCATATGTATATATAGATACACATATATGTATGAGTGTGTATGCAACCCTGTATATATACATGCACACATATATACACACAAACACGTTTGTATACATGTAAATGTTTGCGTATAAGTGTATACATAGACATATACAGGCCCATATATGTCTACCTGTTTTTCTACCCTCGCCCTCCCCATTCTCCCAGCTCTTCCTCACCTCTCTCCATCCCTTTCTCCCTCCTCCCCCACATTGATTGTAAACAATGATCATCCCACCTTGAATATAATATACAGATTTTGAATTAGATTTCAAATGGGCCTCAGGTTCAAACAGACTTTTATACATGTAATCAATCATTAATTTATACCACAGATCATTGGACTGAGAGATGCAATCTCCTTTTTAGATATTATCTATCTCAATCATATTTTAAACCCTTGAGGCAAGTGAGGCATAGAGAGACTACAGGACTTTTAAAGTGTCATACAGGTAAGAATTGGTAGAACTGGGATTTGAACTCAGATTCTCTGACCCCAAAGGCATGGGTATTTTTTGCACTGTATTATTCATCCAGAGTTTATAATATTTAATTTTCTTCAAAAACGTTTGGAGAAATACTGGGAAGATGTCACAGAGAAGGAAGTAACCTGGTTTGCAGCTTCTGCCCTTACATCATAATGTAAATAAGGGGGGGGGTGTCCCTAAATAAACCAAATAAATCAGTGCCAGAAAGGAAAGAAACTACCCCAGAGTAATTCTCACAGAAACAACAGCTGGAAATCAGCTCACCTTCTTTCCCTTCTAATGTTCCCATCTAAGCCTGTAGAGAGATAAAAATGAGATAATGGATATAAAATAGTTTTCAAACATCAAACATTAAATGCATATTAGAAAAAGAACTGAGGGGCGGCTAGGTGGCACAGTGAATACAGCAGTGGTCCTGGAGTCAGGAGGACCTGAGTTCAAATCCTGCTTCAGACACTTGACACTTACTGGCTGTATGACCTTGGTTTTTTTTTGCTGTCACTATTGCTGTTGTTAGAATGAGGCCACTGGACCTCCAGTCCATTTATGATTTCATTTGCTGATCTTCAGACATCATTTCTGATATTACTGAGCTCAATCAAAGTCGAAAAAGTAAGACATGGGTGTGCTAGTAAATGTTTAACAACTGGGCTCTCCAGAACACAACGTTGATTGTTGCTGTTGCTGTGTTTGCTTTTTTAGGCAGTGGAGGTTAAGTGACTTGTCCAGGGTCACACAGTTAGTAAGTGCCTGAGGTCACATTTGAACTCAGGTCCTCCTGACTCCAGGGCCAGTGCTCTTCCTGCTGTGCCACCCAGCTCTGAAATGAGCTGAGAGAAGTCAAAGATTGGTCCAGATTTATCCAACAAGCAAGCGAATAAGGTAGAATCTGAATTCAGCTCTTCCAGATCCCAAGTCTAGTATATTGTTCAATAAGCTATAATTTCTCAAAGGCTGAAAGATTATGACAAGCACAAAAATTACCAGAAAGACTGATAAAGACACAAGACCAATCTAAGAAAAAAGGCGTTTCAGTGAATGTGAGCTTCATAAAAGAGAAAACTGAGCAAGAAGTTCCTCAGAAAAGGGAGTTTTCAAAAAAAATTCTGCAAAGGTTACAGAAATAAGAATAAAACAGACCCACAAACAACGAGAATAATTCAGAAAAAAAACAATTCAAAATCTTTTTTTTTTAAATAGGAATAACAAGGAAGAAATCAACACAACTAACAAATGGGAGTAAATGATCAAGAATGTAAAGCAGACACACACACTCTTTCTTTTTAAACAAAATATTGTTTTACTGAAAAGATAGGAAAAAACTTTGTATTAGCCCCTGTTAGTGTCAAGTATTTTGGAATATAAATCCAAGAGTCACTCAGTCCCATCCAGAAGAGGCTTTCTGGCTATTTCCATACAAGTCAGATTTGCCCTCATTGTTTTTTGCCAGTGAGCTCTCCCATTACCATTCTTTTTATTAAAAAAAATAATTGTTTCGTTTATTTACTTTTAGTTTACAAGATTCAGTTCCACAATCCCTTGAGTTTCAAATTTTCTCCCCTCACACCCCCATGGTGGCATAAAATCAAGTACAGAATCTGCAGATACTTTCATTGTACAATAATCTGGTTGTATAGAATAGTTGTAACCCATGGAGTGAACAATGGGAAAGAAGAAAGAAAACTAAAGATGAAAAAGGACGATAGCATGAAGATTGCTCCATTTAAACTCTGGTGTTTGTAGATCTTTCTCTTAATGTAGACATCTCCTTCCATCCTGAGACTTGTAGAGCTGTCTTTTAACTGTGCGTTGCTGAGAAGAGTCCAGTTTATCAGAGGTGGTCATAACATATACCAAGTGTCTGTGACTATGTACAAATTTCTCCTGGTTCTGCTCTTCTCACTTAGCATCAGTTCCTATAAGCCTCTCCAGGTAATTATGAAGTCCACCTCTTCCCAATTTCTTATAGCACAATAGTATTCCATTACATTCATATACCATAACTTGTTCAGCCATTCCCCAAATGATGGGCATCACCTTAATTTCCAGTTATTTGCCACCACAAAGAGAGCTGCAATATCTCTTTTTGTACATATGGATCTTCCTCCCTCTTCTATGATCTCTTTGGGATTCAACCCCAGAAGTGGTATTGCTGGGTCAAAGGGTATGCAATTATTTATAGCCCTTTGGGGATAGTTCCAGATTGCCCTCCAGAATGGTTGTATCAGTTCACAGTTCCACCAACAATGCATTAGAGTTCCAATTTTTCCACATCCTTTCCAGCATTTGTCATTTTCCTGTTTTGTCATCTTAGCCAATCTGATTGGTGAGATGTGGTACCTCAAAGCTGTTTTGATTTGCATTTCTCGAATCAATAGAATATTTTTTCCATATGATCATAGATATCTTTAATTTCTGCCTCTGAAAATTGCCTGTTCCTTACCTTTGACCATTTATCAGTTGTGGAATGTCTTATATTCCTATAAATTTTACTTAATTCCCTTTATATTTTAGAAATGAGGCCTTTATTAGAGACACTGGTTGTAAAAATCCTTCCCCAATTTCTCACTTCCCTCTTAATCTTGGTTACATTGGCTCATTTGGACAGAAACTTTTTAATTTAATGTACTCAAGATTATCCATTTTGCATTTTATAATGCTCCCCAACTCTTCTTTGGTCATACAGTCTTCCTTACTCCATAAATCTGACAGCTAAACTATTCCTTGCTTCCCCAGATTATTGACAGTATCAACCTTTATACCTAGTTCATGCACCCATTTAGACTTGATTTTGGTATACAGCATTAGATGATGGTCTATACCCAGTTTGCGCCATACTATATTCCAATTTTCCCAACAGTTTTTGTCAAATAGTGACTTTTTGTCCCCCAAACTGGGGTCTTTTGGTTTATCAAACAGTATATTACTATAATCATCGACTATTGAGTCTTTTGTGCCCAGTCTATTCCATTGATCCACTACTCTATTTCTCAGCCAGTACCAAGTAGCTTTGATGACTGCTGCTTTATAACATAGATTGAAATCTATAGGTGGCTATGTCATCTTCCCTAGAATTTCTTTTCATTAGTTGCCTTGATATTCTGGACCTTTTTTCCTTCCTAATGAATTTTGCCACGTTTTTCTAGATTTATAAAGTATTTTTTTTGTTAAATTGATTGTCATGACACTAAATATGTAATTTAATTTATGTAAAATTGTCATTTTTATTACATTAGCTCAACCTAGCCCCAAGCAATTGATATTTTTTCCAATTAGTTAGATCTGATTTTTTTGTGTGAAAAGTGCTTTGTAGTTGTGTTCATATAGGTACTGGGTGCAGATGCTCTTTCTAAAACAATACGGTCTCTTATAAATGAGATAAACAGTTTTGGAACATACAAATGTAGAAATAGAAAGAAATCAGTTGAAGAAAATGAAAAGACAGCCATGTTGGAGGAATACACGAGATCTACACAAAACCAGCGAACTCTCCTGAACAACAGAGTGCAAAGAGATTATGTAAGGATCATAGGTCCTCCATGAAATAAAATCATGACTAAAAGAACCTTCAGAAAATTATATAATGAATTTGTTCAGAAATATTTTAAGTATATGGCAAAATATAAATCAAGAGAATCCACAAAACACTGACAGAGAAGAAAGAATTCCAAATATAACTTACCATGAAACAACATAGTCAAATTTAAAAATGATCATATAAAACATCTTCCAGTATTTTGTTACGAGCAAAGAACAAGGACAAAACTTTCATATTTAAAGGATGGTCAGATCAGAATAGTACAGGATTATTCCTTTCTTATAAGAAATCAAAGGTAACATGGAATGTAATATTCTGAAATAAAACAGAGAGAAAGGGAATATAATTTATAAAATAAAATTAATAGATAACTTTATTAAGATGTCTAGAGTATGCAAAAGAAAAAAGAATCAAGTTTTTCTTCATAAGAACCAAGAAGTGAGTATTTAGCACCATCCAGAAAACAAGCTTAACAACAAAAATCATAATGCAAAAATATTTAGATAGAACAAAATGACTAAAATATGAAATACACTTACTTTGTGGCTAGGCTTACTAAGACAATTATTGCAATTTCAGCCTGGGGAGTGAAGAGAGTCTTATTTTTCTTTTTCTTTTTTTTAATTTTTAAGCTTCACAGACTTAGAGAAAGGACAGAAAGTCAATCTATTAAAAATCTTAGAAATAAATGGTATGCTCTGGAGGAGGGGTGAGAATTGGAATGAAAGTGGATAGAAACAGTGAATCAAATGCTTCAGGGTAAAAATTTAAAAAAACAAAAAAGTCCTTAGTAAATCAATATTATTGATGGTGCAATAATGCAGAGGATTTGCTTCAGCAAAAACATGATCTTGCTAGGATGTGTTTATTATAGGTACCTTAGCTACTTTGAGAGGAAAAAATCCTTTACTTAACTATTTCACAGAAATTTATGAGAGAGCTAGCATTGGATATAACCAAAATAGAGCCTCCTTTGAAAGAAACTTAATACTATATGTCTTTGCTTCTCACAATCCATAGAAAGTGTGTCTTGGTTTTGATGTCTCTTTGACACAGACCCCAGTCATAGGAGCAGAAAAGTCATAGGGGAGGGGGAGAAAAGGATCCACTAAGACATGGTGATCATGGAATTCATTTATCAGAGGTTCAGAGCACTAGACTTAGCAAAAGGAACCACAGTACACATTCAGTTTCTTGGAAAGTTTTCTAGTTCAACCCTTGCTATGTAGGCATCAAATGAAATATATTTTGGGGGCAGAGCCAAGATGTTGGTAATGCCAAGATGAGGGGTGGAGCAAGGATGGTAGATTAAGAGCAGGAACGATCTCCAATACCTGCAAAAAATACAGAATCTATGAAATGACAGAGTGAAACAAATCTCTCATTGAAGGCAGTCTGGCAGGCTGACAGGAAGGGTCTATCACACTGGGCTGGGATCAGAGTGCAGTACTGGGTTGCATGTACTGGCACAGGATTTTGAAGATCAAGTAAGAGAAGCAGAGGAAAAATCAGGAAGAGAAATGAGATTGATGCAAAAAAAATCATGAAAAACAAGTCAACAGATTGCTAAAGGAGACACCAAAAATACGGAAGAAAATAAGACCTTAAAAAAGGGAAAAATTTCAAGAGTTTGAAAAAGCTAATGAGGAAAAGAATGCCTTAAAAAGCAGGATCAAGGGGCAGCTAGGTGGCACAGTGGATAGAGTACCAGCCCTGAAGTCAGGAGGACCAGAGTTCAAACTGGCCTTCTGATCTGATGCTTGGCACTTACTAGCTGTTTGACCCTGGGCAAGTCACTCAACCCCAATTGCCTCATCAAAAACAAACAGCAATATTGGCCAAATGGAAAATGAAGTCTGAAAGTTCACTGAAGAGAAAATAATTCCTTCATTTCTACTTTAACAATCTCTCTCTCTCTCTCTCTCTCTCTCTCTCTCTCTCTCTCTCTCTCTCTCTCTCTCTTTCTCTCTCTCTCTCTCTCTCTCTCTCTCTCTCTTTCTCTCTCTCTCTCTGTCTTTTCTTTCTGTAATATACATAGATACGTAGATCTCTCTCTCTCTCTGTCACATACACACAGACACACGCATACAGACACACACACACATACACTCTCTTTCTCTCTCTCTCTCTCTCTCTCTCTCTCTCTCTCTCTCTCACAAAGAAAACTACTTCTTGCCTAGATAATTGCAGGGGCTCTAATTGTTTCCCTCACTCCAAGTTTCTCTCTCCATTCTTATCTACTCCCATTCTGCTGCCAATATGATTTTTCCAAGTATTAGGTCTGACCATGTCAATCCCTGCTAAATGAGTTTCTGTGCTTCCTGGTACTACACTTGCCATTTAAAGATCTTCAGTTTTTTTCTCTTCCCAATTTTCTGCTCTTTTTACATTACTCTTCTCACATACTTTATGATCCAGTTATACTGACCTACTTACTAAAAGTCCTTGAACATGCCCCTTCCTGGACTTTTGCTCTGGATATAACCTATGCCTTGAACAGCAATTCTGAACCTGTGGGTCACTACCCTTTCACAGGTGTCACAGGAGTCACAATACATATTTCGGATGGTTTTAGGAACTGAGACACCGCTCCTCTATCCATATCCAGGTGGGTCTGCTCACATGCAGATATGCCCACATACAAGTATTAAAGGGTCACAGCATGAGGAAGATTGATAACCACTGGCCTAGAATAAACTGACCCCTCATATCCACTTCATTGTTTCCCTGACCTCTTTCTAGACAGCTCAAATCCCACCTTGTAAAGGAGGCTTTTTTCTCCCCTACCCCCACCCCACCCCCAGCTGCAAATGGCATGCTCTCAAATCATCTGCTACTTATGTTCTATATATGTTGGATATAGAAATTAACAAAAAAAAGAACAATAAAGCAATTTCTTCAATAAGTATCCATGCAAAAACATGGAATAAAGTTCTTAACAGGAAGCTACAGTGACATATACACTATAATGCACTTAGGTTAAGGAAGATTCATATTAAAATTAAAAATCTCCCACAAATTCTGAAAGCAATTATCATAAAAAAGCAACAGCAATCCCAGATGATTAACAGACGGTCAAAAAGCCTTTGATTAAGTACTATACTAATTTCAATTAAAAATCCAAAAAAGCATAGGCAAAGAAAGAGCCTTTTTAGTAAAAGTATTTTTCAATCTTAGACCTCTTATTATTTGAACTGAAATAGAAGTAGAAACTGTAGTGAGGTGAAGATATCACCTTTCCCCACCATTTTTGGCTTGATTCTACAAATGCAATTTTAAAGTAATGAGACAAAAAACCAAAATTATCATATTAAAAATTAGGCAAGAAGAGACAGTTATCCCTCTATGCAGATATCATACATAGGGCTTTGCTTAGAAAACCTCAGAGAATCAGTGACAACATTATTTGTAATGGTTTATAGCTTCCACACAGTAGAGGATAAAAAAAATCCAAAGATATCATCAGCATTTCTATAGAATACGGACAAAATCCATGAAAAAATATTATTACATTTCTATTACATTATTTTATTAGAAACATTTTATTCAAAATAATGACAAAATGTGCATATTTTGGCGTTAACTTACCAAGACATACTCTTGGGTTATATAAATTTAACTACAAAATTGTGTTTACAGAAATAAAGGAAGACAGACAATTCAAAAGATATAAACTGCTTGGGGGTGGATCATTCCAATATAATAAAAATGGAAATACTACAAAATTTATTTACAGATTCAAGGCTATAACAATCAAATTATAAAGAGAATACTTAGTAGAACTAGAGAAAAACAATTTTAAAATGCCTTTGGAAGAACAAATGTTTTAGAATGTCAAGTGAGAAAATTTGGAAAAAGAAAAGTAAAAAGAAAAAGGTGATTGTCTTACTAGAATTCAAACTATATTATAAAGTAATAAATACTGAAACATTTTGGTACCGATTTAAAAAAAATAAGAAAAGTGGATCAAGGAAATAGTCAACATAATAATAATGAAAAAAGCAATTAAAAGTCCAGTAATTCAATGTTGGATAAATTGAAGAACATAAATTACTAGAGAAAGGACTCCTTATTTATCAAGAAGTGCCTGTATAACTTGGAAGTAGTTTAGCAAATAGACTGTTTAGGCTAACATCTTCATAACATCAATGTACTCCAAATATACACATGCTTCCTGAATATAAAGAGTCAAATCATATAATGAAAAAAAAGAAAATTCGAAGAGAAGGGAAACAAGTATCATTCCCAACTTTGATTAAAGACAGGATTCAGAATGGAAGACAAAACCCACACACACATAGGTGTGTGTGCACACATATGTGTGCACATGCATATGCACACACTGACTTTATATATGCATGTATATATGTTTATATATGTGCATATTATATATGTATACAATATATACACAACTATATACACATATGTAGAAACATGCACATATGATTACTGTATATATATGATAAGTATATAAGTGTATACATGTATAAACATTGTATAAACACAGACACATGTGCACATGCATGTGCACACATGCACACACATACAGACTTTCTATCTGTATGTATATATGTGTATGCATATATACATACATTTTATATATGTATGCCTATACACACAGTTATGCACGTATATAGAAACATGCACTTACGATCACATGTGTATGTATGCATATAGTGATTAAATATATAACTATATACATATATAAATAATATATACTCACAGACACATGTACATAAATACACAGAAACATGCATACATGCACAATATGCATGCACGCAAATACATGGCCATACGCATATACCTATACATGCACACATATATGGGTGCATATATGTCTCTGTGTGCTTACATGCATGTATGTGTGTGCAAACATTCTTTACAGCAAAGATGAGATAAGCCAAGAACCAATGCCTGTATTTATAGGGCTACATATCAGCCTCACAGAAAGATGGCCATATCTTTTCCCTTTACAACAATGTTTCCCAACAGACATTGTATAAAAACGTCTCATATAAAGAACAGTCAAATGAAGAGAGAGAAGCTGAGGAGAAGGCTCAGCCAAATCTTTTGAAAGTATCTTCTGGTTCCAGACCTGCAAATGCCACCATTGGAAGAGACTTGTGATGTCCTCAGGGTTAGCAGAGTTGGACCATGTGTAGAATGTGTGTAGCCATTCTCTAATCTATTCAAGGAACTTCCATTGTGTACCATGGTGACTTTCTTGGAAGAAGGCTCCTCAGGATCTTCCATGTGGTAGGACAGGGGTTGTATTTGCAGCATTCTGGGCATGTTCCAGTCTTTTTAATGTTTTCTAATTTCAGCTCCAAAACAACCCTATGAGATATGTGTTATGATTATTCCTGTTTCACCAATGAGAAAATAGGTTAATATGCCCCAAATCACACAAGTATTAAACATATGAGCAGGATTTGAGATCAGAATTTTCTCTCCATAAGTCCAGTAACATAACCAGTGTATCACTCAGCTGCCTAAAACCCAGGGTTAGGTTGCTCTAGGAAGGATGCATCCTTGTACTATCATATGCTTGGCACTTTAACATTCTTTCTGTAGCACAGGAAAAAGTGACTTCTCTGCTCCTCACAGGACCCGTGTTTCCCTCACAAAAAGTCTAAAGAAGAATGTCAAATATAGAGCCATTCTCTTTTTGAGGAGTGGGTGTTATCAGATTTTCCTAGTTAAAATAGCCAGTGAAGATATTTCATTATCAAATCACTAAGCCCTTCATTACTTAATTACACATATAGACAACAGGCTCCATTAACATAGATAAAAAGAAACCAGAGGTTTTATCATCCCAAAGATCCCAAACAAGGAGCTAGTTAAAGATATATTTTACCAGATGAAGGGAAATTAACTTTTTACACTTTCCATATCATGTTACAACAAAACAGAACTAGGACTAAGGAGAATGGAAGAAAACTTCAAAAGAGAGTTTTGTTTCACTAAAAAGGGGAACTTTTAATCAGCTACCACTGTCCCCAAGAGATCACGGACTTCCTCAAGCAATGAGTAAATCAGTAGAGGTGTTCAAGCAAAGTACAGAAGAACATCTACCCAAAATAGAGTAAACAGATTTCATATTATCAGTTGAGGAGTTGTATTTAATTTACTCTAAGACCACATTTGATCACATGACCCCAAAAAGGTCATGAAAAGTAAGACAGGACAGGAAAAAATTGCTTCAAAACAACAAAAAGAGATCAATTTCAATTGATGTATTTAGTTGAAAAGGTAAAATTTCAACCAACCTTATTTGTTTTGTTTATACAACTTTAAATAATTGATTTAGCTAACAATGCTTAACATTGGGTTAAGTTAATTAATTATTGGCACCAACAAATTCAGTTTGGTCCTTTAGAATGGTCTTGTATATATAGCTTAGGACCGGTTATACATACACACATGTATAAATGTATATGTAAATATGCATATGTAAATATGTATGTGTATATATATGTATTTATATGTATACACTATACAGAAAGGTATGTGTATCTTTCACAGAAAGAGTTTTTGTTTATCATGCTGGTCTATACTGTCCTCTCTCTCATATTCACAGTGTCTTTGAAGAGAAACTCTTTAATCAAAAGTTCAGATGAGACTGTTCAATCTGGAACAAGTCTATCAGCAAACTGAACTTTTTATATTGGTATGGCACAATGCTTAAGTTCATTAAACATGATTGAATGGGTGGCCTGGTGTATTTCTCTAACTCTCTTAAGCAGAATACCATGAAATTGCATCTTTGCTAGTTTGAAATGCAAGGTTCCTTTTAGAACTGATGTAAACAAACTGAAAAAGACTTTAATTAACTTATTGCTGACAGCTTATTTGTGATGCAGAGATCATCTTCACTCCTCTGAAAGTAGAATTGCAAAACCAAATGGAACTTAGTGCGCATGTTTTTTTTTTCTACTTGAAAATCAGGTGCCTGAGGAATGTATATGAATAATAATGAGAAATACAATTTGTTCGGTGTGGCTGGAACCTAGGGACACTGTGATGTAGTGGACAGAGCACTGAGCCTAGAGGCAGGAAGACTGGTGGTCAAATTTTACATCAGACACATACCAACTTTTAGACTCTGGTACCTAAACTCTCTCATATTTACTTCATATGTAAAATAAGGAGATTGGACTCAGGGGCCTAAAATTTGCCTTCTAGGTCTCAAATCTATGATTTTATGACTGGATAGAAAAAAGAACATTGGATTTAGAATCAGAGAAGACAGAATTCAATCCCATTTCTATTTCTTAGTTCCTATGTGACCTTGGGCATTCACTTAATCTTCAAGGGACTTGTTTTCCTCATCTATAAAGGGAAGGGGTTAGGTTAGCTGACCTCTAAAGTTCATTTCAGTTCTAAATCTCTTATTTTAATTGAAAGTTGTTTCTCTATAAGCCAGCACAAAAGTTAGATTATTAAATCGTTGTACTCACATATGTTCACTGTGAGTAAAAATTATGGTATATTGAAAGTTTAAAATAAATATCAGTCAGCAATGTTTGAGGTTTGTCTTACAGAGGTGCCCAATTAGAGTTATATAATTACACTTTTTTGAATGTTCTTTGCTGTCTTAGATTAACATGTAAAATGTTAATCAAATTAAAAATCCTTTTTTTTTAGACTAAATCTATATTCCTCCAGTTCATGTCTTATCTCAGGCTTTGAAGGAAAGCATTGAATTAATTCAAACTATCAAAAGAGTGATTAATTTTCCCATTTAATCAATTTGCCACCATTTTATGGTTTTTTGCCTGGATATCATAGCTACCTTGTCAATCTCAGTGTGTGGGTTCACCACTGTACATCACTGTAGAGGCATTCTGGCACTCTGACGTTCCCTTGTCTTTCTCTTCCTCATGTGATTCTTTCAGTTGTTCACCACTGCCACCACCACTACCACAATTCCTCCTCCTCCTCCTCCTCTTTTTTTTTTGCTTTTTAGAGGGCAGTTGGGGTTAAGTGACTTGCCCAAGGTCACACGGCTAGTTTTTTGTGTTAAGTGTCTGAGGCTGGATTTGAACTCAGGTACTCCTGACTCCAGGGCTGGTGCTCTATTCACTGCGTCACCTAGCCACCCACCCTCCCCCTCTTACTACTACTGCTGCAGCTGCTATTATTCCTATATTATAACTACTACTGTAAATATTATTATTGCTGCTGTTGTTATATTTGTTATTATTTTAAACTTTGGTCTAGACTTGAACTTTTATCCACATGCTGCTTTACAGTAAGGAAACACAATCTACATATTGGCAATTAGAGAATGATAACATATCTACAATTCTGAATCTTAGATTGTTGCCTGACACACTGGGAAATAAACTGCCTTGTCCACAGGCAGTGTATCTCAGAGACAAAACTTGAATACTAGTCTTCCCATCTCCAAAACTGGGCCTTGATCCACTACGCCATACTGTATAGCATTCTTCATTTCCTTCTCCTCCTCCTCCTTATCATCATCATCATCATCATCATTGTCATCGTCATCATCATCATCATCATCGTTGTCATCGTCATCATCATCATCATCATCATCATTGTCATCGTCATCATCATCATCATCATCATCATCATCATCGTCATCGTCATCATCATCATTGTCATTGTCATTGTCACCATCACCAATACCGAATATATAGTCCTTTCTACTCAGTAGAAAAGGTATAAGTGTATTCCTAGAGACCATCCCAACCATTTCCTAACTTTACTAAGTATTCACAGGCAGCATTACCCTCTGAGTCATCTAGGGTTACAACCTTAGATTCAGCCTTAAATAACTCTATGTTACTGTTCTAGACAAAGAACTTCAACCTTATATCCTTAAGTCCTATCCTACAGATTTAAAAAAACTCATTAATTCAGAACATTTGTTCTGAACAGCTGTTTGTATGTGTCATGGACCCTTTCATCAATTTAGTGAAGCTTATGGATCCTTTGGAATATATGTTCCAGTTTTTCTCTGTGCCAGATATAAACTGACATTATATTTCAGTTTTCTTGGTTCCTCAATTTTCTGACTAAATATTAGCACAGAAAGAAAGTGGGACAAAGTTGAATTCTATTGTAATCCTATGGATCAGCTTGTTCAGCCCAGCCAGAATCTGGTGACTATTGGGGCTACTGAGTAAGATTTAGGGTTTAGTGATTATATTTCTACACAGTTAGTTTATTAGATTTTTGTCTCATTCAGCTTCTTAGTGTTTTAGGTCTTAGACAAAGGAAAAATGAAATTGTTTTATCTTTTGCTCATAATTCCAATATTGCAGAGGTTTGAGAATTTCTGAAAATCACATACACACACAATGTCTCATAATCTAGCTTGTTTGTTCCATGATCCAGAAGTCCTGAATCTTAATTGAAGAAAATATTTTGACACAAATTTCTTCCTTTGCAATCTTATTTATTTAATTTTGTAAATTCTTAAATTCAGGAAATAAAAATTAAGTGAATTACAGGAAGACAGAGATAAGTACAACAATGGCAGGAGATATCATTGTGTCTCTCAGGTTTGGTCACTTTTTATACAATGATAACCAAATGTTATCAGGAGCTCAGATTTCCCTTCTCCTGAGGCAGTATGAATGGTCTTTCCAAGCATCAAATCTTTCCAGATTATATACTTTGCAATATTCCCATCTTTATTCATAGGATATTTTTCTTCCCCCAAGAGAGATTTCTACAGTAGGACTTCCTCACACCACTGACTTAAATAAGATTGATCTTTTTCTCTCACTCTGTTTCAAGGCCTTTCTCTGTCTTCTCACCCAGTCTCTGGCAAGACTTGCTACATCGTAAGAGACTAAAAGAATTATTTTCCCTTAATTTCCCTTTTCCAGGCAAGATCTGAAAGAGGAAACTTAGAATCAAATAACCTGCTAAACTAGAGGAATGAGATCTACATGACTTGTGGCATTTTATAAAAAAGAACTGCTAAAGGATGCATTAATTTCTTGACACGAAAGGAATGTTTTTAATAATAACAAAATTGCTAGTATTTATATATCAGATTAAAGTTTGTGGAGTGCTTTACTAATATCATCCCATGGGTTCTCAGGATCAGCCTGTAAAGTTGGTATTTTATTATTACCATTTTACAAATAAAGAAACTGAGGCTCAAAGAACTTATTTGTCCAGGTTTACACATGTATTAGGGCAAAGAACTATTGTATGTAGATGTAAAAAAGAAGGAATTGCATACACATTCTTTACAGAACATATAATAAAAAAATAGCAAACGCTTAAGTGACCATAAAAAATGACACAAATTGAGATTTAACAATAAATTTTGGAGGCTGAGACAAAACTGTAGAATAAAAGCAGAGACTCACCTGAACTCTCCCCTCTCAAGCCCTCCAAATAAATACCTTTAAATAATGAGTGACAGAACCCACAAAAAGATGGAGTGAAATAATTTTCTAGGCCTAAACAATTTGAAAGGTCAGCAGGAAAGGTCTATTGCACCAGGGTGAGAAGGGAGTACACTTCAGTGTGGTCCATGCCATCTTAGACCCGGGCTCAGTAAACCATGAGTGAGCTTTGGGAACCACTCAATAGTAGATATCCCAACTTCCAAAGCTCTAAGCCCACAATCGTAGAAGGGTCGAAAAATGGTCAAAGAGGGATTATGGAGTATCTTTGCTATCACTGAGGCAGGACTTTGTTGCTTTACCCATAATCAGATCCAGGTCATAGTTCTGGGTGTCAGTGCCAGGGTGAGGAGGAGTACTAGCAAAGCAAAGCTTGTGGCCACAGTGGAACACAAGTCCAGGGCAGAAAGAAACAGTGTTTGTGGTCACTCACAGACCAGAGCAAAGGTCAAGAGAGTAGTAAACATTTCTCCTTCAATCATACCACCTTGGAAGAACTGAAAACTTACACGTACCCAAAGATATTTCTGCAAACAGCTTCAGAAAATCCCTGAAGATATGAACAGTGCTCCCTGCACCCTGGAAGCAGAGTTTTACTTTAACAAAGAGTTAAAAGTGAAGTAATAGGCTGGGGAAATGAGCAAACAACATAAAAGAAAAAATTATGACCATCTAAAGTTATTGTGGTGACAAAGAAGATAAAAAACCACACTGAGAAGATAACAAAGTAAAACTCCTACACCCAAAGCCTCCAGAAACATATAAATTGGTTTCAGATGTGGTAGAACTGAAAAGAGATTTAGAAAATAAAACAAGAGAGGTAGAGGAAAAACTGTACAGAGAAATGAAAGTGATGCAAAGAAAAACCATGCAAAATGAGTCAACAGCTCTGTAGAAGAGACAAAAAATAGTGAAGAAAATAATACTTTAAAAAACAGACAAGGCAAAATGGTAAAAAGAGGTAAAAAAAACCCATGAGGAGAAGACAAAAAAAAACTTCTGAAGAAAAGAACACCTTAAAAAGCAGAATTGAGGCAGAGGAAAGGCAATAAAGGGGTATAATCCTGTAGCTGAAAAATGAATATTAAATGAAATAGAGGACTTTCAATCATTCGTGATGAAAAGACCAAAGCTGAATAGAACATTTGATTTTCAAATACAAGACTTAAGAGAAGCATAAAAAAGTTGAACAGGAAAATGAATAATAAGAGACTTAATAAGGTGAAACTGTTTACATCCCAGCTTGGGAAGATGATGCCTGTAACACATATGAATTTTCTCATTACTAGGACAGATATAAAGAGTGTGTTTGTATATATATATACACACACATACATATATATACATATACACACATATATACACATATATATATACATATATACTCTATATATTTACACACAATACACATATGTGTATGAATATGGATATATGTATGTATAGAGAGAGACAGAGAGAGAGACAGAGAGACAGAGACAGAGAAACAGAGAGACCAAGAGACAGAGAGAGACAGAGGGAGAGACAGAAAGAGACAAAGACACAGAGATAGAGAGTCAAGAGACAGAGAGAGACAGAAACAGAGAGAGACACACAGAGAGACACAGACAGAGAAAGACACACAAAGAGACAAAGACAGAGGCAGGGGTCATGGGTGTGAGTTGAATCTTAAGGGATGATACCTTGAAAAAATAAAATTAAGGAGTAGGAAAATATATTGGGAGAAAGGGAAAGGGAGAGGTAGACTGCGGTACATTATCTAACATAAAAAGGTAAGAAATAGCTTTTATAGTGGACGGGAAGAAGGGGAAGAGGGGTGAGTGCATCTTACTTTCATTATAATTGACTCAAAGAGGGAGAAACATATATACTCAATTGGGTACAGAAAGCTATCTTACCTCTTAGAAAGTAGGGGATGATGGTCAAAGAGAAGGGGAGTGACAGAAGGAAAGACAGGTTGTGGAGAGGTTAGAGTCAGAAGCAAAACATTTTTGGGGAGGGACAGGGTGAAAGAAGAGAGAGAGAATAGAATAAATGGGAGGGGCTGGATGGAGAGAAAAAAACAGTTAACAATAGTAACTATGAAATAATTTTACATACATAAATGCCTAATTTCTCAAACTTAGAACCTAGTCAAATTTATAAAATTGAGTAATTTATAATTTGATATTTATATTTATTAATTATACTTATAATTTGATAAATGATGAAAAATATCAATAGTTTTCAGATGCAGTAATCAAAGCAATTTACAGCCATATGAAAAAAATGTTGATCTCATTATTGATTAGGGAAATGCAAATTTAAACAATTCAAAGGTACTACTTCATACCTATTAGATTGGTAAATAGGACATAAAATAAAAAATGACAAATGGTGGAAAGGATGTGGGAAAAATGGGGCATTAATGCATTGTTGGTGGAACCATGAACCGATTCAACTATTCTGTAGAGCAATGTGGACCTATGCCCAAAGACCTATAAAATCAGTCATGTCCTTTGATCTAGCAGTACCACTACTGCATCTGTATCCTAAACGAGATAAAAACAAAGAGGACAAAGACCTATACATACAAAAATATTTATAACAGTTCTTTTCTGGTGGAAAAATAATAGGAAATTGAGGGGATGCCCATCAATTGGGGATTGGGTGAACAAGTAGTGGTATATGATTGTGATGGAATATTATTTTGTTATGGGAAAGGATGAGAAGGATGCCCTTGGAAAGCAGTCAATGCAAAGTGAAATGGATGATGTACAAAGTAACAGCAATAATGTAAGATGAGAAGCTGTGAATGACAACTTCTCACCAACAGAATGATCCAAGACAACTCTAAAGGGCTTATGATAAAAAAAGTTATCCATCCCCAAAGAAAGAATCGGTGATATCTGAATACTGATTGAAGCATACTTTGCATTTTATTTTACTTTTCTTGAGATTTATTTGATTTTTTTTGTATCTGTGTTTTCTTTTACAACATGACTATTATCAAAATATTTTGCATGACTACACATGTATAATCTATACTGAATTGCTTGCATTCTCACAGAGAGGAGTGCCACAGGAAGGTAGGAAGGGAGAGAATTTGGAACTCCGACTTTTAAATACAAATGTTAAAAATTGTTTTTACATGTTACTGGGGAAAAATAAAATACTAAATTAAAAGAGTTTGGACAAAAAAGATGATAAAATCCTAAATAATGAGATCAAAGAACAAATCTAAGAAATAAGGAATAATTATGCAGTGGGGAAAGGATAATTATGAAACAACATACATAAATATTTGGTACTCAGTTAAAGCAATCCTCAAAGGAAAAATTTTATCCCTACAAACCTGCACAACAATATATATATATGTTTAATGAAATAAATATTCATGTTTTTATTACAAAGTCAATAAATTAACTTAAAATTTGCGCAAGATATTAGATTTTTTAAAGAAGAAAAATAAACAGCAAACCAAAAATAAAAGAAAAACAAGAGAAATGATACACTAAATGCTGATTCTTTGAAGAACCAATAAAATTGATAAACCTTCAGACCATATGAGTCTAGATAATAAAATTAATAAAAGTGAAACAAGCAACATATAGAAAACCAGAAAACAATACAAAGCATTATTACAACTTGCTATATAGTTATATGTTACGAAAGCTGAGAACAGAAAACAAATGGAACAATACTTTCCTAAATATAAAATTCCTAAATTCACAGAAGACCAAACAGAAATCATGAATAATTCCATTTCAGCTGGGGAAAAAAGGGAGCTAGAAGTAAATGGATTACCAAAGAAATAGACTCCTTTTTCTGACTCAGAGGAGAATTTTATGAAACTTTTAAAGAAAGAATTCATACCAATATTACATAAATTATTCCCCCAAACTGAGAAAGAAAGTGCACTACCAGAATGTTACATTTCATGAGACAAAAATGGAATTAATACCTAAGCCATCGTTGACTTATACTCAATCAATATCATTAATAAAAATTGATTTTTAAATAAAATCTGGTCAGATCAAAGAAATTCATCCAAGAAATCTTTTATAATGGAAGAGTTGGATTTATACTAGAGATGAAAACATGGTTCAATATTATGGGAAAATCAACAAAATAATCATGTTTTAAAAACATTATCCAAGCCACCTGAATACTTCTATATATGTACCAAAAAGTCATTTACAAAATACATTTATTATGTTTTCTAGAGACCCTATGAAATACAACCACAGAGGGATCTTTTTGATATCTATCTATCAATCCATTTATCTAATCTATCTATTTAGCTATCATATCTAAAATCAAAAGCAGCTATCATTTTTTTTCACAATTTTTGTATTTATCAAATTTTAAGTGATACAACATACCTGTGAATGTTGTTTCTGGTTATCAAGTCAATTAAAGGTAAGTCTCAGGTCACAGAGTTTTTGGAGGATCCTAACTCCTTTATTGAGTCCAGGAAACCACCTCATAGTTCATTGAAAGCTGTCTTTTATATTTAATGTTCATCATGACTGGAATTAGGGTAGGGGAAGCTCAGTGATTGAATTCAAACATCTAGATGACCATAGTAGCTTTAAGTTACTGCAACAGATTTAAAAATGTGTTCAGCTTTCTTATTTCTAACTCTAACCCTGTTCAGATAGTTTGAGCTGAACTCAAGCGCCTTGTTCCTCACCAAGGCCAATCATTCAAAACCTTGTAGATTCCTCTGGTGGGAAAAGACCTTGCCCAATACAGTAGGGTTCCATGATAGGATTCTCTTAACATGACAAGAGTTGTTCTGCTATTGCCTGGGAGTGTGAGCTATCTCAGATGGTTTAATACACACACACACACACATACGTATACATATATACATATACACACATACATATACATAAATAAATATATGTATGTGTGTATATATGTATATGTATGTATATATGTATATGTATGTGTATATACATATACACACATATACACATACATACACATACACATGTACATATACATATACACGTGTGTGTGTGTGTGTGTATTTTAAAAACAAGACTCTCCATCACATTCCCAAGTTGACTTTATCAGTTACTTTGGCTGGGATGGAGTCCCTATTTAAAGGAAGAATGAAGAAAAGGCTTCTTAAATGCCTTACTGTTGGTCTGGCTGCAATTGCTTGCCTAGATTCCTGGACTCTCAGACACCTGAGATAAGATCAAAGACTTAGTCTTATTTTGGGGGGCCACATGACCTAATGGAAAAAGAGAGGAGGAAGTGCTAAGGTTCTCCATCCTTATCATATGTTGTGATAAAATAATAACTGCGAGATATAAAAATCAATTAAACAAACAAACAAATAAAACAAAACAAACAAAAACCCACCAGATTCTGCCAAACTTTTTTTTTAAGACACTGAAGGTTCTGGTTTATCCAGTGCTCTGTCAACCACATGCTTGGCCAAAACACAAAGCTAGCGAATAATCCAGTTTCCCAATCTCAGGGAAGCAGCATTTTTATATTTTCATTTTATATTATAACAACAGTCAGCATTCATATGGTACTTACAGGTTTGCAAAGCTCTTCACCAATATTATCTCATATAATCCTCCTGACAATCTTGGGAGGAAGTGTTTTATTTTATTATTATTATTATTATTATTATTATTGTTGTTGTTGTTGTTGTTGTTGTTATTGTTATTATTGTTGTTATTATTATTATTATTATTATTATTATTATTATTATTATTATTTTACAGTTGAGGAAACGTAGATTGGCAGAGGTCAAATGACTTATCCAGGGTCACAAAGCTACTAAGTGCCCGTAGCTGAATTTAAACTTAAGTGTTTCTAACTCAATATACAGTATTCTATCTATTGCCACTGCCAGTCACAAACCCTCCTATTGTAATTAATCATTTGCTCTTTGCGATGGATTTGTATCACTTGATGGATTATAATGCAAATTATTATAACAAAGTCAAACAATAGGACATTTTTCTACTCTAATTTTCCTTACTGTCATTATTTTGTTTACCATCTCACCAAACACAAAACATGCTTTCTGCCACTAAAGAGATAAAAAATCGTAACATATTTGGTTTCAGTAGGTCACAGAATCCATGTGGAAGAATAAAGTCTTCTATATGAAACAGTGATACAAATAATTTGCTTGCCTACAATTTAATAGCATCAAAAGTCCATTAGACATAGTGCTTCGCAATACATGTCTTGAAGGTGATAAACTCTCCTCCACATCTATCAGTATTTTTAAAAATTCCTATCAGTGCAGTTGAAAACATTTTTGTTAAAAAATGTCCCTCAAATACACTCAGACTTTGCATCCAGCACTTAGTTTTCAAATAACAGGTTAGTTTATTTGATGTGTTGACATTTTGTAGAATCCAAATGCAGCAGGCTAATCAAGGGATGTTTGTTGACAGTAAAGTTAGACATTAACATGACATACTGGATAATAGATACTTGTGGATTTTGTCTATTAGTTTTGTAGAAAGAAATTGAAAGAAAGTAATAGTAGGAAAATTACTACGAATACATTGTGGAGGGGAATAAATAATTAAAGCTCCCTAGTGGCGGGTAGGTAACAAGCATTGATTATTACCCTCCAGGCACTAGGCTAAACTCTGAGAATTCAAAGATTCAAAGAATAAGTATGCCAGTCTTTGTCCTAAAGAAGCTTACATTCTAAAAGACTTATATGAACTGATGCTAAGTGAAGTGAGCAGAACCAGGAGAACATAGTACATAGTAACAGTCACAGTGTTCGATGACTGATTTTGATAGACTTAGCCCTTCTCAGCAATGCATGGACCTAAAACAATTCCAAAGGACTCATGATGGAAAATGGCATTCACATCCAAAGAAAGAACAATGGAGTTGAAAGCAGAGTAAAGCAGACTATTTTCTTTCTCTTGGTTCCTCCCATTCATTCTAATTCTTTGATACAACATGACTAATGTGAAAATATGTTTAATAGGAATTTATATGTAGAGTCTATTTCAGATTGTGTGCCATCTTGCGGAGGGAGAAGAAATAAAAGAGGACAAAATTTAAAACTTATGGAAGTTAATGTTGAAAACTAAAAATAAATTAACTTTAAAAAAGCTTATATTCTAGTGGCAGAAGATAACATATGAAATGAAACTGATAATTAGGAATAAGAGGTGAGCAGGTATCAAGGAAAGAACATTATCTCAAAATCCAGAAAATCAGAAGGAGAATGAAGGATCACCAGCCTGGGTCTCTCCCCACAATACAGGCTCTGGATAAAACTAACCAATGGGAAGGAAGGAAGATTCTGAAGATCACCTGGAAGAAAAAGGTACCAGATACTGAGGTCCTTACTTTAACTGAACTGCTAAGCATTCAAACTCTGTTTCAGAGAGTGCAACTCTGATGGGCTAGCTACGTTGATCAAATGTGAAATGTATGCTTGAAAAAAATACTATTTTATGGAGAACTCACATGGTGCAAGCATTCATATGGTAGTTAGAAGAATCACTACAAGGACACTTTCAAGGTCTCTTTTATGAACTTTGGAATTTACTGAGTGACATGAGAGACAGTGATACAGGACCATTCAGCATGGCATGCCCACATCAGAGAAGGTGCTGTGCTGTATAAGCAAAGCAGAATTGGGACAATTTAAAGGAAACACAGGATGTGCAAACAAATTTGGAGTATCCCCCCCAAATGCTCACACAGTATTTCTATCTGGCCTGTGGTAGAACATTTCAAGCTCATATTGGTTTGATCAGTGACAGACACACACTCACCGAAACTTGACCTAGCATAGTGAGGTCATTTTGGTCGTCTTTAAAAACAAAACACAACAACCAACCAGTGGAACAATGGGGTCACAGTGGAGAGATATTTCCAGGGAAAGGTGTTAAGCACTGAAAGAAATTTGGGTTTGACAAAGTAGCTGCATGAAGGCCAAGTATAAAGTCCAGAGTTGGGAACAGACCAGGTTTGGACTTACTAGTTTGTGATTTTGTCTTATCTTTGTACAAAGAATAGTTCGTTTTTGCTCTCCTAGGCTAGAGGTAGCAGAGTTGTACAAGATGCAAATGAATCATATGGTTGCCATTTGCATTTGTAGAAGTCCCCATACTGGTGAATTCAGAGATTCTTGTAAGTATAAAAAGTCATATCCGGTCAAACAAGGGGAAATATGTTTTGTTTGTTGTTGCTTCTTTTTGTGTTAATGTTTCTTCCTGTAACTAAAAGGGGTAATGATAAACATGCCCTAGGGGGGAAAAGTGAGAATGGGAGATTACTTTGTCTGAATAAACGTTACTTTTGAACATATAGATCTGAAGCACTATAATAATATATTTAAAATGGAAGAGCACATTAGACAAGTTATGAGATTTGGCTCCTAGGCTCAGTTCTGCTGCCAACTGCATGCAGCACATTAGGAAATCATAATTCTCTCTTCACCATACCTCCATATGTAAAATTGAAGGAAAATGCTGCCTAATGTGCCCCAGAGCTCAGAGATGAGAGGATAATGGTGAGAAAGAAATGTGAAGTACTTTGTGATTTTGCACTTTAGGGACAGATGGGAAAAATAATATTCAGATCCAAGAAATTATCCTGGGAATAATTATTATTGCTTTTATTATCATTTTCTGAATTATCAAAAACAACTGAAAATATATTTTTTTAACTCTTGGAAGATGGCACTGTTTCTATCACACCTGCTAAGGATGAATAGGGACAGGCAGTGCAGCCAATTTGGTAACATCCCATAGCACTTTACAACTTCCTTGAATTATGGTCGTTCTGTCTTTAGTGTTGCTAAAAAGTGGTATTTTAGAGGAAGGTGGGAAGACATCACAATGCCATTTCATGCAATTTAGCTGTCATTGGGATATCAACTTGGAAAGCACTCTCATTTTCATTTTTTCTCCTAAAGGAAAAAAAAGTGTCCTCCTTTCTCTGCTCCAAATTCCTATAGAAAATTCAAGACAATACTTAGTTACTTTGTGCTTAGTGATTCTGCTTTGTACTATTTTTAGGTCATTTGATCTGTGTGTGTATATGATCTCCCTAGCTGGATGGTAGATATCTACAGAATATGGTCTGTCGTCTAAATTTTCTATTCCTTTTGTATTTGCTTAACCATAATGACTGCTATTGCTATGGTCTACACCTTCTTTGAATGATGAATACTTAATTTCATACAGGAATAACATATAGAAGCAATTTAGTATAATTGACAAAGGACTGGTTTTTGTCAGAAAGAACTGGGTCCAAATCAAGCCCGTAATATTTGCTATGTGCCAAGGAACTCGAATACCTTAAAATCTCCCTAGGACATGTTTACAAAGAAAGTCAATAAAGGTTGCAGTTCCTTCTCATATTTATGTAGGGAAGAGGAAGGAAATAAGCACTGTGCTGAGCATTTTTTTCACAAATACAAGTTCATTTAATCATCATAAGGACTCTATGAGGTCAGTGCTACATTTTGTAACTGAGGAAACAGAGGCAAACAGAGGTATAGGGAAAATTGGTTTAATTTGTACAAAAGCTTTTCCATTTTGTATTGTCCTTTTTCCCCCTTCTATTAGCTCTTCAACTTTTCCCCCTCTCCCTGCTTTGTCAAATCACTTTTCTGAATTATCTTCACCCCATTAGAAGATAACCTCATTGATTGTGGGGAGCCCTGCTGTCCTGCAGCAGGGCTGAAAAAGGGCTGCTTACCCAAAAACTGACAGAGTGCACAAAAGAGACAGGACTCCAAAAGAGGTGGAAAATAGACCCAATTATATTACCCACTTCAAGCTTTTATAGAACTCTCCCTAAATGTTTTCCCCTGAGGACACTTGCTTGTTCCCAAGCCAGGGGTGAATACCACATATATCTCGAAGACATAACACTCACACCAGTGTGTTTGAGCTCCTTCCTGGGGGATTGGGAACCATTCCAGATCTGATAGGAGGCTCTTCAGCTTAGAGGGCTTATTCAGCCATCAGGATCAGAGTCAAGATGTTAACTGTGGAAAAAAAAAGAATCTTTGTAGCAAATTTATCTATTTCCAAGATGTATAAGGAATTGATTCAAATTTTCTAAGAATAAGAACTATTTCCCAATTCTTAAAGAAAAGGTTTTTCAAGCTATTATCAGGAATATTGAAATGCTTCTAGCGACTAATGATTATAGAAACCTAAATTAAAGAATTTCTGAGTTTCCATCTCACATCCACCAGAGAAGCAAGGACTGATAAAAATAAATAAATAAAAGAAAGAAGGGAAGAAGGGGAGGGAAAGTAGGGGATAGGAGGAGAGGTAGGGGAGTGGAGGGGAGAGAAGGGAAGAAGGAAGAAAGGGACAAATGCTGAATGAGCTTTGTGAAAGTACGTGCATTACTGCACCTTTATTAGTGCACTTTCTGCAGAAAATAGAAATTGAAGGAATCCACTAATCCTCTCTTGAAAAAGATCCCGAGTCTTCTCAAGATTTTGAGTTACAGGGAAGCCTGAGGCTTGGCACTGCTCCCACTTTCTCTATCTTTCTAACTGAACCCTGGGCAAACATCAAGTCTAAAGGTTTGTCTCTCCCAGGATTCGAGCCATCAACCTCCAAATGACCACTCAAGTTATACCAGCCTCTGACTAAATCCAAGTTCTCCATCCCACTGGACCTGGAATCATCCACATTCTGGAGTCTGACTTGTTGAATGTGAAGTCTGACCCCTTGAATGGGACCCAGAGAGGCAGGGATAGTTCTATGCCCCTTGCCAGCAGGAAACACTTTCAGAAGAAACATACTTCAAAAGGCTGGAGCTGGACTGGTCACTGAGAGTTTCAATATGGAATGGGAACTGGATGAGGAACTGGATGAGGAGGTAGATGCAGAGCTGAGTGGTGCCTATCTGTGAATCCAGAAAGAAAAGTTTCTTGCATAAAATGGACTTTTAGCTGATACTTCAAGGAAACAAGGAGATGGAGACAAAGTTGGGAGAGAGTTTTAGTCATGGGAGACAAGGCAACTGGGAAAAATGATTGAAGTTGAAGGTTGTAATACATGTGAAAGGGATGACAAAGAGGAATGCCTGAAGATGGTGGCATAGAAGCAACAAAGTTCCACAGCTCCCACACAACCACCCTGAATGCCCATAAAATATGACCCCAGAAAAAGTCTAGGACTCTCAGACTCACAAAAATACAGAAAACACATCTCTCGCAGAAGGCAGCTCAGCAACAGGGGCTCATCATGGCAGGACAGGAGCCGAGGCCAGCCCAGCTTGAAATGGAAAAGTGGCCAGGCCAGGACCCAGGATGGTCAGGAGGAGCTGAGCCACAGCCAGTCTTTGAGAAAGAAGAATCTACCGCACCTCCAGCAACTCCACATCTACCAAGGCATGAAAAACAGGGACTGGAAAGGGGTAGCTAGGCAGGAGGGGCTCATCCAGCAGACCGGCAGGCTGGGAGCCTAGACCAGTCCAGCTCAAAACCTTAACGGCCAGGCCAGGCCCCAGGGCAATCAGGAGGAGCCAAGCTTCACAAGCCGTAGGGTGAGTCTACTTCAGAGAAGATCTATAGCACCTGAGGGGATCTTCACATCCAACAAACCAGGATTAGAGACAGTCAGTGAAAGTGAATCTTTGAAACATAATTTGGGGGAGGAAAAGCAGTTGGGTCAATCTGCCCCCAGGGCAAGGAGGCAGCGGGGGAAGGGCAGGATCTGCTGTAACTGGTGGAGGCCCCCACTGGGCTGCTTTAGAGCCCCTGGCCTGCGGACTCTGCAGGGGGGGCTGACTCGATTGTTCAGGGCCAAGTGCTCTTGCGTTGAGCAGCCTGGATTCAGATAATGGTCTTGGGTGGTGGTCCTGGGGTGCGTTTTCAGCAAGCCAAAGCTGGGGGGGGCTTCAATACCCCCCTAATAGCTCCTGCACCTGGGAAAACCTCAGCGATTTGGAAAAGAGCTTTCTACCCTGGAATCAGTTTAACAAAGCTAAAAAAAACCCAAAAACGAACAACTAATTGACTGGCCAACATAAGGAAAAGGAAGCAAAATAAGAAGAGCAATAAAACTCTAGAATCCTTTTTTGTGAACAAAAAGGATCAAAGCATGGAACGGGAGGAAGACAGCACAGTCAGTACTCCCACACCAAATGCTTCTAAGGCACTTGAAGAATGCCTAGTAGCTACAGATAATCTAAAAAAGGACTTTGAAAAACAAATAAGAGAAGTGGGGGAAAAATTGTGAAGAGAAATGAGAATGATGTGAGAAAATCATGAAAAGAGAGTTAACAACCTGACTAAAGAAAACAACACCTTAAAAAAAGATTAACTCAAATGGCAAAAGAGGCCCAGAAAGCCAATGAGGAGAAGAATGCCTTAAAAAGTCAAATTTGACAGATGGAAAAAGAATCTCAAAAACATTCTGAAGAGAATAATTCCTTTAGAATTAGAGTGGAGCAGGTAGAAGTTATGACTTTATGAGAAACCAAGATATTATTAAACAGTTACAGAGAAATGAAAAAATAGAAAGCAATGTGAAATATCTCCTTGAAAAAACCACTGACCTGGAAAATAGATCCAGGAGAGACAATTTAAAAATTATTGGTCTGCCTGAAACCCATGACCAGAAAAAGAACTTGGAAAGGATCTTTCAAGAAATTCCCAAAGAAAATTTCCCCAATGTTTTAGAATAAGATCCCCACAAAAAAACTCCTAGAAATGTTATTGCCAGGTTCCAGAACACCCAGTTAAAGGAGAAAATATTACAGGCTGCCAAGAGAAAACCATTTGAATACTGTGGAAGCATATCAGGATAACCCAAGATCTGGCAGCTTCTACACTGAGGGATCAAAAGGCCTGGATTATGATATTTTAAAGATTAAGGGAGGTGGGATTAAAACCAAGAATGAACTACCCAGAAAAATTGAGCATATTATTCCAGCGTTAAATATGGTCATTCAATGAGGTGGAGGACTTTCAAGCATTCTTGATGAAAAAACCAGAACTGAACAGAAAATTTGACAATCAAACACAAGATGCGTGAGAATGTAAACATGGGAAATAAATCATAAGGAACATATCAAATTTGAATTATTTACATGCCAGTATGGAAAAATGATAATAGTAACTTAGGAAACCATTCTGAGTATGAGGATAGGGGAAGGGAATACAAATGTATATAATAGTATACTTACACATATGTTTAAATAGGAGGCTATATATGCCTATGAATATATATCTGAGCACGAGTGTATATGTGCATGTAGAAGGTATAGGATGAATGGAATAGGAAGGGATGATACTTTAAAAGGCAAAATTATGAGGTGGGAGAGAACTAGAATGAGAGGAGACAGGGAGAGACAAAATGGGGTTAATTATCCCATATAGAAGAAGCAAGGGATAACAGTTACAACTTTACTTTCAATTACTCTCATTGAATTTGGCTTAGGGAAGAAATGACATAAATGCTAAACTGGGCATCAAACCACACAAGAGAGTAGGGGGCATGTGGATGAGAGGGGGGATAACAGAGGGGAGCGCAGGGTCTGGGTGAGGGATCCTGGAAGCACACATTTCAGGAAAGGGACAGGCCCAGGGTAAAGAACAGAACAAAGGGGGGAGGGATAGGAAGGAGGGACATATGATCACTATCACTATGTCCACTATGAAGATGTCCTGTATAATCACACATCCACAGCCTGTACTGAATTGCTTGTACTTCCAGTGGGGGTGGGTGACAAGGGAGGAATTGAAAGAATGTAGAATTTAAAGCTCTGCAATATCTGCAACTAGGGATTAAGATATACAGGGGCTGGGGTAGGGAGACCCTCCCTGCCCTTCCAGCATGTAAGAGAGCAGATCAGGGGAGGGGCTTTACATTGGGATCACTGATTTGGGGTTGGGGTAGGGGAAAGGTGGGGAGAAAATTGGTAATTCAAAAATGTAACGAAAATGAATGATGCAGACAAGAAAAGAAATTTTCAAAATTAATAAGAAAAAGATCCCTAAAGTAAACTCCTAAGAATATTATACCTAAATTCCAGAGTTCTTAGGTCAAAAAGAAAATATTGCAAGCAATGAGAAATAATTTGAGTATTTTGGAAATATAATGAAGACACCACAGGATCTAGCAGTTTATATATTAAGAGGTAGAAGGGCATGGAGTGATATTCTGGAGTTCAAAGAAGCTAAAGTTAAAACCAAGAATCACCTGCCTAGCAAAGGTAAATATAATACTTCAGGGTAAAATATGGACATTTAATGAAATAGAAGACTTTCAAGCATTCTTTTTAAAAATGCTAATTTTTAAAATTTTATTTATTTATTCATTTGTCTTTCAAGCATTCTTGATGAGAACATCAGAGCTAAACAAACAAAAAAATGTGACTTTCAAATACAAGAATCAAGAGAGGCATGAAAAGGTAAAAGGAAAGAGAAATCATAAAGAACTTATTAAAGCTGAACTGTTTACATTCCTACATGGAAAACAGAATAAATGAGGGAAAGACAGGATGGAGGAAAATATGGTTCATCTTTCACAATATAACTACCATGGAAATGTTTTATATAAAACTACACATGTATAATCTATACTGAATTGCTTATCTTCTCCATGGTGGTAGGCGAGGAAGGAAGAAAGGAGAGAATGTGAAACTCAAAGTTTTAAAAACAAATGTTAAAAAATTGCTTTTACATGCAACTGGGAAATAAAGTATGCAGGCAATGGGGTATAGATATTCATCCTGTCGTTTGAGAAAGTGAGGGGGATGTCGGGAAGGGAGGGTAGGGGTGGACAGAAGACAGGACAGACTGTGGGAAAGGATAATAAGCAGGGTTGCCATATTGGGGTGGAAGGGTGGGGGAGAAATTGGGAGAAAATCTGTAACTCAAAATCTTGTGGAAATCAATGCTGAAAACTAAAAATATATGAATACAGTCTGAAAAAAAAGAAATTATGACATATAAGTTCAGAAAAGTCTAGGAAGACTCATATAAACAACAGTTTATACACAGTGAAGTGAGTAGAAACAGGAGACCAATCTGACAAATAACAACAGCATTGTAAAGATAAATAGCTTTGATAGATATAAGAAGTCTGACCAATAGCATGAGCAACAATGATTTCTAAGGATTAATGATAAACTATATTACCTACCTCCTAGAGAAGCAATGGATTTAAGATGCAGAAGTAGAGATAGGTTTTTGAATAAATACTCAGCATGGGAATTAGTTTTACTTGAATTCTTTGTTTGTTTTAAAAAGTTTTTTTTTTACTTTTATTTTAATTTGGGAAAAGGGTCCAAAGAGAAAGAAAATAAATCTTCTATTTTAAAAATAAAATAATTTAAAACAAGAGAAAATTACAGAGAATGAGAAATTGAGTCCAATCTTTAGAAGTACATACAGAATGTCCCTCATGCTCCTTTACATATGGAAGAGGACAAGGAATCTACTTTTACAAAAGTTTTGATGACATGTAACGGAAGAGATTTAGAGCACATGCCAACATTCAGAAAATCTTTCCAGGCTGCTCAACATAGTGTGAATATTCACTTCTTTGATGGGCTGCAGCTGTGTGGCAGGAATTGAGGGTGGCTGTGTTCTGGGGTAATGAATGCACAGAGATCTCTCTGCAAATATAAGAGGTATGGAATAGGTGCAAAGAACAAGACTCAGGAACTGATTTAATGACATAGTTGTGGGAAGAAAGGAGTTGGATTGATATTTTTATTCTGGATGACAGAGAAGATTGTGTGCCCATTAGCAGGTTCTAGGTGCTAAGAAAAGGAACTGGTTTGAAGCCAAGGTAGTGATGGGGAAGATGATTAGTTCATTACTGGACAAACTGAGTTTGAAGTATAGGTGGGATATCCATGAAGAGTTGCCAGGAAGTCAGTCTTTTTTTCATCTTAAAACAAAACAAAACAACAAAAATCTCACATTTCTGTAACCTACCTTCTCCAAACCATCACACACACACACACACACACACACACACACACACCCTGATATACTCATTGTTGAAACAAGATAGATAAAAAATAGATAACAGGTTAGATACATCATTTTATTTGAACAAAAATAAATGACCTTTATTATCTAAACTATGGATAATCTCTAGTACAAAAGGCAATTCCTACCTATTTTTTTACTGTATGACTTGTTTACAAATGAAACTTTCCCTTATAATCTTGGTCATGAAGGATTCCCATGCATCTGATCTCAAACAACATTGTACTTGACAGCTCTCTAAAGCACTCATCCTGAAAAGCTGTTTATTATAATAATTTGTATTTGCTTCTTACTTCTGTTCCAGATGGAAGTAATAGTAGCTCATATACACATAACAAATTAGGTTACAAAGTATTTTCTTCACAACAACATGGTGAGATATCTAATACAAATATTGTTTTTCTCCCATTGAACAGATGAAGAAACTGAGGGTCAAAGAGATAAAATGAACACCCCCACTGTCATCACACAGGCATCCTCAATCACCCTAAACCTTGGTTATTTTAATAGCCTCTTGTCTCCTTAGGTCATGTTTCTCTCCTTCCCAATCCATGTTCCACAGAGTTGTAAATGTGATAATATTATGATATAGGGCTGACCCTGTCCCTGTCCTCTTCAAGAAGCTTTAATGGCTTCCCATTGCCCTAAGCATAAATTAAAATAAAAATAAAGCTTTAGGAAATTTAAAATCTTTTACATTTTGTCTCCAGGCTATCTTTCCTGACTCATTCTATGTTTCCCCCCTTCACAAATTCTATATGGCAGCTAATTTGGATTACGTGTTGTTTATATACATATTCTATCTTCCATCCTGTCCCCTTTACAGAGGCGATCTCCTGTGCAGATAGCCTTTCCTCAACTCCACCTTGCAATATCCAGTTCTGTTCAAAGTTTACCTCAAATGCCTCATGTACACGGAACACTTACTAACCACCTTGCATTCCCCTAGCTGCTAGTGAATTCTTGATATTGCTTTGTAATTACTGGATATGGATCTTGCTCTTTTCCTTCCTTCTTTCCTTCCTTCTTTCCTTCCTTCCTTCCTCCCTTCCTTCTTTGTTCCTTTCTTGATATTTTCCTTTCATCTTTCTTTGCTTTTTCCTTCCTCCCTCCCTCTGTCCCTTGGTCCCTCCCTCCCTCCCTCCCTTCCTTCCTTCCTTCCTTCTTTCCTTCCTTCCTTCCTTCCTTCCCTCCTTCCTGCCTTCATTCCCTCCTTCCCTCCTTCCTTCCTTCCTTCCTTCCTTCCTTCCTTTTTCCCTTCCTTCCTCCCTTATTTACTTCCTTCCTTCCTTCCTTCTTTCCTTCCTTCCTTCCTTCCTTCCTTTTTCCCTTCCTTCCTTCCTTCCTTCTTTCCTTCCTTCCTTCCTTCCTTCCCTCCTTCCTTCCTTCATTCCCTCCTTCCCTCCTTCCTTCCTTCCTTCCTTTTTCCCTTCCTTCCTTCCTTATTT
>CM053597.1:195133589-195166526 GCA_028646575.1 Pseudocheirus occidentalis | reverse complement strand
TATGTGTGTACAGTGTTTCATATGTGTAGATTTTATTACTCTCCTCCCTGACTCCATATGTGTGTGTGTATATATACACACAATATATATGTATACACACATACATGCATATAATTTATTCCTTTATTCATAAATATAAGCTCTCAGAAAACAGGGACTATTTCCCTTTTCTTTTATAGCTATATTCATTTATAATACATTTGACTATTTATATAGAATATAATTTTATATTCTATATATATATATATATATTTATATACACATTGCTATAGACTAGCATAGCACCTAATATGCACGACATATTCAATAATTTACTCACGAATTCATTAACATTTTTGCCCGAATTCAAATAACTCATAAATTGCAGGGTTAAGATGAGCCCAAATCCTTTGAAATCTAGTTGCTCTTCTCTTGACCAGAGATATAAAAAGCCCTGCAGAGTCACACTGCAGCCTGCAAAACACCCCAGTGCTATTGGATCCAGATTAAACTACAAAGAGGAAATAGTTAAAGAAATATCCAAAAATATAATGCAATATATATAATGGTAATATGTGGTTTTCTAAGTGAACATGCATTTCAGGAATCTTTATGTAGATTAGTGTCCCTTATTTCTTTTGGAGTTTGACACTGCTGCTCAGACCACTTTGCATTACAGATATAAATGTATGAGTTGCTCTGGGAAGGCAGAAGTTGTGCCCTAACATAACACATATTTATTAAATATTTTTGTTTGAATTAATAAATGAATGCATTCTAGAGACTATTAGATTACTTTAGGACTTACAAACTAAAAACAAAAAGCCTAATCATCCATTTGTTGGTGCTTCTTATAAAATCTTAAGACTTTTGGAACGTAATGCTATTAAAATGTTATAAGTAAGTTATTTAATAACACAACCTCAGAAGATAAATGAACACAAATGAGTATTATGCAGAAGGCACATGTTAGGTGTGAACACTCTGTAGTATATTACAAAAAAGTACCAGCAGCAAAGTAAAAGAAAGTCATTATTTAACTGTATGACCTAATAATAAGACTGGCTGACCACATGGTAAGAAGGAACAGAAGGTTCCAATAAATCAGTCAATAAGCATTTATTGACACCAAATATATTCTACACACAGGGCTAAGCACTGGGTATAAACAGAAATCAAAAGACATTTCTTGTGCTCAAGGAGTTCATCATCTTATCCAATTTGCAAATATGCATGTGTGTGCACACGCATGTGTGTGTGTACAGGACAAATAGAAAATAATTTACAGAAGGAAGGCTCTACAATTATGATAGATTGTAAAAGCTTTTGTGCAAATAAAGGATTTTAAGCTAGAATGCTAAGTATACGAAGAGGCAGTGATGAAGAAGAAGAGGAAGAACATTCCAGTTGTGGGGGGGAGACAAAAAGATATATTCAGAAATGAGAGAGCAGTATGTCTTGTTCATGGAGAAACCAGGAGGTAATGGATTAAAGAATACATTGTGTGAAGAAAGGTGTAAGAAGACTGGGACAGTCTGGGTGGTGGTTAGGTTATGAAGGGATTAGAACACCAAGTAGAAATAAGCCTCTAAATCACAGTAAAACAAAACAAAACAAAACAAAAACAAAACAAGGACGGCTTCTAATGAACGCCACTGGAGTCTCCAATTGCAAACTTATAGGAGAAAATGGCTAAGAGTTACATGGCATGGATAGGCTTGGATGGGTTATAATCTATATCATATCATCATCAATGAGAACATTTGATTAGATTCAAGAAAAAGAAATTGCTAAGCATTGTTTTTCCTGATGAATCATATTAAAAACAAAAACAACAACAAAAAAAACCAAAACTCCTTACAATGTACCATCCAGTCACTGTTAGGTGGTAGAAGTAGTAAAACAAAGAAAACAGTTCTTGCCTTCAAAATCCTATCTTCTATTGAGGGAGACAGCACACACACACACACACACACACACACACACATCAGTTGTGCCTGTTCAGCATTAATAATTGGAAACTGTACAGAGGATGGATTGAAGAGAAGACTGGAGAGGGTATGAACAATAACTAAGGCATTTGAATACCTGTTGCCAGAGGTGAGTATGCCTGAACTTAAATGGTTGTAACAGTTTAATTGAAAGGAAGGGACAGATTTAAAAGAGATAGAAATCACCTTGTGACATACTTCACAAAAAAATATTTATTCTTTGGAAAATACAAATTGATAATTTTCTCCTGCTTTTACTCCTAGAATGTGACAGCAACATATTCTCCCCAAGAATATGGTGCTAAAGATTCCGTTTTTTACTTCTTTTTTTTTATAAATGAATTCTCTCCAAGAGCTGCAAGTTGGTTGATTACAGTTTCAAGATGAAGACATTTGATTTATTGCAAACACTGCAATGGGAAATGTAAAACCATGTGCTTGAGTACTGAAATATTCATCCAAGAACTTCTCAAAAAGGAGATGTTTCACACCAGCTTTTTAAATGCAAGCCTAAAGATTCTCACACCTGAAAGCATCTCATTAGTAGGAGTTATAGCAGTTGCATATAAGGCTGGGAAGTTAGGCTTTTATATATTTAAATGTAACCATTTTTTTCACTTACAATATCTGGCATTGAAAAGTTAGGAAAAGGTAAGAGGTTAATACCATTCTCATGATGAAGCCCAGATGTGCTGAATGAGAAACCTACTCCTGGCTTGCTAAGTACTGAAAGAGTTGATGTATTATGCTGACTCTGAAAAAGAATAATTCTTTAGGTATATATCTATAGATATAGATTATATAGATATATATGTATATATGTATATATATATATGTGTGTGTGTATATGTATATGTGTATATATACACACATACACACGTGAAAGTATATAAATATATATTACAAGGATATTGTACTGATATGCAAACTTAAACTACAAAAGTATTTTTTCTCTCTTTTTGCTCATTTTTAACATTTTTTTCAGGGTAAATGGCAAACAATGGTATCTAGCCATTATATCTAGAAAGACAGTAGTGACTAGAAAACAACCTTATTCTTCCTCCCCTTCCCTAGGCTACCCAGACCTCATAGAACACTGACAATCACAAATAACCTTGCCTATTTCCTTCCACTACTCTAAGGTTCCAGGGTACCCAGATCCCTTCTAACATACATGGGCTGTACAGCCTTCTCATTGTCTCTCTCACAACCTTCCTGCCAATGACCCTTTTTCCCTTGCCTCACTTGGCATTGACTACTCACATTCCCAATCCCGAAGGAGGAACATGAGAAAACTGGTTGCACTTGGACTGTCAGGTCCATTCCTCCTCTCCAGTTGTGGGAAGCCTGTGCCTTTCATACCCCTTATCCAGCAGATAGGCCCTGGCTGTTCAGAAACCTTAGAAGACTTTGGAGTAACCAACTAAAATATCATTATTTGGAAGACAACCAGGACTTGACCATTTGTCCTGCCATGGTTGTTAAGGTCCTCTGTGTCTTACCATTTGAATAGTGTCTGCCGTCCCAGATACCTACGTATTTCAATCCGATCTACTGATGTACTACCCTAAGGACTCCTGGGTTGCCACCACCTTTAGGATTTTCAAATCTTTTTGTCCTGTAGCTGAAAATTTCTTTTTGTCTTGCCTCCCAATAAGAAATAATATATCCCTTGAAAGCAGGGATTGCCTCATTTTGTTATGTTATGTATTATTATATTATGGAGGAATTTATATTGTATATAATATATATATCTATACATATGGATGGATATATAAATATATATATATATATATATATACACAATATCCATATACTATATATATGGAGGAATTACATTATTAGATCTATGGAGGAATAAGGTTGTTTTCTATCAAAACATTATGTAATGTTATATTCCTGCTACTTACTATCATTTTTAGCATAAAAAACATCATAACTTTTTTGCCATTCATTTTTATTCAAGCGAGCTATCTGTATACATACATACATACATATATACATACATACGTGTGATAAAAGTAGTTATAAAATATGTTTATATGTCATGGAATGTAAGAAGAAGAAGGGGGAGAGGGGAAGGGAAGGAGAGAAGAAAGAGGAAAAATGAAGAAGAAGGAGAAGGAGGAGGAAGAGAAAGAGGAAGAGCAGTGCATCAGTAAGCACCCTAGCATACCCAGGGTGGCTGCTAGCACAGGTTCTTAGATCTGCTTTAGTAAAGGAAAGCAACTCCAAATGGGTTGACAATCTTTCTTTAATCAAACAAACTTATCATTTACCTAGTTCAGGGAGAAAAGTCAGCACCCTGAACTCCAGAGAATACAAACCCAAGTTACAAGCATAAATTACAAATACAAGTTACAAACAGACCAAGAAACAGATCAGCAGATGGCCTTCCAACCATCTGACCATCACATCCATTACCTATCCAAGTTACCAGAGAGGGAAGCATCAACATCTGAGTTTTTCAAAGCGAGGAGGCTCAACGGCTTCCCAGAGTCTCATCTGGTCAAATCACACAATTCTTCTCAAAGTGAGCCCAAAGCAAAGCCTTACATCAGGGCGTATACATAGGCTTCTCCTGTGTCAGCCCTCTTGACCCACTGTCCAGTTACAAAGCAACACGGTGTGGCCATTCCTCCCAAAAAAACAAGCTTCTCGCCACGGGCTCCACATGAACATTCTCGGAGCCACTTAAGCAAAGGGGCTAGGGGCAGGAAAGAGCTTCAGATTACCATTACAAGGAGGAAGGGGAAGAAGAGAAAAAGGAAGAGGAGGAGGAGGAAGAGGAGGAGAAGATGATGACAACGACAGTGACTTGGTTTCAAATTCTGCCTTTGACTCTCTTTATCTCTAAGACACAGTCATTTAACGTTTATGTATTCAGAAAATAGCACTGTACTTCTTTTTTCTTTTATTACATTTATATCTTCTATCTGTTCTCTCTCCCCCTCTCTCTCTTTTTCCCTGCCTCTCTCTGTCTCTCTCTCCCTCTCTGTCACTGTCTCTGTCTCTGTCTGTCTGTCTGTCTGTCTGTCTCTGTCTCTCTCTCTATCTCTCTGTTTGTCTGTCTCTCTGTCTCTGTCTCTGATCTCTAATTTCTATTCCAGCTACAGACAATGAGCAGGGCACAGTGGATGGAGGGAGGTTCCTGGAGTCATGAAAGACATGGACAGTTAAGTTCTTTGACGATCAATTTCATCATCTGTAAAATGATGATACTGACACCTGTATCAGCAACCTTCCTTGGTCATTTTGACAATTTCATTTATTAATTTATATAAGGTGTTTGTATATTCTAAAGTGCTACAACAATAAAACCCAATAAACATACTGCTACTGCTACCAATGACAAGCCACACTCAATAACACTTTAAGTTTCACACAGACCTCTACAGATGCCATCTGATCTGCTCCTCACAACAGCCCTGGGAAATATGTGCTATTATTCTTAGCCCCATTTTACAGAGGAAGGAACTGAAGTAGAGGGAAGCTGAGTAACTTTTCCAGGGTCACTCAGCAATTATATGACATTAGACATGAACTCAGGACTTTCCAGCTCCAGAGTCAGATGTTACTTTTAATGTACAAAAAACCCTCCTGCACGTGACATTTGGTCTTCCCATTACCCATCATTAGAGAATACATTCATATATGATTAATTCATATGCAAAGGAACATATGGGAAGTAAGCAATAGAACCTTATATTTAAAGAGTAGATCAAGTCGTGGAGTGATGCAGTCATTGCCCTTCATAATTTCCAAAATTAACTAATAGATATTGTTTTTAATTTTCAAAGAGTACATGCCATTTGTCTTTTTCTCTAAATCATTCCACCACTTTTGCTCCATGGAATAACTCAGTGTTGTATTTATTCCCTCAGTGAAAAACCCATCAGTTTTTTAAAATTACTCCCTAACCTGAAAAAAAGAGATTGAGCCAGATTGCTTCATTTCAACATGAGGACCATAAAACTCTATTTATGTGATGAAGTGAGCATATGGATATAAATATAATGTGGAACAAGTGTGTTATTGCCTGATTACTTACTTCACCCACTGATATTTGTTGCATGTAAACAGGTTAGGTTCCTTCAAAATTCTGGTAGCTATAAAGTGAGAAAAATATTTCCAAATCAGTTACAACAATTAACATTACAGAGGTACTTTTTATATAATAATTTCAAAGGTTGTGTGATGGCTTCTTATACTCCGTATTCAAATGTTCTATACCTGATAACTATTTTATACAGAGTACTAAAACACTCCTTTTTTATAGGTTGATTTTTTCCCCCTTAAGACATATTCAGAATCCTAGTGCTTAAAACACTTTAACAGTGGCATTCTGAATGCATAATTAGTGGTACTAAAAGTAACAAGGGCAAAATGTACTGTGAATTCCCAATGTGTTAGGTTGCAGGATCCATCACATACAAACTCCCTTCACCTCCAGCAACAAAATGGGTGAAATGCTAGTAGTAGACCCTCTGGAGCATACAGCATTTGATTAAAGGGGAAAGGATTTATGCAGAAGACTAAGGAAATTCTTGGGATCACTATAAGACCAAACATATGGGTTTCCATAGCTTCCTTGATGTGTGATCTTTTTTGAAGTTTGGAGATTTATTAATCCATTAGTCTGCATTCACATGTGAAGTCACTCATGAGAGTAGAGGTTCACTGGACACCAATATCAACAATGAATTTGACGTAAGTGAGGGAGGATTGTGTGAAGTCTCCAGCTTCATGTCTCTTCCTGGCTCTCATTGACTGACCAACAATAGGTCACAGGCCAAGCCCCACTTAGTTATTGTTTGGGTCCTGACTGGCATAGAGTGAATGTAAATAGCAATTGTTTGTATTTCAGCCAGAAACTCTGAGGGTCTTCCCCTGCCAGAATGATTGACATATGCGTGCGTATGCATGTGCATGTATATATATATATATATATGTGTGTGTGTGTGTGTGTGTGTGTGTATACATATATATGCACATGCATATACACACATATATGTATATATGCACATATGTGTATATGCATGTGTGTGTGTGTTTTAACTAGGTAAAGAGATCATTCTCTGCCTCATTTCTTACCTAGCCTTAATCATTCAATGGGTATTTCCTCAGTCAAGTTGAGACTTGTTAAGGACTTTAGCTTCAAAAAGGCCAAGGTCTGGCTATATCCAGAGCCATCTCCAGTCCTCCTGATCTATACCTTGCTATAGGACGCAGATGGCTCTGAGAAGGAAGTGAGGTTGGTGATTTTGCACACCCTCCCACACTTAAAATCAATTCACTGGCCTATCATGCATCACCGCCCTGATGTCATGGACCTCTTCAAGAAGGAAGGAGAAAGAACAGCAGCAGCATCAACAATCCTGTGTTCATGGGTCTTATCTTTCTTCAAATGGCTAGATCATTGACTAATCTTATCATCCATAACTTGACTGAATCCAATCAGATTTTTAAAATCCAATATGCTGGCAGGCCCTTCTCTAATCTAGCAAGGCTTATAAATTGTGCTACTGAGGATTAACAGGCAATACATTAATTAGTTCCTTGTTCCCAATTTAAAAAAGAAAAATGAAAAAAGTAACAGAATATGAAGCAATTTAACCTATTTTGAAATTATTGTGCTTCCCTATAACTTTCTTCTACTAAAAAAAAGAAAAGAAAAGAACAATCTGACCAATGGGTTACATGCTTCTTTCCTATTCAGATTTATCAATAATTATACTCCAGGGTGAAAACCATGGCAAGACAGAGGCAGCTAATTTCACTATATAACCAGGAACTGAGATGTTCTTTAATATTTTCCTTCCCATATCATCTGCCTACTCAATAATGCACTAAAAATAACTTTCCAACTCATTTAAAAAACTATTTGGAAGTCTAATGATTCCATTAAGCAGGAAAATCGTATAATTTCATAAGAGAAGTTAACTGTTTCCCTATTCTACTCAGTAATATGAAGAAGAAAACTGATTCTCAAGATAGTTCTCTCCATGCCGTTGGACAGTACATGGAGTCTTAGCTGAGTAGCAATAGAAGAAATTTTAGGCCTTGAAGTTAAATCAGAATTTGAACATGCAAATCTTTTTATTCCTTGAAGAGGCATTTTATATTTAAGGAGTAATGCAAATCATTGACTCTTTGCTATTGACTGAGACTGCTTAGGTACTAATAACTCTAGAAATCTGGAGATAAATTAATGATTACAAAAATGAGCTTAATATCCTTCCCTAATGGCAAAAAAATCTTCAAGAGCTTCTTATGCTGGTTACTTCTTTATGGATTGAAAATTCAACTAAATTCCACAAGAACTGTTTATATGCTTATTAAATACCAGGTACCGTGCTAGACTTGCAGGAAAAAAAACCAAAGTTAATTAGTCCCTATTCTCACAAAGCTTATAGAAATAAATCTATTATTATGGTGCTTACAATAGATTCCAAAATCTTAAGAGTTTCAGCATCATAAAGGAGTTTGGAGCCTATGAATCCAAATCCTATATAAAGAAGACTACTACATTCTATAAATTACACTGATCATGGACATCTAACCACTTCTTGAAGACCTAATGTAAAGAAATCATCCCATTTTAAGGCAGTATAGCATAGTGATAAGAATAGTAGCCATCAAGAAGGATCACCTAAATTGAAATCCCAGCTCTGAGATCAACTACCAATGTGACCTTGGGAAGACTACTTCACATGCTTTGATCTCAGTTTTCTTCATCTATAACGTGAGGGTAGGGTTAAATAGCCCCTGACATCCTTTCCATCTCTGGACTGATTATCAAAGAGAATGCTGTATTTTGTGCAATAACAAACAAGATAATTCAGAACTCTGAGAAGTTGTAAATTACTAGACCATTCATAAGTTTCCATTGATTTGGTCAAGAATTCAAGTCATCCAGGAAGAATGAAGGAGTTCAATTTTGTTAGCCCCTTTGTGACAAGTAAATGGAGTTGAGGCTTCCATGTTAGGTACTTTGGCAAAACAAAACAAAACAACAATAACAACAACAACAACAGAAACAGTTTGAAGAATGTATAACAAAATTAATATTAGCACAAATAAAAAGTGTGTTTAATTTATTTTGTTTAATAAAATAAATCTAGGTGTGGTTAGATGGCACACTGAATAAAGTTCAAATCCAGCCTCAGACACTTAACAGAAAAAAACTAGCCATGTGACCTTGGGCAAGTCATTTACTCCAATTGCCCTACCTTCCCCCCTCCAAAAAAAAAGGAAAAAATGGTAAAAAAAAATTTACATTGAAATTTAGAAGCCAAGTTTATGTCAACCAGAGGTGAAGAATTACCCAGTCTTCTGTAACATCATTAGCCTGAATTAATCATATCATCAAACTATAATTGCATGTATGTATACATTTAAATATTTAAGTACATATAAACAGATGTATGCATATACTCACATTCATGTTTTTATATTATGGGTATAAATGTGTATGTATGTGCATGTGTGTGCGTATACATATGTTTGTGTGTATATACATACAATTTTAATTTTACTCCTGATTATTTTAACAAGGGTGGTCATTCTGATTCACATTCCTACTATCTCTACACTAATGCCTCTTTTCTCCGACTTCATATCCTTCACTATTCATTCTTTATATACCAATATGTCCCACTATACAATCTACTTCTATTTCATGTCTTACTATGAAAAAAATGAAATGTCATGGGTACGCAGAAGACTATAAATGTCCTATTATGGAAAAAGATACAACATTAAGGCAGGAATACAGCATACAATGTGAGTAGAGAAATGAAATGGACGATGAGGTAAGCAAACATGTCACCAACTTGACAAAGAGGCAGGATTGATGATACGTTACTGGAACTATCCAGATGTCTACTAGAATTTTCTCAGAATTAAAAACAGATCAGATGATATATATTTTTCACTTGTTTTAAAGATATTTTTTCCCAAAAATAAAAAGAGGAAATAATGATAGTCATTGTTATTCTAGATGGATGGAATGATAATCAAAGCAGAAATGACAGGAAATTTAAAAGAAGTGATCACTGTCTCTTAGATATTTTAAAAAGTATGAAAAAAAGTATTGGACGTATAAGACAAATTTCAAGAGAGAGAGTTTCAAACTGCTTAGAATGAGAAAGTAAATCCTCTCTTTTTAAAATCTTAAAAGAAGAAGGATGAAATTTTCTGAAAAATGAAAATCTGATAACAGAAACATGAATATTTTCAATGAGTGGGGGAAAGGGTCACCTCTCTAAAGAGACTGATGTGAATGCACAGGAAACTCATTGATCATTTTTAAAAGGTGTGTACTGAAGATAGATGCAAGGGCAGGTATCTGAGGAGGAATACAAATTAATGTCATGTTCCCATAAAAATAGCATTAAGAATGCTCAAACTCCAAATGAGCAGATGTAGGGAATGAATGCCATGATCAACATCATGGCTATTTTTAGTGTAGTTGCTGTGGCTTGCAGTGTTGGGAGGAATAGTTTAGCATACAGAAAACATGTATTCTCAAAAGTTATATTCATCATATGAAGTCTCTATTAAGTCTTAACAAGAAGGAAGGGCTTTAAGTAAGAACCTGGAAATGAAGGATTTAATCTAAGAAACAACTAAACCAAGTTTGGAAAGGTGCATCTCAAAAAGATTAACAATGAAATTGTGTGTTTGTGTGTATATGTATTACCTACTACTTTAAAATGATCATCTACTAATATGTAATCAGGATGTACTTTACATTGGTAGAAGGAGTGTGCAAGTATGCATACTGTCAGAACCACATGTCCTTTAGGCATTGTACTGAATTAGCAGAATGAAGATGATTAAATAATTCATAGAAGAAATTGATGTTTATAAGTGGATGCAGTGAAGATAATTGGCACCAGCAAGGGAAAAAAAAACAAGAACTACTTACTTATTTCCCTCATGAAACAGTAATCTTCAGACCAAAAGGGTTTTTTTAAATTGTTAACAGAATACCAAAATTCAGCATAACTGAGAACATGGAAAAAGAACATCTAACTGTCTTGACTAAGTCCAAGTGACCAAATCTGAATGGGCTGAATGCCTTCACAAAGAAGGAACTTTTTACATGTGATTTCGAAGTTAGAAGAGGACTGAAGTAATTTGAGTCATATCATCGTTACCTATGGAGTTCTGAAACCCAACCAGAATATTTAAAAAAGTTTGACATGCCAAACTTGAACATTATTTTTTGCTGCCTGAAAGCCTAAGAAAGAGAATTGGATAAAAGGTGACAAGGGAAAGATTTTAGTTTAGTCTATTACATTATATGAATTTTGTTTGCAGTAGAATGTTTCAATTTTATTTAATCAAAATTGTTTATTTTGCATTGAATAATGTCAATTCTCCTATGGCTTGCTATGAATTCTTTCTTTACCTACACTTGTACAAAATAAGACTTTGAATTCTCCCGTATTTTTACATTCTTGGTTACATATGTAATGTGTGTACTTTTGGAATGAGAGTCAAAATCTTTTTCTACTAAACCGATTACAATTTTTCTTAGATTTTTTATTTAATAAAGGAAAATCCAAATGATAGGAGAAATTTATAATAGTCATAGGTAGATCAAATCAATTTAAAATGTCATAGCAGGAGAAATACCAAGGGCACACTATAAAATACATGATTAAACTACACAAATCATAGAGTGTAATAAAGCTAAATAATATCAATAGAAATGATTAAAATGTAACAAAGAAGCTGGTGTTACAAAACCTCAAAATATTTTACAAAGTACTGATTATGAAAACTAACCTAAGAAGACTCTTGGTTCACATGACTAGAAAGATGGAAGATAAGCCATTTTCACTAGACTTTCATTTTTACCCAACAAAATTATATAGAAGAGTCATGGTTTAACCTAAATAAAAACAATACAGATCATAGGCAATTTAAAATTTTTAATGACTATTTTATGAATTTATATCTAAGAACCTTCATCCTTAAACCATTCAGCACATTTCTCCAAAGAAGGGTTTTTTTTTCTTATTTCTCATTTTAGGTTTTCTCCCATCAAATGCATGTAAGTATATTTGTATAAATCTGCCTGTTTACAGGCTTAACAATCATGATCCTAAGATGTGATTAGGTTTCAATTACCCCATAAAAAGAAAAAGAACATAGGTGAAACAAGAGGAGAAACACCAGCAGTATGACATATTTAAGAAAGATATTTTAAATGTACAAACACATGAAATCTCAAAGAGAAAAACAAAATGATCAAATCACAAATGTGGAATGCCTAAAGTCAGTTAGATGTATAATGTAATTATATCAATAATTTAAAGAGCAATATGTTATTCTAAGATAGTGACTAAAATCTGCATACCCTTTAACCTTGGCACTTTTACAGATACACAAAAAATGCCATGAGATTTTTTTAAAATGTTATTTGAAAGAAAAATTTTATATATAATAAAATATTTAGGAGCACTCTTTGTAGTAGTAAAAATTGTGAACAAAGTATATGTGCATGGATTGATAAAAAGCTAAAGTAATTGTGGCATATAAATGTTATGGAATATTACGATGGCACAAGAAATGATGGGTCTGAAGAATACATGGTAGCAAGTGAAAATTTTCAAAATTGCTATAGATACTTCTCTGCTTACTAGCAGAGGAAGGAAAGCAATATAATTATAATTACGACAACCAATTAATAAATTCGAAGTAACAAGATACAAAAATAAACCAATAATCATGTCCCTGTCTCCTCTGTATAGTGAGGAAGAGCCACAGGTACTAACAGTTTGAAGAAACCTATTAGTATTCCTAAGACCTCCTGGAAGAGGAATGTAGAGGACATTATTTACTCTTGATATGATCAATTAATGGAAAAGTAATTATTTTATAAATTACAGGAAAGTCTGATGAGTAGACAAAGCTATCAACTAATATACACATTTTGTGATTGATGTGGAAAGGAATAATATAACAAAAAGACATCTGTAAAACATCTCGAGATGGTATGAATTATGAAGTTTGAAACTGAAGGACTTAGAAGCATAGGTGCTTCTTTTACTTCCTTTAAACTAAAAGTTGGGACTTTGTAATCAAAGAATATATGGTCAGTAAACAACTGGAATTGTAGTTACCATTAAAGAATAAGATTTAGTTTACATACCTTAGTCCATGAGTACGAATAGTTATGAACAGAATGTATCTTGTAAGCAGTGAAAAGAACCATTTGGACTAAAGATAATCATGACTTTAATAGAGAAATATTTAAACAGAAAGTAGCTGAGAAGAAGGAAAGGACCTGGCTAAAACGGTAACACTAAATTTTGTGGAAGAAACCAAGAATGACTTTGAATCATAAATACTAGAGGGAGAATAACAGTAATTCACAAAATGTAATAAAGTAGACAAGATACAGAGATAATAGTTTTTAGTATATATCTGTATATCAATGAACAGCACATTGGCATCAAGAGGAACCGCAGGCAAAAAAACTTAGGAGAAAATAGAATTTCACATAAGTTAATAAGATTCTGGAATGAGATTAAACTAGAAGACAATTGATGCATTAATGTATATTTACATGGACACAAGTTCTCATCAACAAAAATGTTCCTTCTTGAAATCCAGTCAATTTAGCTTATTATGTTACAGTCTTGTTCAGATTATCACAGGTTTGCTATCCAGTGCTGTAGGGAGTTTTAAAATTCCATATGGTGAGCATATCAGTGGAACACAACTGTCCCGAGTGATCAACTTATCTTTCTTTTTGCTCATACATTTCTTTTACTACATTTCATATAACTTCTTCTTCATTGTGTATATTTATGCATATGAAATAAATTTCTCTATTATAAATTATATATAACATTATGTTATGTACATTCTAGTATGTACATATTATAAATTATACATCATACATATGTGGGGAGAATGGGGGGAAAGAGAGAGAGACAGACAGAGACAGAGAGACAGAGACAGAGACAGAGAGACAGAGAGAGACAGAGAGACAGAGAGAGAGACAGAGAGAGAAAGGGGGAGGGAAGGAGTTTTACCTTGGATCAGTTAGTATAAAAAAGAAAAGGCTATGAGAAAAGAATAAGAGGGGAAAATGTGGCACCCTTCCCCAGCCACTTCTAGTCACATGAAGGATGACATAAACAATTCCCCACCCCTGCCTCCATGATCACTGGAGAAGTGAAAGCTAAAGAAATAAGCACCAAACTTTAAAAGATGAAAAGAAACAAAAATCAATCACAGACATTGGCTTCAGTTAGTGGAGCCCTAAAATGGGGGGAAATAGTTTGTAGGGAAGGTGAAGGAAATGTTAATAAGTATTTCCCTGATCTATTATGTTCCTTTAGTTGAGTACAACTGGCACCTATTTCTAAGTGTGTTATTTTATTATTTTTGTTTATTTCTTTATATAACTGTACATGACTGGTCTAATTACAATTTAAGACACCTGGGATTGACTTGTCTTATGATAATTTTCCTTGTTATCCTTTGTTCGGGACATGGTGGTTCAAGACAGCTATGGCAGCCACTTAGAAGAAGTGATCTTTTGTAGTGGAGGGGTAAGATCACACAACTTCATAGCCAATTTTTAAGGAATTTTTAGACTTCTAATGGGAATATTAGTAATTCATTCATTTCCTAACTACATTTCCCTTCATATCATTGGCCTATTTTGCTAGTATTAAAAAATAGAATAAACAAGCAAAGAATTTTAAAGGCAGAAGGGACCTGATAGTTCTTATTGTTCATCAATACACAAAAAGAATCTCTAGTATAAAATAATTGGGCAGTAGTTATCCAGCACCAGGTCAAATATCTTCTCAAAGTTGTCAGGGATAGCAATTTGTTAGGAAGACAGAAGCATGTGTAAGTGAATATTTCACCTGGGAAAGAAGTGAAAGTGGGCGTAAGGGGAGCAGAGGGCAATATTAGAAAAAAAATGAAAGGTTAAATTTTTTTAAAAAATGAACTGATATCACTGGGCATGTGCAAGCTACAGATCACTCAGCCAGATATATGGAATGGATCATGTGCCTTGGAGACATGGGTGGTATAACAGAGTCATTAAAATCTGAGTCCCAATCCAATCTCAGTTTTTTGCTTCATGATTACATGCTTCATGAACCTCAGTCAGATTCAGTTGCCTCTTCAGTTAAAGGATAGTATTAATACAGCCTATTTCCAAGGGATGTTGTGAGGGTTAAGTATTAGTGTGTATACAAAAATACATACATATGTACACAGATATAAACTTCACATTTAATCCTCACAGTATACAAATATATGCACATAAACAGGCATATATAGGGTTATACAGGTATATACACACGTAAAGATATACAGGTAGAAACACATGCACACATGCATGCACATACACATATATGTATATGTTCATATATGCATATGTGCACATGCAAACTACCCCAGTATCTTTGCCAAGAAAACCCCAAATAGGATCAAAAAATGTCAAATATAACTGAAAAATTTTTGAACAAAGTAATAATACACATATATATGTGAGTATATGTATACCATACACAGACATATACCCACAATACACACATACCATGATATATGTACATGTATATACACATATACCACATCAAAACATATGCATATGTATATATACAAGTATATACACCCATATATCTAGAAATCTTTCTATATCTATATATTTGGTTATTATTAAGGCAATATCAATTGTCAGACTCCTCATTCAACTACAAATAAAAGATATAATGAATTCTTGTACTTTTCTTGATGACAAATTCATCTCTTAAAATGTAGAAGAAAAGAGAACTGCCTTTGTCAAACTTAATTCTTATCGATTAGTAAAATGGATACAATGTAAAGGATCACTATTTTCTAACAAGGTTTAACCAAAGAGGGGGAATATTAAGCATAGCCAAATACACTCCCTAAACTTTGAGATATCATCAGTTCATAAAAATGGTAGGTTTAATATCATAACCACAAATTCATAAAAGAAATAATGGCTCCTAACATGTAGTAGATTTTGAAAAATGATTCTGGAAATACAGAGACAAATCATCAAAATGAGGAAAGAAAAGTTGCATGGAAAATTACTGGGAAGAATAAATAGGATGATCAGTGAGACCAAATTAAAAAAACATATTTACGAAGAAGGAAGCAGAGATACTGCCCCCCACAAAAAAAAAATCACATGAAAATGGCATAAGGAACTAATAGCATTCCACACAAAGCCAGAGTTTGCTAAATATAAATTCTAAGGAGAATAAAAAAGGTATTTTGAAATGAGAGTCAGGGGAAATAGAGACACAAATAAGGGACAGAATGACAGCATAGGGGTGGAGGACACTGTAATGTTTAATTGATGCCAGTGAACAAGCAGAAATAATTAACTAATGTTTTGATTCCATCTTTCCCTTATAGGAGACTCATCTTCCTATGGGAAAGGGCATAGAAGACACAGTTTAAAAGTACTGGATTCAAAGATACATGAAGAAGTCATAAACATACACCTAGGGTTTTGTGGGAATAGAAGGTCAGAATGTTGAAAGAATACACCTTCATTGAAAAAAAAAATATATATATATATATATATATATTTACTCTTTTATAATTCATGAAGCATCATGGATATAGCAAAATACAGAGAACAGATATTGCCTTATCTTCAAAACAGTAACAGCAATAAAGACAATAACAATTATAATTATTTTATTTATATTTCAGATGAGGCAATGGATTCCACAAATCACTGGCTGATTGGAAGATGACTTTTGAGTATTTAAAAACAATAGGATGATATTTGAGCTCAATATAAGTACTCTAAGATCAAGGCCTTTTAAAACCACTCAACTTCCTTTCCTAATAGGATAACAAGAAGGGTTGGTCAAAATTATATTATATCCAGCACAAATGGATTTATAAAATTAATTTAGAAAGTCTATCAAAATATTCTTATGGAAAGGTTTAAACATTGTATAATGGATGATAATACAGTGAAATGTATTCAGAATGGTTTGAATGATGATACATTTTGTAAAGGAATTAAACTGCATTAAATTCAACTAATGGATCAAATTTAGTTGAGCTCTAATGTTTCTGATGATTTTTTTTGTTCAACATTTCACAAGAGGGTTAAAATATTGATGACATGCTTTCTCTTTCTCTCTCTCGCTCTCTCTCTCTCTCTCACACACACACACACACATACACACACACAAACACACACAGACACACAAGATGGATGGTAGAATTAGATTCCAAAAGTTGTTAATCTCAAAAAATGGAATGAACTGATATTTATCCACATATGGATAACTTACTTGTTTTCTCAAGGAACTGCCTTGCTATGCTTTCTTATTTCCAGAATGTATTTACCTGCTCCCTAAAATGTTCCTCAAACTATCTTGTACTGATAAACTATTCTTTAGGCCATGGTCCTGTTTCCTTTAAGTTACTCATGGGAGCTATTCACAAAAGTTTGTTGGCTAATAAAGGATGTGATCTGATATTATTACCATATTAACTCCTCATTGCTTTTTTTATTATATCAGCTGAACTGGGGGAAATAAAATTCTTCTTGTAATCTATTGAATATAATTTTATTAAACTCTTTCACAAGTTTATTAAAATCAACAACACAAAGGATAAGAAATATATAACTAGATAATGGTCTTTGAGAAAAAGAAAGAGGTTTTAGTTGCCCCAGTATGTTCATATCTCATTCAGGAACCACTTGAGCATTCTACCTACTTTTCTTGTCAAAATTCCTTTCTTCTTTACACTCTTGGTTAGACACTGACTCCCCATCACTCTTATTGGAATCAAAGTGGAGTCGTTATCCTACTTCAATCCTTAAGCTCACTTTACCTTTCCCCATATGTGACTTGTGCAGGCCAGAATCATGTAGAGTCATTATGAGTATGTAATGGTAATTAATTTGAATTTAAAGACCTCTTCTGTATTGGCAAGTAAAGGTACTTAGCACACTGTTTCAAGTTAAGCAAAGATAGCAGGTACTTAACATTTAGTAATTAATCAAACCTCTGTGAAAGAAACAGAAGGTATGAACTCCTGTCCCCTGTTGCTGACATAACAGGAAGGGGTTGGTTGAAACAGGAAGCTAATTCTATGGGTATATAAGGAACAGCCACAGAAATGGAGAGTCAGAATTTGTGGTGGCTTCTTGTGGTGGCTTCTTGTGAAGAGGAGCCCAGGAGACTAAAGAGGAACTCAGGAGGCCAGGAGGCTAGGAGACCCACCCCCACCCCCACCCCACCATGCCTCCAGGCTGTATAAGGTGATTCTGGTGTTTTTTAACTCCCTGCAAAAGCCTGAAGAAACATGGCCAGGATGCTAAGACTTTGTCTGTTTGTGGCCTGGTTAAACCTTGAATTTCCAGGAACTGAAATTAAGAAGGATTTGAGATGGACTGGACCCTATGAACTTCAGTATGGAAAGGACCTACCTGGAGAGCTGGACAAGGAACTGGGAGCTGTCTGCCTCTGAATCCAGGTGACTGTTTGGTGGATTCGGGCAGGAGCTGGAACCATGAAAGGGGATCCAGGGAATCTGAGAGACCACCCCAAGTCAAGCTGAAAGAAGATTTTACTGGATACCATTTACTGATTGAGGAATTACAAATTTGCTAGTCACCTAGGGGGTGGAGGGTCTGTGTATTTTCTAATGATTGTACTTAGTGATTAAGGATAATTAATTGCTGAATTAGTGACTGAGTTAGCTCAGTTGCCCCTTGAATGGAAGACTTTGACTACTGTACTTTGAGTTGACTGAATGACTGAGTAAGGACACAAACCTCCTTAGGGATACCAGATAATTGTTCTTTGTTCAAAACTGTGTGGCCACTTTAATGATAAACTTTTGTGAATGCCCTATTGTGATTTTCCATGATAGGCTGTTATTGAATAAATAGAGAGTTCACTCTTCAATGTAATCAGAACCTCGAAAGCTGTTCACAGCAGCATTCTTATGGAAAGTTGCTCATGCATGGCTTTGAAGAGTACTCACATCATTCAGATGAAACTGAGTCATCAGATATAATCTTCCCAATAAGATGGAGGCACTCCCAACCTTAGATAAAACTTACCAACTTCACTGATATTTAGCTCTTCGGATTTCTAAGCACTTCTACTAACTAGGTAATATACTCTAAAGATCTGCTGGGCTGCCTGTATTCCACTAATGAAATAGGAAGACCCACAGGACTTTCTATGCATCCTTAAGTAGTGTTCTCTCATATGTGTTTTTGCTTTCAATTAGAGTGTGGGCTCCTTGAGAAAAGGGTCCGTTCTGATTATCTATTTGAATGTCCAGGATATATCATAATGCATATCACAGAAGTGCTTAATAAATCATATTTCCTTCATTTCCTTCCTTCCTCTCTCCCTCCTCTGCTTCCTCCTTTAAATATTAGAATGCTTCAACATAAGACTTTTTCCTTCCTTCCTTCCTTCCTTCCTTCCTTCCTTCCTTCCTTCCTTCCCCCCTTCCTTCTGTTCTTTCCATTTTAAGGATTATATAATGTGAAAGATATTAATTTGATAAAGTATTCTAATATCAAACACATAGACTAACAATGGTCTCACAGGTGAGTTGAACAGGCTGGGGAAATAAGGGGTTAGAAAACATTTCTGACAATCTTTTATGCAAGAAAAATTCTAAGGTAACTGCTTGTGATGCTAAAATCTATCCAAAAGAGAAATTGATAACTTGAGTAAACACTGATTATCTTCTAGGTCTAAGCCATTTCTTTCCGTATTGATATCTACTACAACTTTTATAAACTCATGCTAGCAAAATTAAGACTATTTTTGAAGGAAAAAAATCAGACCTCTACTAAGGCAAATTACAATGTTGTCTTGATAAATATGGCTCACTTGCTTCACTTCAAAGAATTAGGACAAGTGTAAAATGTTCTTATTTAAATTTAGGAATAACTGTTAAGTATTGTCTGCCTAATAACAAATTGTAAGTGTTTGGAATGGGAAAGACAAATTAAATCTTATAGAAAATATTCATAGTTTCATTTATAAACTTTTTGTATTTGATGTGGTGTATGGGAATGGCCATTTCTGTGTTAGTTCAATATTTTTAAAATAATAATACACAATAAATATTTTATCTTACGAAACATTTCCAGTGCAAATAACACTGATCTACAATGAATTTAAAATGAGCTATTTTATTTATCTCTTACTTTATCTGTTGTTGTGGGGAGGAGGTCGGAGGGGGTGAGGGGACAATCTATACTATCTAAAGAAGTGATAAACAGCAAATGAAATGCATAGATCAAAAATGGACAATTACTTAATACATTAAAACATTTCCAATTCATCTATGGAAAAAGAAAAGATGAAAGAAATTTACAAACACATCTCCCTCATACTTTCCTTCATCTATTTAGACATACCCTTCTCCAGTCTCTTTTTTGTTGCTTTTCATTGAATTAGAGTGATGTGGAGCCAACTACACTATGTGGCAAGATATATCTAGTTTCGCTGGGTAATTATTTCAGCCACTGAGCAGTAGATAGCAAATGGATTTCGGTATACTCATATTAATGACTGTTTGTAGGTTATCCATGATAAATGGATATCTCATCTCCACCCAAAGAATTCTTTCCTGAGGAAAGGGGTAGACTGCCATTGTAACATTAACATTTTTAATACGATTCTGTTGGGGCGGGGGTTGAATGAATGAATCCAATAAATTAAAAATGAATGAAAATGGATGAAATGTAATCATTTAAATCAGAGTGAAGAGTAATAAATCTTATTTTCTGGCTGTCAAATCACTTATTAACCCAGATTATGTTCTTCAGGAAACTGATAATAGTTGCTTCAATAAATCAAGGTTCTCTGATTTGGTATGTGTTAGTACTCTGACTTCTATGGTTTAATACAAGTTTCTTTTTTTAAGTGAAACTATTTTCTTTATTTCAAAGTGGATACTTCACCTTTCAAAGGGCTAATTACAATACTGACTACTTGTACTCATGTGCTCAAATTTCATCTTTTCACTAACAACAGCAAGTAACAAAATTGGGCCTGAACTGCCAAAATATTTCAGCTGATGGTTCATCTAACAAGCAGAAATAACACAGGAATCACTTATTTCATGACAAAGCCTACATTCTCCATTGTTAACTTAGTTCTCTTACCCTCATGTGTGCTGGGAGAACACTACCACTTACCCTACCACACATATACAGATATGCCTTTTGCTAAACTGTGAGCATATTCACAAAACAAAGGAGTGAGAGAGTAAGGGAAAAGTTATTCCATCAATGATCATGAATCAAGGATGATACAAATCACAACAGTTATAAAATAAATGTTTTACTTGTTAATGCACTCAACCCTATCTCATACACAGAAAGAACTTCTTTACTATGTGTAGGAGTTCCAGTTTTAAAAGTATATTCAACCATTTGAATTCAACCTGCTTTACTCATGCTCATAAGACCAAGGAAGTATCATACACACATGCACACATATATGTGTGTGTGTCTACAATACACATATATATGCATACACACACACATATATATACATGCACATACATACATACACACATTTGTATATAGAGATGAAGTTGTAGCATGCACATCAACCATACCCCAGTAAAACCATCTAGAAAGGAGGACTAAACCAGATTGAGGGTAACTGATAGGCCTTAGACCTGTCGGTGAGTTAGGGGGATGTCTACCCCAAGCATAGGAAGACTTCTGGAGGAATGTATAGATGAGAACAATTTGTTCTAATGGTCATTAAAGTCGCTGAAACTGATTCTGTGGAGTGCATATAGCTTGGTCAGACATTAAAGATGCCAAGGTCATTCATTATTTCACCAGGACAGGATCAATTATCTTGATTTTTGTCTTGCTGCTGCACTTTGAAGACTACTTTCTGAAAATGATCTTGTGTGAAAAATTCCTTCATCAGTGTTTATTTCCATAATAATGACTGCCAAAGGGACGGGGCAGATTCTCACACTCAGTCAACCTCATATGATCATGCTGTTGTTGCTTGTTCTTCATTATTGAAGAAGACCATCACATCAGAGAGGTGATGTCATGACATGCAAGTGAACTAAATTTATGTGAGGGAGGGATGTCCAAAATCAGCAGCCTCACTTTCTCCTCCAAAGCCATCTGGGTCCTGTGGTAACATATGGATCAAGAGGACTGGTGATGGCTGTGGGTGCAGTGGGAAACCTTGGCCTTTTTAAGCTAAAGTCTTTAAGAAGTCTTAGCTTGACTGAGGAAATATACAGTCAATGAAGGAAATGGCCTCTTTTAGCTAGTAAAAAAAAATCCGTCTGAGAATGAAAGATCCTCAGGATTTCTGGCCAAAGACAGAAATACTTTCTATTTACATTCACTCTGAACCAATCAAGGCCCTAGAGTTATGTCCTGGAACCTATCTTTGGGCAAACTATGTTTGCCAGAGTAATTTGGGTTTAAGGCACGGTCCTTAAGAGAAAAAAAAATATAGCCCATAAATTCCAAGATTTCATACCAGGTTTCAGTAATTAAAATTCACATTCTTTTGGTGAGTTCATGTGCAGGTAAGGGTAAAATACTCTATGTGGACAGAGAAGGGAGAGGGAAGGAGAGGGGAAGTGAGAGTGATGAGGTGCATGCTCTGGGACCCCCCTTGTGCTCTCCTTGAATCTTTGAGGTACAAGCTCTGGGAAACCTTGAAGTAAACCTTCCCAGGGAAGACTTTTGCTTGAGATCATGGGCCTTAGGTTGTGGCTCTGCCCAAGTCTTTAGCCCTCCTTTGTTCCAATAGTTTCCCAGCCTTGATGCTCCTGTTCCCACCCTTGAACTGACCTGGCCCACCATTATCTATGGTCTCCTGGTAGCCTCCAGCAACTTCCCACCCTTGATTACTCATTACTAGAGTCCAACCCCATCTTGATCCCTGAAGACCCTCTCAAAACACATTACTGGAGTCTGACCTCATCTGACTCCTCCTGAAGATCCTCCCCAAACTCCTCCTCTAGACCATGCCTAGATTTCTCCCACAACCTTTCTGTATATAGAATCCTACCTCCCTTCCATGTGTTGTGAAAGCGCCATAGAATGACCTAGCATAGACTGGCTCCTTAAGAGTCTACTCCATATGGCAAACTTTTAATGAACTTTCAATAAACTTTACTTTTCTTTGGCTGAGAAGACTTGAGTCAAATTCTTTCAGCAGGACTCTGCATGTTGGTATTTTGGGGTCTGAGGCAGCCCTAACCCTCTTTGGGTACCTCTTCATTCTTCATTGGGACAGGAAGAAAAGGGAAAGGAAAGGGAGGGGAGGGAGATTAATGTGTTTTCTCAAGATTTAAAAAATTAATCCTATAAGAGACCTGTTAATTAGACTCTCTGAATTTAGGACTGGCCTCATGTTCAAAGCCTATCAAATTTAGTATATTCTGTCAGAGATTTTATTTCTAGGGCATAGACTTAAAGGACCCAGGGTCATACCCATACAAATCAGATAATAATGAACATTTACATAACACTTTATGATGTACAAATGACTTTCCTTAGTAACTACTGCTTAAAGTAGGGTAGTGCTAACATTAATATCCCTTTTATAGAGAAGGAGATTAGGACCTAAAAAGCTACTGAATTATCCAACATCACAAAGGGAGCAAATGTCAAAGTCAAAATATAAAATATCATTGTTATAATCACAGTAATATCAAAGTCCAGGTAGGATTTTATAAAAAAAGTCTTATCTTCAGGTCTTTTTGAAAATATTACATTTACTTATTGACATTTCTCTTCCCACCTGCCTTACTCAACCTTTTAACAATGAAAACTATTTAAGTAAAAATGACCCACAAAATGGCCACCTGAGAATTTATGCAATGTTTCTCCTCTGTACACATCAACCTCTTCATAATGAGGAAAAAAGAATATTTCACATACAAGAATCTTTAATTCTATGCTTACTATAACCTTTAATTTTGATTGAATGAAAATTTTCCCTTTAATTTTTTTTGGAAAAAAATACAAGATGTCTCCTCATTCAAATAATCTTATATTCATCATAAATCATATCCATGATCTGAAGAATCTGATATGGGCAGCTGTCTATTAAATTGAATGATGTGCAAGTTATATTATTTTTCTTAACCTCTAATTGATACTTGTTTCTAGACAGGGGAAAAAATGAGAAATTTCACCTCTGTGAGCTTTAAATGATAAATATAAGAATAGTGATTAGATATATGGTTTATCTGATAAAAGGAATTCATGAAAAGAAAATTCCCTCTACCAATGCAGCCTTTCCTCTGTAAATTATAATTTTATTATAGAGTTGCTTGGATTGCTGAGAGGGTTAGTGACTGTCTATGATTGCACAAACATTCTGTTTCAGAGTTAGAATTGACCCTAGCTGTTCTCAGAACCCAGGACAACTCTTTTCACACACATCAAACTGAATCTCAGCTTTAAAAAAGAATTATTTGAAAATTGTAAATTATATGAATCACTTCGATTTTTTTTCCCCAAGAATGAAATCATATTACTATCAATGGTAGGCCTTGGTTTTTCCTGTTGGGGAGTCCAGCTTTTGCAAGTAGGTAAAATAAGAAAAGAAGCAGAGGTTGATTTCTTTGTAATGATTTATGCTATACACAGTGTTTCCCACTGATAATTATCTGCGTTCTTTTATACAGACCATCAAACTTCAGTGGCTTTCAACTGCTGTTAAGATAGCATAGAAACCCCTTTGTCACTTAACCCCCCTGGCAACCCTTCTCTAACCTATTTTCCAGATTCATTTCCTGTTATTTTTCTGTATAAACTACATTAAAGTTAAACTTGGCTACATGCTGATCCCTGTAGTCCACATTCCACCTTCCAATTCTGTTCCCTTGTATAACCTTTACCCTTGTTTTGATGCCTTCTGGGCTATTTATTAGTCAGGTAGGTCTGTAAATCACACAACTTTGTTTCATTCATTTTTGGAGAAGAGGTCACCTTTCCTTGTTGGGGCATGTCCATTTCTTCAAGGGTTTCCTTGGTCCCACCCTCTTGGATCTCTCACACCAAGTTTAGAAAAATATCAGAAGTCCCTTTTCAGTATCAGTCTGATTAGTTGTAGCAATCACTGCCATTGACTAATTACCAGTAATAACCTCAATTTAAGTGTGACCCAGACATATTGGTGGACTTTTATGAATATTCTTGCTATTTAAAACAATAATTCAACAAAAATAATTCTTGATTAGAAATAGATTATGCTTAAGCAGAGCCACAATAGTGAAGTAGACAAGCACTCAGTGAATTTTCCCAAATTCCACTTCAAATGACCATAAAATAATGTCTAGAAGTGTGAGCACATATGGCTACAAAGGAACAAGGTTTTTTGGTTGTTTATTTCTTTTTGTTTTTGTTTTTATTTTGTCCTGGGTAAAGGCGAAGGCACAGGACAGGAGAACAGTGATCATACCTCTCCTTAGATCATACTACCTTGGGGGAATCATAAACTTAGAGCTCACAAAGCAAGCTCTGAACTCAGCCATCAGAGAGGGTAAAGCTTGGGACAGTGCCTCTTTCACCCAAGAAGCAAGGTCTGACTTTAACACAGAGTCAAAAGTCAAGAAATAAGCTGGGAAACAGCAAAAACAAAAGAACTTGACCGTAACAAGTTACTATGTTGACAGGGAAGATCAAATCATAAATCCAGAAGAAAATGGTGATGTTAAAGGAACTACAACTAAAGCCTCACAGGGAAAATGAATAAATGTGAATTAGATATAAGCCCAAAAGTGATTCCTGAAAGACCTTACAAATTATTTTAAAAATCAAATAAGAGGGAAAAAGAAAAACTGCAGAAAGAAATGAAAGTGGTATAAGAAAATTATGAAAAGAAAGTTGACAGCTTGGAAAAAGAGGTATGAAAGTACTTAAAAGGTGAATAGAGCACCGGCCCTGGAGTCAGGAGTACCTGAGTTCAAATCTGGCCTCAGACACTTAACACAAAAAACTAGCCATGTGACCTTGGGCAAGTCACTTAACCCCAACTGCGCTCCAAAAAAAAAAAAGCAAAAAAAAAAAAAGAAAGAAAGTACATAAAAGGAATAAAAAACAACTTAAAAAGTAAAATTGATCAAATGAGGTACCAAAACTGACTAAAGAAAATGTTTTCTTTAAAAGTTAGAACTGAACAAGTAAAAGTTAATGGCTCCATGAGAAACCAGGAAACAACACAAAATAAAAAATAATGAAAAAAAATGAATTAAATGTGAAATGTCTCATTGGAAAAAGAAATTGACAAGGAAAATAGATAAAAAAGGAGATAATTTAAGAATATTTTGACTACCAGAAAGCCGTAATAAAAAACAGAGCCTAGATATCATGTTTCAAGAAATTATTAAAAGAAAAAAACCTACTCTGATATTCTAGAACCATAGAATAAAATAGAAATTGAATGTATCTACTACATACCTCCTGAAAGAGATCCCAAAATGAAAATTCCAAGGAATATTACAACCTAATTCCAGGGTCAATGGGTCAAGGAGAAAACATTGAAAATATACAAAAATAATTTAAATATCTCAGAGCCATGGTGACAATAACACAAGATCAAGCAACTTTCACATTAAAGAATCAGAGAGATTGCAATGCAATTTTAAGGGGAACAGGGAAAGTGAACTAAGACTACAACCAAAAAACCTGTCCAACAAGACTGACTATAATCCTTCAGGGAAAAAAAAACAATATTTAATAAAAGAGAAGACTTTCAAGTGTTCCTGATAAAAATACTAGAAAATTTTTCTTTTTAATATAATACATAGCGGAAGCATAATAAATAATGAACAAGAACTTACCAGGGAATTACAAAGGGTAACATGCTTACATTTTATATGGGAAGATAAAAATTTTAACTTCCATGAATTTTATCATTATTATAGTAGTTACAAGGAATATACATAGACAAAAGGGCATGAGAGTGAGGTGACCATGATGGAACCATTACTTTTTTGATTAAAGCACGATGAAGAAGAATGCACTGTGAGAAGGTGGAAGGGAGGAAATGAAAGGAAAAAAATTATCTGACATAAAATTTGCAAAAGGAAAAAAAATTATAATAAAGGGGAAGTTGGGGGGGGAGCAGACAATGATTGAACCTTACTCTCATCAAAATTATCAAAACTGGCCTGAAGAGAGAATATTTTGGGTTGGGTATAAAAATCTACCTTACCCTTAAGGGAAGAAAGATGGAAAAGAGACTACAAAAGGAAAGTAGAATTGATAGAAGAGAGGAAAGATTAAGGGACATAATGGTCAGAAGCAAAACATATAATAGACTTTTAAGGAAGGTGGGAGAAGGGAGAGAGGGTAAAATGGAAGTGGGGGAGAGGGAGAGAGGCAGGAAGGAAGGGAGTGAGGAAGATAGAGAAAGAGAGAGACAAAGACAGAGAGACAGAGACAGAGAAACAGAGATGGAGGGACAGACAGAAGGAAAAAAATGTGATGAAAGTAAATATATTAGGACACATAGAAATAAATGAAACTTTCCTTAAAATGATAAGTAGTATTGATTTAAAATCATCAGCAAGCATCATCCACAATGGCAATAAGATACTGAGTTTCTCAAACAGGAACAGTTTTTGTGAAGCAAGGATGTCTATTGTCATTACTATTATTTAATATTCTTCTAGAAATGCTACCTGCAGCAATTAGACAAGAAAAGGAAATTGAGGTAATTAGAACAGGCCATGAGGAAACAAAACAAATAACCTTTGGAAATGATAAGATGTATACCTTGAGAAAACTATGGAATCAACTAAAAACTCGAGTTGAAATGACTTCACAAAGTTGCAAAATAGAAAATATGTCCACATAAATCACCAGCATTTCTATATTACCAATGAAGTACAGCAGGAGGAAGCATAAAGATAAATTCCATTTAAAACATTTCTAGACAACATAAAACATTTGGGAGTTTCCCTTCCAAAGCAAACCTTGGAACTATACCAACACAATCAGAAAAAATATTTTTCATACAAATACAGATTTAAATAATTGGAGAAATGTTAATTGCTTATGTGTATGCTGAATCAATATAAAAAAAGACAATTCTACCAACATAAATTTTCTTGTTCAGTGCCATACCAATCAAATGAACAGAAACTTATTTTACTAGACTAGAAAAAAATTATGAAGAAATTAATCTGGAAAAACAAAAGGTCAATAATATCAAGGTGTAAGGGATAATTTATAGTGAAGTTTCCCCATTCTGAAAAATCAAATCTAGAAAGGCTTCAGTATTCACTAGGCCTAGGTTTAGGTCACTCGACCTTCAAGCAATCTGGGGCTTAACAATGGAGACTCTCCCCCAGAGCCACCTCAGCAGAAGATCTGGGTCCTTTGTCTCAGAAAGATTCCCATGCTTAGGTCCTGGGTCACCCCCCTCCCCTCCCCGCTAATGAGGGTGAAGGCCAGTTGGGGGGGGGTTCTGCATTAGAAGACTATAAAAACATGGGCTGGCTTCTACCTGTTGCTCTCTCCCTGGCACCATGTGGGTGGCGGGGGCAGAGTCCTTTCTCATGTGAAAGAATAAAGATCTTTTCTGACCTTAGATTCAGACTCTGAACTCTTTTTCACTTCACACAAAGGGAATCAATAAAAATGGATTACTGTATTCCAAAATATACTACAAAAAAACTCACAAAAACAATCAGGTACTGGCTAAGAAAAATTGTGGTGGATTAGCAAAATTAATTAGGTACATTATGCACCATGGTAAATGAACGTAGAAATCTAGTTTTTAACTAATGCAAAGATCCAAATTTTGGGGACAAGAAATCAGTCACTGGTTTTGACATTCGTTCTCACCTGTTTCTCAATATAAGCATAACAAATGCCACATGGGAAAGTCCCAGTGGTTTTCCTTTCTGGGATCCAGATCCCAAAGCCACGGTCTTTTCCTTTTAGGGCTTCAAATCTCCATCAAATCCAGGTCATCTCACGACAAATTCAACTTTCTTTCCAGGGCACCAAACTGTCCTTGCTACAAGGAGACCCATTTCTAAGAGATATTAATACTAGATCAGGTTAGAGGTAAGGAACAGGGCACAGGTTACATTTCCATATATGCTTTTGCTATCTACATTTTGTAAAGGATTACTCCCATTATTCTGGTCAAAATCTGTTCCAGAATTATGCCCTCATTAAAAGAGCAGCGTGTGTGTGTGTGTGTGTGTGTGTGTGAATACATAACAATAAAAAAGTAACTCTTGTCCTTAGTGACTTTATGATTATTTTGAAATATTCTCTGTATATAGGAATTTACTAGGGTCTTCTGAGGACTGTTTTTCCACAAAACAAGTGAGAAAAGCAAAAAATTCCCTCCTGAAAGAGCACAGTCCACCAATTTTCTCATTGACATAAAGTTTTAAAATCTAAAACTGAATCTTGAGGACTCCTAAACTCTGTCAGCACAATCAGAAGAAACTCACCAGCTTTCAAAAAAGCAGTATATATATATAAAACAATTAATTTGTTTCTATCTTAATTAAATGATGAAGCAATTTAACTATGATTAAATTAAGAAGCTGAGCTAGTTAATCTAAATAGGTAGAGCATTCTTTATTATGCTGGCTGAATAATGGACTGCATGCATCTGGCTGCAAAATTTCAAGCCTATATAGGTTGCCTCATTTATTCAGAAAGTGACAATAAGGCAGGAAATCATTAGCAAAGTTTGTTTGCTGAGATAAGACTTTATTTCAAAAGAGCTTTCTCTAGCTAGACAAAAAAAGGACGCTAATTAACATGTGATCTGTTTTACAAATAAGTACTGATCAAATAGTGAAACGACAAATAGTACTACAAAGAAGATCCCTTTAAGAGATAACAAACAAAAAATGAGTTAGAATAAAAATTTACTCCTTACCTATAACCTCAACCATGCCAATAATCTCTTAAAAGGTCTCCCTGTTGGAGGTCCCTTCAGGTGTCTCTGTCTCCCGTTTGGTCTGACCCTATCTACTATCAAATTAATTTTTCTAAAACAATGCTTTGGTTGCATCATCCAGCAGCATAAAGATGCTTACCTGCACAATAAACTCTATTTATTTAAATAGTATTTAAAGTCATCTATGTCCCTTCAGAATATCTCTTGACTTAATCATTCTATAGTTGAATCAAGTTATATACAAGAATTCCTGCCTCTTTGCATCTGGTCAGCCTGTTACCTAGGCAGGTTATGCCTTCCTATCATACTGCAAGAGTTCCATGCAAGGGACAGAAAGCTGATTGTTAAAATTTTCATTGAGAGCAATACCTCAAAAATGGGCAAATAGAAGTCAGAGCTTAACTTACTGTTGTGTTGGCTGCCTTGACTTAAGAAAGGGATGAAGAAAATGTTAAAATTTAGATTAGACTTAAAAGAACATCATGGATACATTTTTCCCTGTTATAAATTTACCAGCATTTCTCTGGCTCAGTTCCATGAAATTTAATATCTTTTTAAAGATATAACTGAACGGCCTTTTTTTAAAACAAGTCACACTCAATTCTTTCCTACTAGAAGTGATCTTTCCATTGTAAAAATTATCAAAGTATTTGTTTTTGCATTTTTATCTACTAATATTATAGGTAGCTTTCTTTCTGCATTCATTCTCTAGATCATACCCACTTTCTTCCTTTGCATTTTGTGTTTGTGCAGTTATAAATTATACATTCTCAAAAGTTAGATCTGGAAGTGGTCTTAGAGATAATTTATTGTAATGCAAAAGTACAAAGGAAGAAATACTAAGAACTAGTGTAAGGCTTCCAAAATTCTTTGTATAACATATCATCTGATTTCACTCTCACAGGAAATCAATGAAAAAGGTGTTATTATAATCCCCTTTTTACCACTGATGAAATTGAGACTGAAAGTTTTGATTTGCCTAGGTCACAAAGCTAGTTAGTATCTAAAGAAGGGTTCAAAAGCAAATCTTCCTCAATTCGAGTCTCAGGAACTTTGCATCTAACTGCCCAAATATATTTCTGAAAAGTTGTGACTGAAGTAAGATGTAGCCACTATAGTTTCACAGAGTGACTCTTAGAATTGTAATTCATAGAGAGCTGTGTTTGGGTCACATCTCTAACTTGGCTGCATAGAAAAAAATGTCACATATTTTTTCTGGACCTCAGTTTCTCTGTATATAAAATAACAAAATTGTATAAATTGCTTAGCAAATTATTAAACATTATATAAAAGCAATTGTAAATATTATTATAAAAATTATTATAAAATATTATTATTATAAAAAGGTCAGAAGAAAAGAATAAGAAAGGTTAAGTGACTTGAAAGAGGTAGAGAGATAGCAAATTATTAAACATTATATAAAAGCAATTGTGAATATTATAAAAATGAAGGTCAGGAGAGAAGAATAGGAAACATGGCTTGACAGAGGTAGAGAGATACTTAGCAAATTATTAAACATTATATAAAAGCAATTGTGAACATTATTATAAAAATGAAGGTCACAAGAGAAGAATTAAAAAGGTAAAGTGGCTTGATAGACAGAAGTAAAGAGATACTTAAGAAAATAGGAATTGCTTATTTTTATTTTCCTTCCCCCTCCTGCTCCCTACTGAGTGAGGACATGTGGTCTGGGCATTACTGTCTTGTAACAAATGTGCAAAATCAAGTAAAACAAACTTCTATGTTGGCCATTTCACAAAATGAGTATTTCATTCTGTGTATTTGTTCTATCATCTGTCATTCAGTGTTATAGTATTCTACTTGATTAGGTCATCTGAAATTATAGTTGAACACTGAATTGACTAGAGTTCTTAAAAATATAGCTATTAAGTTCTTACTGCATGTCAATCACTCTCCAAAACACTAGAGATACAAAAAAATAGTCCCCTGCCTCAAAGACATTACAGTGCAATGAGGAAAGATGATGTGTAAAGACATGTTGGAAAGGGAGGTTGTTGGCCATAGCAGGCAGACAGGCAATATGAAAGCCCAGGTGGGCCCCAACAAGATGAGACAAATTTTAATCTATTAGAGACAAGGAACACCAGGGTGGAATACAAGTTTCAAATGTTATAGAGATGGGTGCAGATTGAGGGGGAAAAAAAAATCATAAATAGCAAGATGGGCTAAACCCCAAGAAAGACATATAGAGAGAAAAGAAAAGGGGGAGAGAGAGGATAGAGCAGTCAAGACTCAAGCTAAAGGCAGAAAACAAGTGAGATTTGAGCTAGTCCAACTTCTCATTTTTCAGGTGAGGAAGTTTAGAACCAGATCATTTAAAATAATTACCCAAAGTCACCGAGATAATGGGAAAATCAAGATTAGAATAGGGTTCATTTTTTTAGACAAGTTTTTTTTCCTGATTAAATGAAGCAGCTTCAAGTATCTGATTCTTTTCCATAAGCACCCATTTTGTATATAGTCAGAACATTGAGATAAGATAGGAAATATCTTCATGGGCCTTAGTCTATTAGGATAGAATTCATGAGTGGGGGGGAATACATTAAAAGTGCTTTAGAGAAGGGCTTTATGAGGTTCAATGGCTAATATGGTGGAATGGTGGATGTGAGAAGAGGTAGGAATCATTTTTATTATTCTTTAGTCATTTGTTAGTTAAGTCTAATACTTCATGATCCTTGGGGGGTTTTCTTAGCAAAGATTCCAGAGTGGCTTGTCATTTCCTTCTCTAGTTCATATTACAGATGAGGATATTATTATTAATTGTATTAATAGAGACAATTATTATTACTTCAATGATTAATTGTATTACTATTCATATTACAGATGAGGAAGTGGAGGCAAGAGTTAAGGGACTTACACAGGATCACACAGCTAGTAAGTGTGAAGGCAGATCTGAACTTAGGAAGATGAATCTTTTTTTTGCGTTTTAATTTTAATTTATTTTCTTGGTTACATCATTCATTTCCACAAGGTTTTGAGTTACA
>CM053597.1:195056390-195133089 GCA_028646575.1 Pseudocheirus occidentalis | reverse complement strand
TGGAGGGAAGGGCGGGGTGGGGGGAGGGGTGAGGGAAGCATTCATCTCAGTAAAGGGACCGGGACAGGGTAGAGAACAAAACAAGGTGGGGGTGCAGGATAGGAAGGAGGGACATACAATTAAACTCTCACAATTTGCCCACCATGGAGATGTTCTGTGTAATTGTATAGGTACAGCCTGTATTGAATTGCTGCTCCTCCCAGTGGGAGTGGGTGACAGGGCAGGAATTGCTAGAATCCAGTATTTAAAGCTATACAATTAAATGCAACTGGGAAATAATACATACAGGGACAGGGGCAGGGAGGAGCTTCCTGCCCTGCTAGAAAGCTAGAGAGGTGTTGGAGGAGGGCATAAAAGGGAACAGATTGTGGGAAGGGTCTTACAGTGGGATCAATGTTCTGGGCTGGGGGGTAGGGACAAAAAGGGGAGAAAATCTGTTAATCAAAACCTTGTGGAAATGAATGATGGAACCAAGAAAATCAATTAAAATTTAAAAAAAAGTAAACATGGGAAAGACATCATAAGGAAGTTGTCAAATTTGAATTATTTACATGCCAATATGGAAAAAAGATAATAGTAACTTATGAAAGTTTTCTTAGTATGAGGATAGGTGAAGGAAATACAAATATATATATATTTCTATGTATGTATACTTACACATATGTGTACATAGGAGGCTATATATGCATATTAATACATATTTGAGCATATGCGTATATGTGTATATAGAGGGCATAGGATCAATTGAATACAAAGGGATGATACTTTAAAAGGTGAAATTCTGAGGTGGGAGAGGACTAGAATGATAGGAGACAGGGAGAGGCAAAATGCAGTTAGCCATCCCATATAGAAAAGGCAAGGGTTAACTGTTACAACTTTACTTTTCATTGAATTTGGCTTAGGGAAGAAATGGCATAAACTGTTAACGGGGCATTATGCCACACAGGAGAGTAGGGGGCAAGGGGAGGAGAGGGGGGATGATGAAGGGGAGGGCAGGGTCTAGGGGAGGGATGCTGGAAGCACACACTTCTTTAAAGGGAGAGGGACAGGGTAGAGAACAGAACAAGGGGTGGAGGGATAGGAAGGAGGGACATATGATCACTGTCATGTCCACCATGAAGAAGTCCTGTATAATCACACATCCAAAGCCTGTATCGAATTGACTGTCCTTCCAGTGGGGATGGGTGACAAGGGAGGAATCAAAAGAATCTAGAATTTAAAGTTCTGCAATACCTGCAACTAGGAATTAAGATATACAGGGGCTGTGGCAGGTAGACACTCCCTGCCCTAACAGAAAGTTAGAGAGCAGATCAGGTGAAGCGCTTTACATTGGGATTGCTCTTTTAGGGTTGGGGCAGGGGAAAGACAGGGAGAAAATTTGTAATTCAAAAATCTTATGAAAATGAATGATGTAAATAAGAAAAAAATAAAAAATTATTAATAGTAAAAAAGAAAATTAAAAAAATAGTGAGTTAGAGTATTTTTTATATGGCTATAAATATGACACCTGAAAAACTGACTATATCTTTTGAACATCTTTCATTTGGGGAATGGGTCTTATTTTTATAAATTAGATTCAATTCTTTATATTTTTCAGAAAAGAGGGCTTTATCAGAGAAACTTGATTTTTTTCACAGCTACTATTGCTGTGTTTTTCCCCATCCTACCCCCCAATTTATTCTATTCTCTCCTTTCCCTCTGTCTCTCCTCAAAGAAATTTGCTCTTACTACCTCCTGCCTCAATCTTCCCTCATGATTATGCATACCCCCTTTTCTTATCCCCTTCCCCTCATACTTTCCTACAGGGTAAGATAGATTTCTATATCCAACTGAGTGTGTATGCTATTCCTTCTTTGAGCCAGGTTTGATGAGTTTAAGTTTCACTCTTTCCCCTGTTTTGTCCCCCCTCCCTTCCCCTCCACTGTAAAAGCTTTTTCTTGCCTCTTTTATGTGAGAAAACTTGTCCCATTCTACCTCTCCCTTTCTCTTCCTCCTAGCATATTCTTCTCTCACCCTTTCACTTTACTTTTTAGATATAGTCCCTTCATATTAAACTCATAAGTATGCCCTCTTTCTATATACAATCCTTCTAACTCCCCATTGCTTTTAGGATCAAATATATACTCAACTGCTTTCCATTTTAACCTTCTAACAGCCTGTCTGTTGTCTCCAAGCTCTTTTAAAGGCATTCCTCATTCCCTGAATGCACTGTTTTCTAACCAGTACCTAGTAGAATCCATTTCCTTGATCAGACTTATTCTTTTACCAGGTCATACATAAGGCCTTATCTAATCTTTTCAGTTGTTAGTCTTTCTCTCCTGACATTTCATTGCTAAAATTTATTTTGTATACATTTATATGATGCTTCCATCAATAGAATTTGATTTCCAAGAAAATAAGAAAGCTGAGATTTTTCTCTTTGTATAACCAGTGACTAAGATAGGGTCTGGCATGTAAATGCAACTTAATAAATTCTTGATTTAACATCAAGAATTTTCCTTATAGTTATATCCTATTATTCAAGGAAATCAAAAGAGTTTTTGGAAAAAAACCAATATATGTGTATTTATATACACATACATATATGTGTTTAAACAAGTATATGTACATATGTTCATATTACATATGCACATGTGCATGTGTGTGATCAAGCAAACTGGTTGAATATATACACACATATGTACATATAAATAGATATAAGCGTCTAAGACAAATACACATATATAAGTGTATGTATACATATTCACATGTGTATACCAATGTTTACCTGTACATATGTAATACAGTTATGTATGGGTGTTATATATGTGTGCATACATACACAGAGAGACACCATATAGATATTCTTGAAGTCAAGTCCATCTTCTATGTACTATTTAAAGTTATGTGATTCTAGGCTGGGTACTTAAGTATGTCTCTGATAATTCCTTTGGGTTGATCTGCCTAGTTATAAGTTATATCGATTGGTAAAGAAAGTCCACATACCTAGAGTGTCCTAGGTTGACAATAAAGATCCTTTTCATATTTGTATTAGATTAATGTGAACACAAAATTTTCAATTTGCATTATTTTCATTGATATTGTTTAAAGCTAAATTTTTAATATTCATGGAAAATATTGTTATCGTATTATCAAGACTCATTTTTTCTGCTTCTTGAAGTCTGCCTATACTTAATATTTCACTAATTGCATGAACTCATTTTTTATGTTAGTAAATCAAATGTTACCTTCCCTTATTTTAACCAGATGGAGGTCAGCACAATCCTAGTAACAAAAAAACAGTAGAAAGATAATTCTATTTTGAGATGTAAGTCAATCATTTAATAAATATTTATTAAAAATACTGTGTGCCAGACACTTAGATAGGCTATGTGTATATAAATATAACAAGTGGAACATGTTCTTATATGACTAAGAAGAGAAAATAGTATAATTTTTCTGTCAAGGGTGAGTCCTTAAAGAAGGGTGAAAACACAGGATAAAGAATTTATGGCCTAGAGGATGACTGGGTGGATAAAGGAACACATTTGTAAAGGCACTTGAGGATTTTAGAGAAATTGTTGGCTTAGAAAGGATGTACAATCTGAGAAGCAGTTTTAGGGTCTGATATGTGCACATGAAAGGAGTTTACATCAGGAAAATGCTGTGAGCAGAATCCAGGGTTATACCTAAGCTAGATTTCAGGTAGCTATCAAGAGATCAATTTCAACACAAGATCAAGAGCTAGAAGTAGGGATGAGATGGAAAATAGCTGACTTTCTGAGTGACTGAAAGACCTATGAGAGAATGAGAGATGACACAGTTTAAATAGGAAAACAAAAAAAATTAAATGATCTAAAGAAATAATATGTAAATCACTGTATAAAACTTAAAGTACTATATACATACTATTATTAAATAGTAAACATGTTATAGGATAACTAAATTTCTCTTAGTTATTAAGATATTCATGTGTTCCAAACCAAATTGAATAACTAAATGCACTGTGCCTGTAACTTACCTAATTTACTCCAGATCCTGAGATTTCCTTATATACACACAGCATTTTTAAGTACATTTTTAAATTAGATGACTCAGTATAATGTGCTAGACATGACAAGGTATCTGAGAAACCCTCACTGCTGCTGATGCTAACAGTAACAATAATAATAGCACTAATAATTTATATTTGTACAGCTGTTTAAAACTTGCAAAGTGTTCTATGTTTATATTCTCCTAACACTTTGCTGCTGCTCAGTTTATTCTTCTGTAAAATGAGAGGATTGGGCTTAGTAGACTCTGTGGTCCCTTCTTGATCTCATTTGAGCCTTACAACACTTCTGGGCTATAGGTACACAAGATATCAAATCCACATTTAAATAATGATGAAGAAATTAATTAATGATGAAGAAACTGAGACTCTATAAATTAAAATGAGTTGTCTGGGGTCAAGACTGCTATTAAGCATCAGGGGAATGATTCAGACTCAAGCTTCCTGCTCCCAAGTCCAACATGCCAGTCATTGTATCATACCATATCTCAGAAGAAAAAGCTGAGCACTCCAGGATTCAGTGTCTGGAGGAAATATACTTAGGTAATGACAAGAAGAACCTAATAAAGCAATGGTAGAAATGCAGGGGAATTAGGTGGCTTAGTGGATAAAGTGTCAGGCCTGGAGTCAGAAAGACGCATCTTCCTAAATTCAAATCTTGCCTCAGATACTGATTAGTTGTGTGACCCTGTGCAAAGCACTTAAACTCGTTTGCCTCAATTTCTCATTTGTAAAATGATCTGGATACGGAAATGATAAACTACTTTGGTACCTGTACCAAGAAAATTCCAAATGGGGTCACGGAGAGTAGAACATGACTGAAATGATTAAACAAGAAAAATGCCAAGTGAGATTTCAGTGGAGATACCCTGATTTATCTCAGGGAGGTGACAGGACAAAGAAGGAAACAGGTTAAACAACTTTAGATAGGAATCCTGAAGTTTTGTTTTGACTTCCCTTTTATTGGATCCCTTCCAATTCATTTAATTCCATTCAATAAGCATCTACAATGAACTGCTATGTCCAGGCCATTATGTTCTCAGGTAAATAAAAATCTAGTAGAGAAGTTAACAACATGCTAGAATTTTTGGGCATCTTAGAATAGCTTTAGGTGTCATATATTGGAATATAAGGACCTTGAGGGAAATAGGTTTTATTTCTGCCTTTGAATGACTAGTATCTAGTATAGAACACATTGGTGTTGTTTATAACAGCAGAGAACCTGTAATAACCACATCTTTTCTGAAAGCTAGTTGCACAGTGGATAGGTGATCTCTTCTTAGCTACCTGAGTTCAAACTCTGCCCCAGATAATTATCTATGTGAGCCTGAGTAGGTGACATAACCTCTCAAAGTCTCATTTCCTCATCTGTAAAATGGAGACAATGAGAAGAACAGTTCTTTTGAGTTCTTTTGATGGTGTGGATTGTCCTTTACTTTTCTTTATATACTCAACATTTATCAAATTGACAAACAAGAAGAAGGCTCTTAAGACATGTACACTAATTAGATGACTGAATACATACACACATACATTCATGTGTATATGTGTATACACATGTGCACACATACGTGGAATTTTTCTATGCAAATGTTTATTATTATTATTCCATAGTCAACCTGTGATGACTTGGGTAGAATCTTTCATATAAAATAATTCTCTTAATAAATCTGAAACTTCACTATGACCATATTTTATACAACTAAAAGATCATCTAATTATAACCTCTTATTTATTTATTCATTCATTTGTTCATTTATGTATTTATGTATTTATTTAATAAATTTTATTTGTTTCTTGTTTAGATCATTCATTTTCATGAGATGTTTGAATGACAAATTTTCTTCCCATCTTTCCCCTACCCCAACCGCAAAACAGCGATCCCACTGTAGAGCCCCTCCCCTGGTCGGCTCTCTAATTTTCTGGTAGGGCAGGGAGTGTCCCCTGTATATCTTAATTCCTAGTTTCAGGTATTGCAGAGCTTTAAATTCTACTGTATTTTATTTATAAAGGAGACAATTGTAACTCAAGCAATTAACGTGATTTTCTCCAAGTTATACAATTTATAAGAAGTTTAAACAGCTTTTAGTGCCAATAATTTGTATACAGATGATAATTATAACCAACACATTAAGCACTGTGCCCTGCTGCCAAACTGACCTCCTTATTATGATGCTTTTAATTATGATGCTTTTCTTCAATTACCAAACCTTGGAACTGACTGTTCTCATCCCTAGAATAACTCTCTCCTAATTCCTACCTTTTATAATTCTTAACTCCCTTAAAAGTTCAGCTCAACTGCTCCATCATTCTCCTACTATTGAATGTTTCATTTGTGGCCTTGATTATCCATTTGTATGAGGTAAAATAAGGAAATAATAAACATCTATTGCTTAAAAACATCCAGCTCAGACTTTACCAACATCCCCCAGGACATATAGATGAATTAGAAACAAACAAAAAAAAGAATAAAGTAATTATCATAAGGAAACACCTTTGTTGAGAAGAAAGTGACAAACCTTGAGCTAAATTGAGTAAAAAGAATAGAAAGGTAAATAAAATGAATGTATATAAATATATGTATGTATGTATATATGCATGTAAATATGTATGTATAATCATATGTATATATTGCGTACATAAAACACACATATAAACATATGAACAAGGTGAAATTACAGATGATAAACTTGAAAAATCATGAAAACAAATGTGAAAATCTTATCCTAGACAAACATTATTTAGAAGAAATAATGGTTTTTTTTCTAACAAAAATATAAATGAGTTAACAGAACACCAACTAGATATCTTAATTTATTTCCATAAAATGAAATTTAACTTGCTGGATCAAGCTATATAAGAAGAAAAATAACTCTTATACAGATAGATTTTGCAATGAATTCTATTAAGGTCTCATAATGCAATTCATGATATACAAATTATTTACAAAATTTGAGAACCAAAATGTTTGACCAAATTTCTTTACAAGACAAATATGGTCTTAATGTCAAAAATCAGAAGACATCATTAGTAAATATTGATCTAAGTTTTTAACATCAACATAAGAAAAGACTGTAATGCCATGTGTTAAGAAAAATTGATTCACTACAATGAAGTTACATTAATACCTACAAAACAAAGATAGTTCCACATTAATGCAAAATCAACATTATTAATCATATTAAAAATAAAAACATTGAAAACCACATTAACAAAGTCAATGAAGTAATCTTTCATAAAATACAACTTATTTCTTCTCACAAATGATACTTATAGAAGGATCTTTTAAAAATTCATTATTTTCATAAAAATATATATTTCTAACTGAAGCCCCAAGTTAATATTGAGTGCAATTGGGTGACTCTAGACAATTTACCATTAAGTGTAGGAATAAATAAAGAATGCTTTCTTTCCTCAATGTTATTTGATGTAGTTTTATAGAGCTTGAATGTATCAGTAAAACTAGTACAGGAAATCAAATGAATAAACATAGGCAAAGAAGAGACATTACTATCCCCAATACCTAGGCTGACATGAAGTGTCACTAGGCTTGGAGCTGGCCCAGTCCCACATGAACCACACAGACCCAGACTCATGTCCCAGATTGGCCAGAGCAGACTTCAGGAAGCTGAATCACTGGCAGCTATGACTGTTTCCAGATGTCTCAAACCATTAACTCCAAAGAGAAAGTAAAAAGTCAGTAGGGAACTCTGATGGAAAACGGTGATAGAAGAGCATGGTCTGGCCCCTGTCCTTGGAGCAGCAGAGACAGAAGAATACCGCCTGCAGTTATTGACACTTAACTGTCTTGGGAACTCCTGGCCTTCAGATCATAGGGGGACCAAATGACCTTTCAAATGGTAATCACTCTTGCTTTGACTTGCTTGGATCTGGGCCACAGTCTTTGGTGGTTTTCCTGGAGTAAGGAATGCTGGTGTATCAGAACTTACAGTGGTTCGATAGAGGGTACCCTCCTCATTGTTCAACAACATCTCTGACAGCAGCTGTGTAAAACCCCAGAAATTTGAGACAAAGCTCTGTCCTCTCTGGAAGTAGAGTTCTATTTTGAAAAAGAACTAAACATTCAAGTAATTGGCTGGCAATATGAGAAAACAGAGAAAACACAATCATACCATAGAATAATTTTTGGGAGACAAAGAGGATCAAAACATGGAAGAAGAAGACAACAAAGTCAAAACTCGTTCTGCCATAGCCTCTAAGAAAAATTTGTACTGGTCCCAGGCCATGGAGGAGCTTAAGAAGGACTTTGAAAATCAAGCAAGAAAGGTAGAGGAAAAATTGGGAAGAGAAATGATAATGATGCAAGAAAATTATGAAAAACAAGTCAATAGTCTGCTAACAGAAAATCAAAAATTACTGAAGAAAATAAAACCTTAAAAATAGACTAACTCAAATAGACTAACCCAAAAAGGCAGTGAGGAGAAGAATGCCTTTAAAACTCAAAACTGGCAGAGGGAAAAGGAATTGCAAAAACTCATTGAAGAGAATAATTCTATCAAAATTAGATTGGAGCAAATGAAAGCTAGTAACTTTATGAGAAATCAAGATACTATTAAACAGATCCAAACAAATGAAAAATTAGAAGGCAGTGTGAAATATCTCACTGTAAAAACCACTTACCTGAAAAATAGATCCAGGAGAGATAATTGGAAAATTATTGGATTACCCAAAAGCAATGATAAAAAAACCTTGAAATTATATTTCAAGAAGTTCTCAAGAAAAATTGCCCTGATATTCTAGAACCAGAGGGCAAAATAGAAATGGAAAGAATTCACTGATCACCTTTTGAAAAAGATCCCAAAAATAGAACTCCTAGGAACATAATAGCCAAATTCCAGAGTTCCCAGGTCAAGGAGAAAATATTACAAGCCATCAGGAAGAAAGAGTTTTAGTATTGTGGAAACATAATCAGCATAACACAAGAACTAGCATCTTCTACATTAAAGGATCAAAAGGCTTGGAATATGATATTCTGGAGGTCAAAGGACCAAGGATTAAGTGAAGAATCACTTACTTAACAAAACTAAGTATAATACTTTGGGGAAAGTGTGGATATTCAAGGAAATAAAGGACTATCAAACGTTCTTGATGAAAAAACCAGAGCTGAAGAGAAAATTTGAATTTCAAATATAAGAAGCAAGAGAAGCATTAGAAGGCAAAGAGGAAAAACAAATCATAGGGAACTTGTTAAAGCTGAACTATTTACATCCCTACATGGAAAAACGATAATTGTAACTCATGAGATTTTTCTTAGTATGAGGATAGTTGAAGGGAATATATATATATATATATATATATATATATATATATATATATATATGTATGTATAGGAGGGTATATGTGTGTATAAATATATATGTGTGTATATGTGCATACATGTATACATGGACAGAGGATGCAGGATGAGTTGAATATGAATGGATGATATCTAAAAAATTAAATTAATACATGAGAGAGGAATATATTGGGAGAAGGTGAAAGGGAGAGATAGAATAGGGTAAATTATCTCATATAAAAGAGGCACAAGACAATCATCACAATGGACTGGTAGAGAAGGAAGGTGAAAGGGAGAAGTCAACTTTACACTTATTGAATTTGGCTTAAGGAGGGAATAACATAAGCACTTATTTTGATATCCTACAGCAAAGTAAGGGGAAACAGGATAAAAGGGGGGGTGATGGAAGGGAGGGCAGATTGAGGGAGAGGGTAGTTAGAAGCAAACACTTTTGAAAAGGGAGAGAGTCAAGGGAGGAAATAGAATAAGTGGGGAGCAGGATAGGATGGAGGAAAATATAGCTAGTATTTCACAATATAACTACTAAGGGAATGTTTTGCATAAGGACATGTGTACAACGTATATTAATTGCTTGTCTTCCTAACGGGAGTGGATGAGGAGGGAAGAAGGGAAAGAATCTGTAAATCAATGTTTTAGAAACAAATGTTAAATGACAATTTTTTTACATGCAACTTGGAAATAAGATATACAGGCATTGGTGTATAGAAATCCATCTTACTGTACTCCAAAGTTATGATGGGGCATGGGGGAGGATAGACAAGAAAACAACTTGGGTGAAGGGGTATTCAGTAGGCTCATTATCTTGGGGTGTGGATAGGGGAAAGATGGGAAGAAATTTGTAACTCAAAATCTTATGGAAATGATTGTTGATAACTAAAATAAAATAATAAATTAAAAATCAATATGGATTAAATTATCAATGTCAACTTCTTAAGAAGCCTCTAGTACCATATCTTGGCATATTATTCTTAACCCTGTGCTATTTTGTGTTTTCATTGGTGACTTGGATAAAGTTAGGCATACAAATCATCTTCCTTTTAGATTAATTTAGCATGGAGATATAGTTAATATCAAAAGGGAAAATTTTGCTTTCAAAACAATATTTATAACATGATATGATTGACTGAATCTTACATGGGGAAATTTAATGTGGACAAATATAAAGTAGGACTCACACACACAGGTGTTTATGTATACATAATATGTAGAAGAAAAAGAGAAAATCTAAGGATCTTTGGATCAACTGAAAGACATGATTCCCTTAAAAGAGCAAAGACATTTAATTTCAATGTTTATTAAATGAAAAATCTCCATGTATTTAACAACTTAAGAAATCAGTGAAAATAAAATGAATCTATCAGTCACCTCTTAAATGTCACTCCAAAATCAAAATTCCAAGGGATATTATAACTAAAACCCAGAGTTTCTCAAATTAAAAAAATGTTGCAAGCAAAAAGAACAGCAATAACAACAACAAATAAAATTTAATTACTGAGAGAATACATTTAGGGTCACATGATGTAGCAACCATACCATGAAGGATAGAATTTGTCTTTGGAAACTCCAGAAAGCCAAGGATGTAGGCTTTGAACCAAAAATAACTTAACCAGCAAAATTGAGCATCATATTACAGAGGAAAAATGTACCTTTAATTAAATAAAGGACAAGTATCCCTGATGAAAATAATAGAGTTCACCTACATTTTAAAGTGTAGTTCAAAATAAACTGTTTATATTCTACAAGGGGGCATGATATATGTGTCTTCTTTGAACCTCTATTTTCATTTGAGGTCATAGAAGGAATCTAAATAGACAGGGAATGGTTCTATTATGTCTTGATGATATTAAAAGAAGAACGAAAAAAAATGAATAAGAGGAACATCATTTTGGCATGGAAAAAAGGAGGTTGCAGGAAAATATCTTAGAGTACACAAGTTAAAGTTTATCCAAACAAGGAGGATGGGATAATAAGAGAGGCTTAATCTTTTATTATTAGTAGTATTAGTATTAGTTTAGTTTTAGTTTACAAGATTCAGTTCCACTATCCCTTGAATTTCAGATTTCTCCCCTTCTCTCTCCTCTTTCCCACCATGGCAGCATGCGATCAAATACAGGACCTGCAAATACCTTCACATTAAACATTAGTCAGGTTGTAAAGAAGGAAACAAGGGGAAAAAAGAGAGAGAAAAAGGTAGTTTGATCAATCTGTGTACAAACTTTGTAGTTATTTCTCTGGATGTGGATGTCTCTTTCCATCATGTGTCTCTTGGAGTTGTCTTTTAATCTTGCATTGTTGAGAAAAGCCGAGTCTATCAAAGTTGGTCATAACAGGAGAGGCATATTCTTAAATTTCATTCTTACCTAAACTGGCCAAAGAATGCGGGAATGAATGTATCCATTTTGATAAATAAATGCATTTTCCTTACAGGTAAATAGGAAGGAAAGGAGAGAAGACAAAAAAAATAAATAAGAAAGATGTTAGATTAAGAGAGTAACTATTTCTAAGCAAATCAAACTCTAACTATTCCATAACAGACATAATGGACAAAAATAGTTTCATCTTTTTGGAGGGGTAAAGTTGAAGGAATTTGGTGGGAAATGCCTAACAATTCCCCTGGGGGGGGAAATGTTGGAAAAATATGCTATATAAATTTGATGGAATATTGATTTGTTGTAAGACATGATGCCAAGCATAGTTATGGAGAATCATCAAAAGATCCTTATAAACTGTTAGTGAAATGAGTAGAAAAAAATTATGGGAAGAAAACAGTATTCCAAAGCCATATAATTATAAAAGCCTTAAAAACTCTGATCAGATAAATGAGCAACAACCTTTCTAGAAGAATAATGGAAAACATGGCAGCCACATACTTTTTGAGAGATGAATGACTCAAAGTACAAAATAAGACTTGTTTTAAAATGACTTATATAAATTTGATTTGATTGACTATATAGGTTTGTAATTTTCTTTGTCTTTTCTTTCTCACTTGGAGGAGGGTTGGAAGGAAGAGAAGATAAAACTTTGCTGATTAAAGAAAATGAAGAGACAAGGATAATACTAAATCTGAGTGCCTAGGATGGCAGTGTTACGTTCAAAAGTAATAAAGTACAAAGATAGAAGTATTTTGGGGGAAAAATACAAAAAGTTCCATTTTGTACTTTTAAACTACATTTAACTAAATGTTAAAGGTTATACAATTTCAGATGTCCAGAGAGCAATGCAAAAGAAGTTCTGGTTGAACATATAGATCTGAGATGATATCTATATCTCAGGGACATGATGAGATCACCAAGAAAAATTAGTGTAATATGAAAAGAGCAGAAGGACAATGAATGACTTATTGCTATGTGGGTAGCCAAGAGAGTTAACGCAGCTACATTTTTTCTGTTATTCCTTATTTTGCCCTTGTATCCATTTGTATTGCAACCCTTACCCTCTTGGTTCCTTTCTGTTGAAATAAGAAGTATGGCTCTCTTAACTAGAGTAGGGTAACAAGAGATAGCTGACAAGATGAAAAGCCTTTCCTATTACTAACTCAGCTGCAAGACTGTTCTACCCTGCAAGCCCCCAGCAACAAGTCCTGTTCAATCCTGAGGTACCCCATACCCAATTCACCTCCTGCTTAAATTGTAACATATATAAATTTTGTCCTTTTTCCCTCATTCGCTGTGAGTGGGATTATTTCGCTGGAGAACTCAACAAACTCTTATTGGTTTCTACATTTAAGGTACTGTGTTAGGGCTATTGTTCTGTTTGAAGGGTTTTGGATATGTTTCTGGTTTGTTCTTTAATTGACTTTTTTTTTACAAATAGTTAGCAAGTGTTATATTAACAAACATCCAGAAAACAATCAAAAAAAGCAAACAGAAATTACAGAAGTGGTTTAATAGGTAGGAAGATAACTTTCTTGTAGGTGAGATAGATGTCTCAAATACCTAGAAACAAAAGAGTGAGTAGCAAGTAGAAGAATGCGTTCAATAGTGTCAAACACTAAGAGGTCAAGAATTAGGATGATCAAGAAAAGGCTGTTAAATTAATCAATTAAGAGATCATTATGACTGGAGAGAACAATTTCTGTTGAATGATGAGATTGAGAAGCTGAAGTTAAGTAGAGAGTACAAGAAAAGAACACTGAGGGACTGACTCAGAAAGCAGAATGCTTTCTCCAGAAGTTGGTCTATGTATGAGAGGAGACATAAGGGAATATAGCATGGATTGAGATTTTTGTTCGTGCTTTTTTTGTTTGTTTTAATTTTGTCACAAAGAAATAGTGAGTATACATTGAGAGACTGAAAATTCATGGGAGAGAGAATGATGGAGGGAGAATATACTGGAAAAGACATGATGAAATGGAGTGATTTATACACTTGGTGGGTTCACTTGCCAAGAAGAGTCACCTTGTCATGTGACCAGAAAGAGTTAAGATGGCATCCACATAAGAGCAAAAGATAACAGAGCAAATAGTGAAAGAGCAAACACAAAATATATTTAAAATCCACAAATAAACACACAGAAAGGCATCCAGCACACTGGATTTAGCTCCTGCAATGAAAACTTTAGGAAAAATATTGACAAGAATTACTCATGATAAGAAGAGGTGAATTAAATTTTCATCTAAACAAGTAAAGGTTGTATATTTATAAGTAAGAGCATATACCCTAGACAAGTTTAGGAATTCCAGAGCATTTCCTACTGGAAAACTGTAAACAAAATCATCGATTTGTTAACAGAAAATTATGAAAGGAGCTAGAAAACTTTAAATAGAATTAAATATACAAAAATGTAAAAGCATTCTAATTGTGTGTTCTACAAATATAATATATAACATTTGCAGAAATGCAGGAAAGTATGCATGAAGCCATCAAGAATTGAGGTATATGTGTTAAATAGGTAGCTAACAAAGTAATGACAGGTGATGACTATAATTGCATCATTTCCCAGTGAAATCAGAAAAATGATATTGTATTATAGAAATACATGAAACTCAACCATATTTTAAGCATCAAAAAGTGTTTCAAACTATTGAGGAATTTGCATTTCTTTGATCTGGAATAAATCACAGGCTTGCAGTTTGTTCATGCTCTCTCTTGATTAAATTCAAAGGGTTGTCTGTAGGATATATCTGAATTCCCTTGAAGAGATTTCTAGTATTCATTCTGAAAACAAAAGAAAAAAAATGAAACATGAGTCCCCAGCATAATTAGAGAAATTGGGTTTTGGCCAGTTCAGAATTTTCTTGACCTCACAAACAAATAAAAACAGTATGTGATATGTGTGATTCCTTATGGATTGAACAATACATTTATATATCTAAACTTTCTATTTTTCCACTGCTAATTTTTAAAATTTCAAAGCACTAGAGGATAAATGAGAATGAAGTTATATTATTTTCCCAATTGATCTGTTGAGTTCAAGTTTCATCTAACAAACTAAACTTAGAACTTTAAGTGGGGGGAGGGGAGATGGTGTGGCATTCTCGAAAATCCACATAGGCACAAAATACTTCTAGGATGATTTTAGGACTTCAAGGAACTACGGTACACACAAATATGTATATATGTGTATGTATATATATATATATATACATATATGTATATATAGAGATGTATATAGATGTAAATATGTGTGGGGGGGTGTGTGGGTGTGTGTGTGTGTGCATCCTCTAAATTACAGCAGAATCCCTCTGACTTTCTCAATGGCTTTTGAAATTTGCTAAAGTCATGGAATTCATTTTTTGTTGTTCTTATTGTTGGGTTGTTTCACTTGTGCTGGACTCTTACTGACCCCATTTGGGGTTGTCTTTTTACCTATGTATTTTTTTCCTTTAGGAAGTTGTAACCTTTTTATTAGTTAATTTATTTTTAGTTTTTACAATTCACTACTACAAGATTTTGAATTCCATATTTTCTTGCTATCTCTCTCTCCCCACCCATCCCAAGACAAAGTTCATTCTAATAGCCTCTTTCCCCCAATATGCCCTCCCTTCTATCCTGCTCCCCACTTCTCTTATATCCTTCTCCTCTATTTTTCTTTAGGGCAAGATAGATCTCTATACCCATATCTTATTTCATATAATAGTATCTTATTTCCCAGTTGCATGTAAAAATAATTTTTAAGTCATTTTTAAAACTTTCAGTTCCAAATTATCTCCCTTCCTCCCTCCTCACCTTCACTTCTTGTGAAGACAGCCACTTCAGTATAGGTTATACATATCTAGTCGTGCAATGAAAGACTAACTATATTTACCTTCATCCTATCCCATTCATTTATTCCATTCGTTCATTTGACCCAGTATCTTCTGAAAAGTGTTAGTTTCTGATTACCACCTCCCCAAATCTGCCACTCCTTCTTTTATCCCCTTAATTTCTTGTAGGGCAAGGTAGATGTCCATATCCAATTGAGTGTGTATGTTATTCCCTACTTAAACCAAATCCAATGAGTTAGGTTCACTCATTCCCTCTCACCTCTCTCCTCTTGCCCTCCACTGTAAATATTGAATTATCCTGATGTTGCTTCCATAATACTTGAATTATTTCATTCTGGCTGCTTACAAGATTTCTCCTTAACCTGGGAACTCAGGAAATTGGTTATAATATTCCTAGGAGTTTTCTTTTTTGAATCTCTTTCAGGTAGTGATTAGTAAATTGTTTCAATTTCTATTTTAACTCTGGTTCTAGAATATCCCTGCAGTTTTCCTTCATAATTTCTTGAAAGATGATGTCTAGGCTCTTTTTTGATCATGGTTTTCATGTAGTCCAATAATTAAAAAAAATCTCTCCTGGTTCTATTTTCCAGGTCAGTTGTTTTTCCAACTATATATTTCACATTGTTTTCTATTTTTCCATTCTTTTGGTTTTGTTTTATACTTTCTTTGTTTCTTATAAAGCCATTAGATTCCATTTGCTCCATTCTAACTTTTAAGGAATTGTTTTCTTTAGTGAGCTTTTGGACCTCCTTTTCCATTTAGCTTATTGGCTTTTAAAGGTATTTTTCTCCTCATTGACTTTTTGGACCTCTTTTGCCATTTGGATTAGTCTGTTTCTTCAGGTTTTTATATTATTTAGTATCATTTTAGGTCTCCTTCAGCAAGCTGTTGACGTATTTTTCACTCTCATTTCTCTTAGCACTTTTTCATCTACTTCTCTTACTTGACTTTAAAAATCCTTTTTGAGCAATTTCATGACCTAAGACCAATTCATAATTTTCTTGGAGTGTTTAGGTGTAGAGATTTGACTAAGTTGTCTACATCTGGTTGTATGTTTTGATCTTGTCACCAAAGTAAAATTCTGTACACTGAGTTTTTCCACTGTTTGCTTATTTTCCAAAAACATCACTTGATTTTTAAGCTCTTTGTTAAGTTACAATTCTGATTCCAGGGTGCAGTGTGTACTATCCCATGTTCCAGGGGTTTTGTGAATTGTTTACAGAGATAAGTCTAGGAACCTTTTAATTTGCAGTTCTTCCAACATGGTATGATCAAAGGAGAGGTGTTTACTCCATTCCTAGACTGTGCTCTGGTCTGTGAGTGACCACAGGCACTTTTTTGGCTTGGAAATGTGAGGAGAGTTTCCTTACCAGTGCCTCCATAAGCTCCACCACACCTTTGCTCCTCCTCACACTAGAACTCTCACCCAGTAGTGTGACTAAGATCCAAGCATGGTCAAAGAGAGAGAATTCTGCCTCAGCACCAGAAAAGAGATGCCTGTGATCCCTTTATGATCAGCCATACTGTGTGCCCCGATCCCCCCGCACCACACACACACGTGTCTGGGGGCTGAGAGCTCTGAATGCAGACACAGTTGCTCCCTCTGCCACCACCACTGCCCTGGGGCTGTGGACAGACCATGCATCTCTCTCACCCAAGTCCAAAAGAACTTTCCTACTGACCTTCTAATTTGTCTTTGGCTTTGGTGGGTTGAGAAGTCTGTAAACTGTCACAGCTGCCAGCGTTTCAATCACCTGAGATTTGCTCCAGGTTTTCTGGGGACTGATCTTTACTGGTATGTTTTGTGTTGGACTGCATTCCTCTCTCAGTCTGGTACAACAAATCTTTCCTGTCAACCTTCCACATTATTTTGTGCCAGAAATTTGTTTCATTCTGTCATTTTGTGCATTGTGTTGCTGTAAAATTTGTTTAGATTCATTTTTACAGGAAGTAGGATGAGTTTGTGTGAGAGTTCAGGCAAATTCCTGCTTTTATTCCACCATATGAATTCTGTCCCCTCCATTTTTTATTTTCTTGCCAAAGTTAATGGATCAATTTGTAATTTCTTTCTCTGGGTCAATTTTTTACATATTAGGAAACTGAGGTAAATAGAGTTAAGTGACTTATCTAGGGGTCATGCTGATAGTATATGTCTGACTTCTTATTTAAACTCTGGGAAGATGAGTCTTCCTGATTCCAGGTCCAGCACTTTATCTACTCCACCCTCTGATTAGGAGTGTGGAATTCATTATCCTGTGGTTAATCTCTTTATTGGAATTGTATTACTTTTACTTGGCTACAATTCTTTTTCAGTACAAAGGTCATTTTATTTCTTTGAGAAAACAGAAGTATTGTTTCTGTTATATATGGCCATATACTTAGAACAGCATACCTGCCCCTTTTTCTTCTTCATCTTGTCCTCAACATACTATTAGAAACCCTTTTAATTGTCCTTCACATTTTTTACTTCACCTCAGTTTATTCTCTTTCAATTTCATTGTCTTTATTACTTTGTTTGTTTACTTTTAGTTTACAAAATTCAGTTCCACAGTCCCTTGAGTTTCAAATTTTCTCCCTCTCTTTCCCCACCTCTCCCCAACCCCAATTCCCATGGCAGCATGCAATCAAGTATAAGATTTGCAAATACTTTCACATTAGACATTAGTCAGGTTATAAAGAAGGATTGTAATTGATGGAATGAACAATGAGAAAGAGGGAACAATAACAAAGAAGAAACAGAATGGGAGCAGGTAGTTTGCTTCAATCTGCATTCAAACTCTTCTTTCTAGTTCTTTCTCTGAATGTAGACATATCTCTCCATAATGAGTCTTTTAGAGTTGTCTTATAACCCTGCATTGCTGAGAAGAGTCCAATCTATAAAAGTTGGTCCTCACACATATGTTGTATCTGTAGTTGTGTACAAATTTCTCCTGGTTCTGCTATTCTCACTCGGCATCAGTTTGTATAAGCCTGTTGAGGTTAATATGAAGCCTGTCTGCTCCTCATTTATTATAACACAATAGTATTCCATTTCATTCATATGTCACAACTTGTTTAACCATTCCCAAATAGATGGGCATCCCCTTCATTTCCAATTCTTTGCCACCACAAAAAAGCTATAAATATTTTTGTACATATGGGACTTCTTCCCACTTCTTTGATCTCTTTGGGAAACAACCCTAGAAGTATTTATTGGTGGGTCAAAGGGTATGAAATTATTTATAGCCCTTTGGGCATAGTTCCAGATTGCTCTCCAGAATGGTTGCATCAGTTCACAACTCCAGCAACAATGCACTACTGTTCCAATTTTTCTACATCCTCTCCAGCATTTGCCATTTTCCTGTTTATTCATCTTAGCCTATCTCACCAGTGGGATATGGTACCTCAGAGTTGTTTTGATCTGCATTTCTCTAATCAATAGTGATTTAGAGCATTTTTTCATATTCTTGAGGATGTCTTCAATTTCTTCCTATGAAAACTGCCTGTTCATATCCTTTAACCATTAGTCAGTTGGGAAATGACGTGTATTCTTATATATTTTACTCAATTCTCTCTATATTTTAGAAATGACAGCTTTATCTGAGATACTGGTTGTAAAAAATTCTTTCCCAATTTTCCACTTCCCTCTTAATCTTGTTTACATTGGGTTTATTTGTACAGAAACATTTCAAATTAATGTAATCAATATTATCCATTTTGCATTTTATAATGCTCTCTAATTCTTGTTTGGTCATAAAGTCTTCCCTTCTCCATAAATCTGACAGGTAAGCTATTCCTTGCTTTCATAGATTGCTTACAGTATTAGCCTTTACACCTAGATCATGCAGACATTTAGACTTGCTTTTGGTATATGGTGTTAGATAATTGTCTATGCCCAGTTTCTATCATACTATATTCCAGTTTTCCCAGCAGTTTTTGTCAGAGAGTGAGTTCTTATCCCAAAAACTAGGGTCTTTAGGTTTATCAAACTGTAGGATACTATAGTCATTGACTGCTGAGTCTTGCGTACCCAATCTATTCCATTGATCCAGAACTCTATTCCTCAGGCAGTACCAAGTAGTTTTGTTGTCTACTACTTTATAATACAAATTAAAATCTGGTATGACTAGGCCCCCTTCCCTAGCATTTCTTTTCATTAATTCCCTTGATATTCTGAACCTTTTGTTCTTCCAAATGAATTTTGATACTATTTTTTCTAGCTCTCAGAGTAATATTTTGATAGATTGATTGGTATGGCACTAAATATGTAATTTAATATAGGTAAAATTGCCATTTTTATTATATTAGCTCTACCCAGCCATGAACAATTGATTTTTTACAATTAGTTATATATGATTTTATTTGTGTGAACAGTGTTTTTAGTTGTGTTCATACAGATCCTGGGTTTGTTTTGGCAGGTAGATTCCCAAATATTTTATAATGTCTACAGAAACTTGAAATGGGTTTTCTCTTTCTATGACTTGCTGTTGGATTTTGTTAGAAATATAAAGGGGAGCAGAGTCAAGATGGAGGTGTAGAAGCAGGAAAACACTTCAGCTTGCACATAGCTACCTCAAATGCCCATAAAATATGACTCTAAACAAATTTTAGGGCTCCAAACTCACAAAAATATGCCTCCCTCTGAAGGCAGCTCAGGAGGAAGGGCTCATTCTAGTGCACTGGGAGCTGAAACCAGCCAAGTCCAGAACCGTGGCTTTGCCCCAGAACAAGCAGGACAAGCTGCAGCTGGAGCCTTCAGGAGAGTGGATCAGTGGCAGCTGTGGCAGTTTCCAGAATTATCAGGCCATAAGAAACAAGGACTAAGTGAAAGGTCAGTGGAATTCAGCTAAATTTGGGGGAGAAAAGTGATCTTGCCAAACTGCCTCCAGGGCAAGGAAGCCATGGAAGAAGTGGACCTGCAGCAGCTTCCACCTGGCTACTTCAGAGCTCCTGGCCTGCAGACTGCAGGGGGGCCAAGTGATTATTCAAAGGCCAAGTGTTCTTGCGTTGAGCATGCTGGATCCAGATCATGGTCTTGGGTGGTGATCCTGGGGTATATTTTCAGTGAGCCAAAGCTGGTTGGGGCTTCACAAGCCTCATAATAGTTCTGGCAGCTGCAAAAAAAAACTCAGCAATTTGAGAAATAGCTTTCCCCTCTGAAAGCAGAGTTCCACAGAGCTAAAAAGACAAGTAATTCAATGGCAACATGAGTAGGAAAAGGAAGCAAAGTAAGAACAGCAATCAAACCCTAGAGTCCTTTTTTGGGGGGACAAAAAGGATTAAAGCATGGAACGGGAGGAAGACAACACAGTCAGAACTCCCACACCAAAAGCTTCCAAGAAACATAAAGATTGCCTACAAGCCATAGATCAGCTTAAGAAAGATTTTGAAAACCAAATAAGAGAAGTGAATGAGAAATATATAGGAATGCTGGACATTTATGTGGGTTGATTTTATATCCTTCAAGTTTACCAAATTTATTTATTGCATCAAGTAGGTTTTTGCTTTATTCTCTAGGATTATTTAATTGCATCATCATACCATTTGGAAAGAGTGATAGTTTAGGCTCTTCTTTGCCTAATTTGATTCCTTTGATTTCTTTTTCTTCTCTAATTGCTACTGCTAACATTTCTAGTACCATATTGAATAAGAGGGGTGATAGTGGACATCCTTGTTTCACCCCTGATCTTATTGGAAATGCTTCTAGCTTATCCCCATTACATATAATACTTGCTGATGGCTTTAAATAGATGCTACTTATCATTTTAAAAAAGATTCCATTTATTCTTATACTTTCTAATGTGTTTAATAGGAATGGATATTGCATTTTGTCAATAGCCTTTTCTGCATCTGCTGAGATAATCATATGGTTTATGCGAGTTTTATTGTTGACATGATAAATTATACTGATGGTTTTCCTAATATTGAACTATCCTTGCATTCCTGGAATAAATTCTACCTCTTCAAAGTGTATTATTCTTGTGATAAGTTGCTACAGTCTTTTTGCTAAAATTTTATTTAAATTTTTTTTCTGTCTATATTCATGAGGGAAATTGGTCTATAGTTTTCTTTCTCCATTTTGTCTCTTTCTGATTTAGGTATCAGTACCATATTTGTGTCATACAAAAATTTTGGCAGGACTTCTTTATTGATTTTCCTAAATACTTTGTAGAGTACTGGAATCAATTATTCTTTAAATGTTTGATAAAATTCACTAGTAAATCCATCTGGTCCTGGAAATTTTTTCCTAAGGAGTTTACTGATGGCTTGTTTGATTTCTTTTTCTGAGATAGGGTTATTTAAGTAATTTATTTACTCTTCAGGTAATCTGGGCAGCTTATATTTTTGTAAATATGTATCCATTTCACTGAGATTGACAAATTTATGTGCTTACAATTTGGCAAAATAATTCCTAATTATTGTTTTAATTTCCTCTTCATTGGAGGTATCTGCACCCTTTTCATTTTTGATACTCATAATGTGGTTTTCTTCTCGCTTTTTTATCATATTGACTAAAAGTTCATCAATGTTATTATTTTTTGTGAAAGCAGCTCAGTTTTATTTATTAATTCAAAAGTTTTCTTAATTTCAATTTTATTAATCTTTTCTTTGGTTTTCATCATTTCTAATTTTTTATTTAATTGGGGATTTAAAATTTGTTCTTTTTCTAGATTTTTTCAATGGCATGACAAATTCATTGACCTCCATTTTCTCTAATTTTTTCATGTTTGCATGCAAGGATATAAAAATTCCCCTATGAACTGCCTATGCTGCCTCCCACAAGTTTTGGTATGTTGTCTAATTACTGTCATTTTCTCCAATGAAGTTACTGATTGTTTGTATAATTTCTTGTTTTACCCACTCATTCTTTAGTGTCAAATTATTTAGTTTTCAGTTAGTTTGTAATTCATCTTTCTCTGGCCCTTTAGCGCATATGATTTTTATTCCATCATGATCTGAGAATGATGCATTTAATATTTGTCCCTTTCTGCACTGAATTGTGAGGTTTTTATACCCTAGTATTAGGTTTAATTTTGTGTATGTGTCATATACTGAGAAGAAGGTATATTCCTTTTTATCCCTATTCAGTTTTCTCCAGAGATCTATCATATGCAGCCTCTCAAAAATTCTATTTGCCTCCTTAACTTCTTTTTTTTTAGGTTAGATTTATCAAGTTCATAAAAGGTGAGATAGAGGTCCCCAATTTAATTTTGATGTCCATTTCTTCTATGTTTATTTCTTCCTCTAATCCCTTAACTTCTCCTACAGGAACTTGAATTCTATACTACTTGGTGCATATATGTTAATTAATGATATTGCTTAATTATAGATGGTGCTGTTTAGTAGGATATAGTTTCATTTTTATCTCTTCTAATTAGATCTATTTTTGTTTTTGCTTTGTTTGAGATAAGGATTGCTACCCCTGATTTTTTTTACTTTAGCTGAAGCAAAACATTCTACTCCAGCCTTTACCTTTGTATATCCCCCATTTTTACCTGTGTGTACCCACTTCTTTTAAATGTGTTTCTTTTAGACAGCATATTTTAGGATTATTGTATTTCTTCCATTCTGCTATCCAGCTCTGTTTTATGGGACATTTCATCCCATTTATATACACAGTTATGGTTGCTATCTATTTCTTTTCCTCCTTCCTATTCCCTCCCTGTTTATATTTTTGTATCTTCCATTGCCCTTCCCCTCCATAACAGTTTCCTTTTTGACCATATCATCCCTCAGTATATCCTCCTCGTGACCCCCCTCTTCAGTTACCTAGCCTATCCCCTTAGTACAATTCCCCTCCCTTTTAACCACCCACCCTTTTAATCTGCCCCCTTTACCCTTCCTACTGCCTGCAGAGTACAGTGGATTTTTATACTTATTGGACTATGTTATTCCCTCTTTGACCCCATGCCAATGAGAGTCAATTTCATGAAGTGATCTTCTCCCTCCCTCCTTTCCCTCTATTATAATGAGGTTTTGTGTCTTTTCATGTTAGAATCTTAAATTTAACTGATTATGTTGATCTCTCTTTGAACCAGAACCAATGAAAAAAAGTTAATATGATGTTCATTTCCTTCACTCCTTCCGTATAGTATATTTTTATGCCTCTTTGTGTGGTATAATTTACCTTTTTTCTGCCTCATCTTTTCCTTTTATCTCATTACAATCTCTTTGAACCCATTAATAAGATTTTTCTTCAAACCTCAGATTAGTTCATTTATACTCACACCCTCTATCTATATATATCCCTTTTAAATGTTGTGATAATCATATAAATTTCAATACTGACAGGTATCAGCTTTTCATATAAGGATGTGAACAGTTAGCTCTTATTGAATTCCAAGTTATATGCATGTGTGCATGTGTGTATGTGTGTGTTAGAGTGTGTTTTCTTTGGTTACCTTTCTATGTCTTTCTTGAGTCTTGTAATTGGAGCTCAAATTTTCCAGGGAGCTCTGGCTTTTTCATCAGCAAAGTGTGGAAGTCCCTTATTTCATTAAATGACCATCTACTCACCTAAAGATTATGCTCAGTTTTGCAGGGTAGTTGATCCTTGTTTGCAGTCCTAGCTCTTTTGCCTTATGAAATATCAAATTCCAATCCCTGCAATGTTTTTTTTTAAATTAACTTTTATTTTCTGTTTACATCATTCATTTCCACAAGATTGTGTTACAGATTTTCTCCCCATCTTTCCCCTACTCATCACCCCAAAACAGCAATCCCACTGTATACACCCTCTCCCAATCTGCTCTTTCCTATCTCCTCCCTCATCACTCCTTTGACTTTCTGGTAGGGCAAGATGGATGTCCATACACCAGTGCCTGTATATCTTATTTCCCAGTTGCCTATAAACATGAATAATACTAATGATAACAACAACAACAACAACAACAACATATTTTTGAATATTTGATTTTAAAACTTTAAATCCTAGATTCTTTCCTTACTCCTTCATCACCAACCCTTACTGGGAAGACAAGAAATTCAATACAGGCCATATATGTATAGTTATGCAAAACATCTCCACAATGGTGATATTGTGAAGGACTGACTATAATTCCCTCCCTCCTATTCTACCCCCACTTGTTCTATTCTCTACTTTGTCCCTGTCCTTTTATAAAAGTGTGTGCTTCTAACCTCTCCTCCACTCCATCATATCCCCTCTCATCCTCTTGCCCCCTACTCTCCTGAAGGGCAAGATATCCAATTTAGAGTGTGTGTCATTCCCTCCCAAAGCTAAATTCAATGAGAGTAAGGTTGACTGATTCCTTTTTTCCTTCCTGTTCTTCCCCTCCATTGTAACAATTATCCCTGGCCTCTTTAACATGAGAAAATTAACCCCATTCTGTCTCTCCCTGTCTCCTCTCATTATATTCCTCTCCCACCTCTCAATTTCACCTTTTAAATATCACCCCCTCCTATTCAATTGATCTTGTGCCCTCTGTCCATGTATACCTGTACCCATATATACACACACACTCACATAGGTATTCATATGCACCTATATCCTACTATATAGACACATGTGCATGTATACACACATATTTGCATACACATATGTGTAGATATCTATATGTGTGTATGCATGTATGTGTGTTTATACATATGTACACATATAGGTGTGCATGTATATATATATATGTAATGTTTATATACACACACATTTATATTCCCTTCAACTATCCTCATACTGAGAAATGTTTCATATCTTACAATTATTGTTTTTTCATGTAGGCATTTAAATAGTTCAGCTTTGATAAATTTCTTATGATTTCTTTTCCCTATTTGCCTTCTCATGCTTCTTGTATTTGAATGTCAAACTCTCTGTTCAGCTCTGGTTTTTTCATCCAAAATACTTAAAAGGTGGTGGCTAGGTGGTGCATGAATAGGACAACAGCCCTTGAGTTAGGAGGACCTGAGTACAAATCTGGTCTCAGACACTTAACACACATACCAAAAAAAACCTAGCCATGTGACCTTGGACAAGTCATGTAACCCCAATTGCCCTCCAAAAAAAGTAAAGAAAAAATTAAAAAGGAAAAAAAAGAATGCTATAAAGTCCTCCATCTCATTGAATGACCATATTTTCCCCTGAAAGATTATACTCAGTTTTTCTGGGAAGATGATTCTTGGTTTTAATCCTATCTCCTTTGATCTCTGGAATATCATATTCCAGGAATTTTGATCCCTTAATGGAGAAGCTGCTAGCTCCAGTGTTATCCTGATTGTGTTTCCACAATATTCAAATTGTTTCTTCTTGGCAGCTTGTAATATTTTCTCCTTGATCTTGGAACTCTGGTATCTGGATATATCATTCCTAGGAGTTTTCTTTTGGGGATCTTTTTTGCTAGGTGATTGGTGATCTCTTTCATTTAACATTTTCCACTCTAATTTTAAAACATCAGGGCAATATTCCTTGAGAATTTCTTGAAGGATGATTTCTAGATTTTTTTTGGATCATGGCTTTCAGGTAGTTCAATAATTTTTAAATTGTCTCTCCTAGATTTATTTTCCAGGTGAATGGTTTTTACAATGAGATATTTCACATTATGTTCTATTATTTCATATGTTTTGATCAGTTTAATAATGTCTTGATTTCTCATGGTCATTGGCTTCCATTTGCCCCAGTATAATTCTGAAGGAATTATTCTCTTCATTGAGTTTTTGCGATTCACTTTTCCATCTGGCAATTTTTTTTAAGGCATTCTTCTCCTCATTGACTTTTGAGTCTCTTTTGCCACTTGAGTTAGTCTGTTTTTAAGGGGTTATTTTCTGCAGTCAGGTTGTTAACTCTTTTTTAATGGTTTTCTTGCATCATTCTCATTTCTCACCCCAATTTTTCCTCCACTTCTCCTTTTTCATGTTTAATATCCTTCTCAAGTTGCATTATGACATGTAACCAGTTTGTATTTTTTGGAAGCTTTTGGTGTGGGAGTTCTGAGTGTGTTCTCTTCCTCCTGTTCCATGCTTTGATCCTTTTTGTTCCCCCAAATGGTATCTGAATTTGGATTGCTGTGCTTGCTTTGCTTCCTTTGCCTGTTCATGTTACCAATCAATAAACTTGATTTTGAAGTCTTTGTCTCAGTAGAACTCTGCTTCCATTGGGGACAGCTTTGTTCCTAATCTATGTGGTTTATGCAGCTACTGAAGCTATTAGTAGACTGCAGTCCCTACAGCCCCCACCAGCTTTGACTCAGTGGCCCCATTCCTCAGGACCACCACCCACATCCAAGATCCATATCCAGGCAAGTTATGGCAAAAGCACTTAGCCTCTGAATGGCCACTTGTCCCCCCTGCAATCTGCATGGTATATGAATGTAATGGAATACTGTTGTGCTATAAGAAATGGGAAGGAGATGGACTTCATAATTACCTGGAGAGGCTTACATGAATTGATGCTAAGTGAGAAGAGCAGAACCAGGAAAATTTCATACACAGTCACAGATACATCATATGTGTGAAAACCAACCTTGATAAACTCGACTCTTCTCAGCAATAAACAGTTAAAAGACAACTCTACAGGAGTTATCTATGGAGATAGTATATCTAAGGAGATATCTATGCTCAGAGCTCGGAAGCAGTCATGTGGAGGTGGCTCCAGGGCCATTGCTTCTGCTGCTTCTGGTTTGGGGGCAGAGGGCTACCCTCTCTTCTGTCCCCCCAAATATAACCAAGTTGCACTGACATTTCACTTTGTCTTTGGCACTTATGATTTTATAATTCTGGAAACCCCCATAGCTGCTGGTGATCCACTCTCCAAAAAGCTCCTGCTGGGCTGATCCAGGCCACCCTGAGACTAAAACCATTGTAGGGCTGGACTTGGCTCCCAGTGTACTGTAATGAACCCTTCCTGTCAGCCTGCCACCTGCCTTCAGTGGGAGATTGGTTTCCCTCTCACTTTGTAGGTTATGGAGCCCTAAAATTTGTTTAGAGTGATATTTTATTGTTTTTTGAAATGGTTATGTGGGGAGCCAAGAGTTTCCCTGCTTCTATGTTGCTATCTTGACTAGTTCCCCCCAATCTTTTAATGTAGAAGCTGCTAGGTCCTAATGCTGACTATAGTTTAGCAATATTTGAATTGTTTCTTTTAGGCTGCATGCTGTATTTTATCCTTGACCTTGCAGCTCTGGAATTTGACTAATGTATTTCTTGGAGTTTTCAATTTGTGATCTCTTTCAGAAGAACATCAATGAATTCTTTCAATAACTATCTTACCTTCTGATTCTAGGACCTCAACACAGTTTTCTTCATTTTTAAATTTTTTTTAAAATTTATTGACTTGGTTATTTACTTTTAGTTTACTAGATTCAGTTACAGAATCACTTGAGTTTCAGATTTGCTCCCCTCCCTTCTCCCTCCCCCCCATGGTGGTGTACAATCATGTATGGAATCTGCAAACACTTTCACATTGTACAATAGTCTGGTTGTATAGAAGCATTGTAACCAATGGAGTGAATAATGGGAAAAAAGAAAAAAAAGAAAAGAAACAAAACCAGACATGGAAAAGAACAATAGCATGTGTTGCTTCAGTCTCCATTCTTAGACTTGTAGAGTTGTGTTTTAACTGTTTGTTGCGGAGAAGAGTCCAGGTTATCAAGGTTGGTTGTTACACATATGATGTATCTCTGACTGTGTACAAATTTTTCCTGGTTCTGCTCTTCTCACTTAGCATCAATTTGTGTAAGCCTCTCCAGGTAATTATGAAGTCCATCTCCTTCCCGTTTCTTATAGCACAATAGTATTCCATTACATTCATATACCATAACTTCTTCAGCCATTCCCCAATTGATGGGCATCCTCTAAGTTTCCAATTTTTTGCCACCACAAAGAGAGCTTCAATAAATATTTTTGTAAATATGGGTCCTTTTCCCACTTCTATGATTTCTTTTGGATACAACTCCAAAAGTGATATTAGTGGTTCAAAAGATAAGCAATTATTTATAGCCCTTTGAGCATAGTTCCAGATAGGACAACTTTTTAAAACAATCTCTTAAAGGATGCTGTCCAGGCTGATTTTTTCATCATGGCTGTCTGGTTGGCTATTAATTCTTAGTTTATCTCTCCTTGATCTGTTTTCCAGGTCAGTTGTTTTTTCCAGTGAGATATTTTGTACTTTCTTTTAATTTTTTAATCGTTATGTTTTATTTGACTGACTCTTGTGGCATCATAGAGTCCTTAGCTTCAATTAGACTGATTCTAATTTTTAGTGAATTATTTTCCTCAGTTAGTTTTTGAATCTCCTTTTTATGTAGGTATGTTCTTCAGTTAAATTTTGAATCTTCTGTCCCAGCTCACAAATTTTACTTTTTAGGGATTTGTTTTCTTCAGTGAGATTTTTTTTCCAATTTAGTCAATGTAGATTTAAATTTATCTCCTACTTCTATCATTTGGCTTTTAAAATCTTTCTTGTGCTCCTCCAAGAATGCTTTTTGGGTTTGAGACTAGGTCATATTTTCTCCTGTGGTCTCAGGTGTGTCTGTAGAGTCCATGTTGTCCTCTGTAGTTGGTTGTTCTTGCTGGCTATAATAAGTTCAGATCAATTTTCTTTCTTTTATCTTCTCAGCTTCCTCTTTTCCCATTGTGATTTCCTAATTCCTGATTTCTCATGCTGGGAACTAAGGGCATGGTTGTTGACTTTGTGTGCTGTAGCCTCTGAGTGTCTATACTGAGTGTCCAGGACTCTCAGTGTTTCCCCTAATTTAGGGAGGTGTGGTCTAGCAACTTCAGATATCTGTGTTTATGCACGCATGGTACAGCTCAGGCAGGGTCAGCAGCTGGCAGCCTACAGTACTATGTCTTCAAATTTCCCTAATAGTGGGAAAGACAACCTGGGCTTTCGTTGTTAGGGCTTACTGGCTCTACCATCCCGGACTCTGGGAGCTCTTGCTAGTTACCTGAGGTGGTGATTTTTGGGACCCCTCCTACCCTTCACTTCAGGCTCCTTACTGCCTCAGTTACATCCTTTCTCTGTGAGTCCTAAGCCTGAGGTTATTTCAACTATTTAAGTATTTTACTCTGTGTGGGACATTTATCTCTGGGTTTTTTGTGTCAAGGAGGGGGAATTGGAGGAATTAGGGGGTTTACTCTGCCATTTTGGCTTCTGGAAATTCAGGTAGCTGATTTTTAAACTTCCAGGCTGTGGGTTGATAGCCCTAGGAGAAGCTGCTGTCACTGTTGTGGGCCCTGCCCTTTCTTGTACCCAGCTCTGACTGATCCTCTGTCCTGTGGCGAGATGGCTGCAGATCATCTTTGGGGTGGGTGAGTCTGCTGTCTAGAGCTCCTTCTCACTCAGTTGTAGTCTGCCATCTGGTCCACTCTGCTGTAGCACCCACATGCACTGGGCTCCCTCTTCCCATACTTCCCTGGTCTGGGAATCTGCCACACTTTGTCTCCCAATGCATTCTGTCACTCTAAAATCCATTCAGATTTACTTTTTAAGTTTGGTGATGGAGTTCATGGAGGAGCTTAGAAAAGTTCTTACTTCCTTCCCACCATTTTCCAAAGTAAGGTTTCCAGTTCTATTGTGCTACAGTTTGAACAATCAATCCACCATTTTAGTACCTGAGGGTTTTCCAATTTCATAAGACTTACCTGAGATTACATTACTCCAGGATAGTGTATGAGAATCACCCAAATGCCATGATCAAATATAGGATTAAGACTGAACATATACTGGTAGTGTAGAAAAGAATAAAGTAAAACAGATAGATAAAAATAAATATAAAAATAAGTTAAAGATATTTTTTTCTCTTAGTAAGAAGTACTTATGAGGTAGTAAACCATGATCCCAGGCAAAATAAGAACTAAAGTAGATTTAATTGAAAGAGAAAAATTTGGAAATTACACTACATATCAGACATTATTCAATGTTGTTTTAGACTATTTAAATTAACTAGATAATATAAAATACCTGAGACTGTACCTACCAAAACAGAAACAGGAACTATGTGAATATAAAAATAAAACATTTTATATAAATACAGTTAGATCTATACAACTGAAGTAATATTTATTGTTTCATGGGTAGATAAAGCCAATATAATAAAAATGACATTTTTCTTTACCTAACTAATCTATTTAGGTAATTCCATCTCAATTAAATTAATAAAAAATCAAAATTACTGAGTTAGGAAAACATAAAAAATTCATTAGGAAAAGCAAAAGATCAGGAACTTTAAAAAAATGTGAAATTTATAAAAAGATACCAATGAAGCAGATTCAGTAGTATCAGACCTTAAAACCAGTTATTACACAAAAGCATTGTTGAAATATAAAATGGGTAATTTTGATTATTTTAAAGTAAAATTATCTTGTATCAATAACATTGATGCAGCCAAGAATATGAAGAATGTAGAACATGGGGGAAGAGGGGTGCAGTAAACTTTCAGAGACAGTCTCTTAGATAGAATGTTATTGGGTTAGAATATTGCTAGGAAATGATGAGCTGGTCGATATAGGGATGAAAGCAAAACAAAACATGGAAAGACTTCTATTTAGGAAGGACAATGCTTCAGAGAAACAGATGACAAGTGGAAATAACAATATCAAAATCTTACAGGTGTATGTATGAGCATATATGGGTATATATATGTATGTTTACATGTATGTATCTATGTTTGTATGTACAAATATATAATTTATGCATATGTTACTTAATATATAGGGTTTCATGAATTTGAAATTTATTGCTTGAATGGAATGTTCTCTTATGTTCTACTCTGTACATGGCAACTTTTTTTTTCTCTTTCCTTTTTTGTGTATTTAAGTTGAAAATAAATTTTAAAATGTTCAAAAAAATAAAAATTACTTCATTTAGTATTGTCCATTGCTAACAAATAAAATTATTTTTCCAAAGGTTCAATTTGTTTCCTCTTTCTAAATGAAGGTAAGACATAGGAGTTGAAGACAAAGTGAAACTGACAAAGAAGAAAGGAACTGAAAAATTAAATCATCAAATGGCAAGAAAAAAAATCTAGGGGACAGAGTCAAGATGACGGAGTAGAAACAGGACTTTCATGCAGCTCTGGCTTTCACTTCCTCCAATATATGTAAAAAAAAACAAACTCTAAACAAACTTTGGAGCTACAGAACCCACAAAGTGATAGAGAGAAACAAATCTTGGGCTGAAGGAAGCCCAGCAGGTTTGGAAGAAGAGTCCATCACAGCACTGGGAGCTGAGTGCAGTCTGCTCCACACCTCTAGACCATGGTTTTAGCCCCAGGGTGGCCCTGAACAGCCATGGCTGGAGCAGACTTCTGGAGAGTGGATCACCAGTAGCTGGAGTGGGTTCCAGATTTCTCAATTCACAAATGCTAAAGAACGTAAAAGGTCAGTATGGAACTTTGTTCAAACTGGGGTAGCACAGTTCTGCTGCTACCTCTGGAGCAAAAAGTGTCTTGGCAGGTTTAGGGAGGGTCTTCAGGAGGAGTTAATGAGATTATACTCCAGTAAATGAGAGAAGTTGTTGGAGTCCACCTGGAGAAGACAGACAGTGGTGGGTTAGGCCAGGTCAAGGTTGTAACATTTGATTTGGGTATAGATATTCTGATAAGCTCAAAGGTGGGAAGCAGATGAACAATGGAGGACTAAAGTAATAAGAGTGAGACATTTGGGCCTACTTATAATGAAAGGCTTATGGCTTCAAGCAAATGCCTTATCAAGTCTTGTACCTCATCAATGCAAGAAAATTATGAAAAGCAAGTCAACAGCCTGGTAAAGGAGACCCAAAATATACTGAAGAAAATAACACCTTAAAACATAGACTAACTCAAATGGCAAAAGAGGCCCACAAAGCCAATGAGGAGAAGAATGCTTTAAAAAGCCAAATGTTTTGATGTGGGACTGGAGCTCAGTAGAGAGACTGGGACAGAATATATAAATCCATGAATCATCTGTATAGGATTGATCATTGAACCCATAGGATTTGAGATCACCAAATGAAATGGTACAGAATGGAAATACAATGAGGATAGACGTTCTTTTTAAAAGTTTGACACTGAATGTGATGACCTAAAACAACTGCAAAAATACTCATGAAGGAAAATGCCATCCACGTCCAGAGAAAGGAATGTGGAATCTGAATGTAGATCAAAGCATATTATTTGCTCTCTTTTTTGGTTTTATTTATCTTTGTTTTTGCTTCCTCCTTTGTTCTAAGTCTTCTATACAACCAGACTAATGTGAAAATATGTTTAATAAGAATGTGTATGTAGAGTGGATATCCAAATACATGCTGTTTTGGGGAGGAGGGAGGGGAGAGAGGTGGAGCAAATTTAAAACTTAGGAAAGTGAATGTTGAAAACTAAAAATAAATAAATTTTTAAAAACTTGACACTTAAAAAACAAACAAAAAATAAAAAGCCAAATTTACCAGATAGAAAAGTAATTTCAAAAACTCACTGAATAGACTAACTCCTTCAAAATTAGATCGGAACTATTAGAAGCTAATGACATTATGAGAAATCAAGATACTATAAAACAGGTCCAAACAAATGAAAAAAGAATAGAAGGCAATGTGAAATATCTCATTGGAAAAACCACTGACCTGGAAAACAGATCCAGGAGAGATAATTTTAAAATTACTGCTCTACCTGAAAGCCATGATAAAAAAAAGACTCTAGACACCATCTTTCAAGAAATTATCAAGCAAAATTGCCATGATATTTTAGAACCACAGGGCAAAATAGAAATTGAAAGAATTTACTGATTGCCTCCTGAAAAAGATCTCAAAAAGGAAACTCCTAGGAATATTACAACCAAATTCCATGTCAGGAAGAAAATATTGTAAGCAGTCAGGAAGAAACAATTTGAATATTGTGGGAAAACAATCAGGATAATGCAAGAACTAGCAGCTTCTACATTAAGGGATTGAAGGGCTTGAAATACAATATTCCCAAGGTCAAAGGAGCTAGAATTAAAACAAAGAATCACCTACCCAGCAAAACTGAGTATAATGCTACAGGGAAAAATATGGCCATTCAATTAAACAGAGGACGTTTAAGCATTCTTGATGAAAAAAACCCAAGCTGAACAGAAAATTTGACTTTCAAATATGAGAAGCAAGAGAAGCATGAGAATGTAAACAGGAAAAAGAAATTATAAGGAAGTTATTAAAGTTTATTTACATTCCTACATGGAAAATGATCATTGTAACTCATAAGACTTGTTTCAGTATGAGGACAGCTGAAGGGAATGTGTATACACACACACATACATACACACGTATGTGTGTGTCTGTGTTTGTGTCTGTATGTATATATATACATATACATACATATATACACATATAAGGTATACATATTTTATATATATGTATAGGAGGATGTATGTGTATGTGAGGGTGGGCATTTGTATATTCATGTATACATATACAGAGGGCATATGATGAGTTGAATATGAAGGGATGATATCTCAAAAATAAAATTAAGAGATGAGAGAGGAATTTATTGGGAGAAGATGAAAGAGTGTGATAGATTAGGGCAAATTATCTCATATAAAAGAGGCAAGAGAAAACTGTTACAATGGAAGGGAAGAACAGGAAGGCGAAAGGGAATGCGACAACCTGATTCTCATTGAATGTGGCCTAAGGAGGGAATAACATACACACTCAATTGATTATTTTGCCCTATAGGAAAATTAGTGGGTAGTTGATAAGAAGAGGGATGATAGAATAGAGGGCAAATAGAGGGAGAGGGTAGTCAGAAGCAAACATTTTTGAAAAGGGATAGGGTCAAAGAGAAAATAGAATAAGGAGGGTGTAATGGTATGGAGGGAAACATAGCTAATCTTTCACAATATAACTACTATGGAAATGTTTTGCATAGCTACACATGCACAACCTATATTTAATTGCTTATTTTCCCATTTGGGGCAGGTGAGGAAGGAATAGGGGAAGAAAATCTGGAACTAAAAGTTTCAAAAACAAATATTTAGATTTTTTTTACATGCAGTTGTGAATTAGCATATACAGGTACTGGGATAAAAATACCCACCTTGCCCTACTAGAAAGTTTGGGGTTTGAAAAGGGAGGACATAAGAGAGAACATATTGGGTGAAGGAGTATTCAGTAGGCTTGCTATTTTGGGGTGGGAGGTAGGAAAAAGATGGGGAAAGAAAAATTGTAACTCAAATTTTTGTGGAAATGAATGTTGAAAAGTAGAAATAAATAAATTAATTAAAAGAAGAAAAAATATTTAATGAACTCTCAACAAAGAAAAAAATGTAATGTGTGTTTTTTGTGAAGCATAATTAAAACATTGAAATACAAGTCTCAGAAATTTCTGATTTGTCATTTAATAAGTCTACTATTAATGAGTCTTCATATCACTGAATAAATATTTTAGTGTGTTTCTGTATTACTATGTAATGTGCAAAAGCACCAAATATCATTTCCCATAACATATTTTGGGAAGTTAATGTTATATATTCTTTTAACTTTATGAATTCTAGAATATTAATATGTTATGAGAAGGGCAAGAAACTCTGAAGTCAACGAAAAATGCTGACATTAATACAGTCCATTTACAGATGGTTTTCAGAGCAAGAGTACCTCAACAATCTAAAGCTTTCTTTACTGTTTTTTTTTGCTTGGGAAGAACTACTGTGCAAACACAAAAATTAAATGAATTCGTCTCAAATGAGTCTGTGATCTTCTTATATTAATGAGTACCTTTCAAAGATACATCTTGGAAGCCATCTTTCCTTTGTTATCTTTTGAGATTCTTGTCCATGGTTTCACACAAGTTCTCTAGAGGGAATCTAGTCAATAGGCTTTTAGTTTTCTTCACTTTCTTTTGACATCACAAGGGTCTTGCATTAGTACCTTCTCTTATTGTCATGTGACTCTTTGATGAACACATTTCCACTTGTCATAGAGCATTGTGTGTGAATGTTGGGGTCTTAAACATACCCATTTCCATTTATATGATACTGTCCTTAGTATTCTGTCTCATATCCTATATGAATACATATTAAATGTTAGTATTAAAAAGATGAGCTGTTAGACTGTTTTTAGAGCTTTAAAGTTTTGTTAAAGTTACCCATTTTGCTCTCTTGCTTTTTTTCTTCCCATTTCTGAGACTAAATCATTATCTTTTATATGCTGGCTTGCCAAGATACACATATTCTTGGAAAGGTCTATGCACTGTCCATCTAAATGAATATTGAAATTTGGCACTGGATATTCTATAACCACTTGTTATTTTCTTTATGGATGGCAGCCCAAATTCCTTTGACTGATTACATAACTTTTTGCAGGAGGTTTGGGAATATTGCGGGGTTTGATATAATTAGCACAAATGACTTAGTTGCTGACTCTTTTACACCCAGATGGTTCTTATAGATGCATCAAGATCATTCAGGATTCCTGGGAAGCAGTGGCAATAGAAATATTCCTGTTCAATTACTCTCTATTAATATATATCAGGTGGAGAAGGGATATGTGGGTTTAGAAAATTCATTTGCTTCTAAAATGGCAGAGATCCAGTGAAGAATCCTGGTTGAAGGAGTACCATTTCTGGAGGACTTCACCATCTAAATATGAATTCACCATCTAAAGACCCTTCTTCAACTTTATTAACATTTTGTATAAAGGGAGAATTTAACACTTAGGCTAGTAGTTAGTAAATTAACAAGTACTTATTAGTAAATTATGTAGTTTACTATGTGTCAGATATTGTATTTTTAAAAGGGTAATATTTTTAGTGTGAATGTGTCCCAAGATTTCTATCACATTGTTGATAACTTTCCCTTCTTCAGGCACATTAATCCCTCAAAATCTTTACAATTGTGTCAGAACCAGGACAGATCTCCTATGTATTGGTCTGATCTGACAGGAATGGAGAGGTTATATTTTAAGTGTTGTGGTTCTTTGTTTCAAATACAATGCACCTAAAATTAGTATTTTCCTTTAAAAATAGATGTTTTAGCTTCATTGTTTCCTTATATTTGGAGAAATGTTTTATGAAGTCTATTTCTTTACTTATCCATGGCTCCCATAGTATATAAAAGAATGTGCTGCTGTAGTTTTCAACTGAGAGCTTAAATAATTCACCATAAAATTCCCAGTTTAAATTTTTTCAGGGATTTGCAAATTATCTCATTTGAAACATGTTTATTCCTTTAAATAGGTATTTTTCTCCTAAAGGGCAATGAATAGAAAGGAAAAAAAACTTCTTCAGTTATTTATGTTTAAAGGAATTATTCTCCAATTTTATCAGATACAGATGTCTTTCTGTGAGAATCAACTCATCATACATATGTAAAGCATATTGCAAATGTTAAAGTGCTACATAAATGCTAGATATTATCATTAATATTTATTATTTCTTTGATGTATCCTTTGCTAAATGTAAAGCTCCTTCACATACTCGAAATATAACAACCTATTCAGTTATACTGGGCAATTCATCAAATTTTACTTAATGAATACTATTTCCAAGAATGGATTCGAAACACATGGCAGAAGAGATACCACATGCCTGTTTGTAACTTTCATTAGCCTATGTTCTTGGTAAAGGCAATTCAAACCCTACTACAATCTAGCCAATATTTGAAGGGTCATATTGGCAGAACAGTAAAGAAACCAGTATTACTAGATTAAAGAGGGCATGGCTAGGCGTAAGATATAAGAAGAATGGAAATGGAGGACGAAGATGTGTTATGAAAGGCTTTGAATACACCAGTGAATTAATAAATATGATGTGATTATACCTTTCTCTAATATACCCTTTCTCTGACTTGATGAACCATAGAATATTACCCATCACATCTTGATGTTAAAATATATCTTATTTTTTTTCTCCCTGTGATACTATTAAATTAATCTATTAACAAGCTTTTTTCTAAATTTTTTTTCTTTCTATTTACTGCAAATAGCCAGGCATTGAAGACCATGAAGAAGTTTTCATAATTTATTTAACTTTAGGTAGGTAAAGAGATATATTATGGGGGCGAGCCAAGATGGCGGCATAGAAGCTGAAAGGTCCCACAGCTCCCACACCGCCACCCTAAACACCCATAAAATATGAGCCCAGATAAAGCCTAGGACTCTCAGACTCACAAAAATACAGAGACCACACCTCTCACTGAAGGCAGCTCAGCAGCAGGGGCTCAGCGCAGCCGCAGGGAGTGAAGGCCGGAACAGCCTGAAGCCGAGACTGTGGCCAGGCCTGGAACGGTGGGTAGGAGCCGGAGCCAAGCCCCGCAGCCAGTCTGCACAGGTTCTACAGCCTCCAGCACCTCCACATCTGCCAAGGCATGAGGAATGGGGACGGGAGAGGGGCAGCTCGCACCACAGCGAAGCAGAGACCCGGCCAGCCCAAAACCACAGCCAGGGCCAAGCTAGGCCCCAGGGCAGCCTGGAGGAGCTGAGTGTCCCAAGCTCCCAAGCCTCAGCGTGAGTCTACTTCAAAGAAAATCTAAAGCACCTGCCTAAGGGATCTTCAAATCCTCAGAGACAGGTTAGTGAAAGTGAAACTGTGAAAATTAATTTTGGGGGGTAAAGCAGTTTGGCCAATCTGCCCCCGGGGCAAGGAAGCAGTGGGGGAAGGGAACTGCTGGAACCGCAGAGGTGCCCATCAGGCTGCCTCAGAGTCCCTGGCCTGCAGACTCCGCAGGGGGGCTGAATCGATTGATCAGGGCCAAGTGCTCTTGCGTTGAGTGGCCTGGATCCAGAAAGTGGTCTTGGGTGGTGGTCCTGGGGTGCACTTTCAGGAAGCCAAAGCTGGGGGGGACTTGCAACACCCTCCAATAGCTCCAGGAGTTGGGAAAACCCCAGCGATTTGGAACAGACCTTCCCCCCTTGGAAGCAGAGTTTCACAGACCTAAAAAAACCCACCAATTAATTGACTGGCCAACATGAGGAAGAGGAAGCAAAATAAAAACACTGATAAAACTCTAGAATCCTTTCTTATGGATAAAAAGGGTCAAAGAGATATATTGTGATGGAATTGTGGGCAAGACATTCCATCTTCCTGGGATCCAGTTCCTCATCAATAAATCATGAATCAAAAATCTAAGGAGACAGAGCTATAGATAGAGCTTTATATACATAAAGAATATATAGATATAGACACAGAAATGATAAAAAGATATAGATAGGTAGATAGATAGATAGATACATAGATAGATAGATAATTGGATATATATAGATCATATAGATTTTGATATGTTTATGTTAGAGATAGAAATAGATGCTATAGATATAGATGTGCATGTCTGTATACACAAATACATACATTTGGACTCTATTGCATTTGTGTCTGTCTGTTATGTCCTAGATATAGGGAACTCCTAGTGGGGAAAGCTTCCTCCACCAATACAGAGCTATATTTTCTCTGAGTTTGGAGAGATCACAAGGAAAGCATAGTTTTAGTGACTTTTTTCCTGGTATGGAAATCAGTTCTGTGAGAAGTAGGATCTAACCACTTCTTCTTGGCTTCAGAGGAAACTCTATTCATATCTCTTGTTATAAAAGCCAGAACTGCTCTAATAGCTATAATTTATATAACACTTTAGACTTTTCAAGTGTTTTGCATAATTAACATTAGGTCATCACTGCCGTGCTGTATTACAAGTATCAAAGATATTTGCATCTCCATTTTTTTAAAGGAGGAAAGAGGTTCAGATAATTTGAGTGACTTTGTCCTTGGTCACATAGCAGGTAAATGTCAGAGGCAGGATTAGATCAGTGTCTTCATTGTTTCAGGTCCAGCATACTAAGTACTGAATTAAAGTACTACCTTACTCCTATCCCACAGAGTTGTGGGGAAAGCAACTGGAAAAACATAAAGTTCTACCTAGATATATACTAGTAATGTATAAGTCTTCATGTGATTATCAGTAAATCTGGGGAAAGCTCATTGAACAGAAATAGAGCATTTGACCACAACATCCTTAATGAAGTTCTACTTTCATGTAAGAAAATCAAAAGTTAAAAGTCTGGAGCACCTGACCCCAATATCCTTAATGAAGCTCTATTTCTGTGTAAGTTCAACAGAAATTAAAACACTCATCACCACTTGGTCTGTGACCTGATTTATTTTTCTAATATTTTGAGGGAGGAATAGTTAACCGGTTACAGCTATATAAATTTTTAAAAAATTAAAAAAAAAAAAGAAATGGAACCTGGAGGAATTACAAAGCCTGTGATTTATCTTCTCCCTCTCCTAGGCCCTTTCACATTCCTGGCACAGAGATAAGGAAGACAAGCAGTATTCATGAACCTGTACTTAGAACAGCAATAAATTATGTCCCCATTTGAGAGGCCATTTACTAAAAATAAAAACAGAAAACAAAGGTTAAGAGCAAAATCATTACTCAAAAATGCCCCACCACAGTAGGTGAAATGAGACTGGAAATTTAGAAGAACACACCAACCTCTTCTTGTCAAGAATATCCTTCCCTGACTCTTTCCACAGAAGCCCACGATCCCAGAAGTGAGATTAAATGTCCTGTCTGACTTATTTATTAAGTGCAGGATCATTTCAAGTCAATAAAGTCACAAATAATGATGGTGATACCAGAAGACACAAAATAAGAACACTAAAGAAATAACATAATCTAAAATAAGCACAGGGAGAGGAACCAAGAAATAAGGGAGAGCTAACAAAAACCATTTTCAATTGCTATCAAAATGTCCAAATCAAGATATAATTATGAAGTTTGAAGAAAATCATTAAGAGGAATACTTTCAGCTCTCCAGATACTGATATTTTAACTGTCTTCCCTCATTCCTACTTCCATGATCATGATCATCAGGAAGGTACAGACCATTTTCACAATGTGGGTAAAGCATTTGTAACTTAATAATATTTTTGTTCTTAGGATGAGAGATGTAGGAATTGCTGGCCCCTTGAGCTGTGGTTAAAGAGAAAAAACAAAATAAAATAGTGGATGAGGAAGCAGTACTGAGGGCAAATATGGTATCTGGAGGCTTAATTTCTGAAAGACAGTAACCAGGGAGACAGAGCCACACTTTTAATAAATGAATAGACTTCCTATCATGTCACACAATTTGTGAGTAAACAAAGCCCTTGAGAGTTATCACTAGGGGCTGCTCTTTTTGCCTTTGCATGAGAAAACAGTTAGCACAATAAATGTGTTTAGGTTTCATCCAAGTAGCAGATAAGTTTCTCTTACCATTCTTTGCTGTACTCAAGCAAGAATGCTATAAATTTCAACCATCTACTGAAAAAAATCTCTTTATTTTCTTGCTGAGAGCACATTATGGGCTATGATTTATGGAGTTAAGATAAAAGAACTGGTCTATTATGAAAAGGTTTCCATTTTCATGGAGAAAATGCTTCTGTCCTAATTTATTACATAGTAGTAATAAATAAATACATTCCATAAAGTACGATTTGAATACTTTGCCAAAAACAGAATGTCATGACAGTATGGCATCTGTAGACTATAGGACAATCTTGAAGCCATTACTTTGGAAAAGAGCTAGAAATACTAAGTCCTTTGTAAACGATGGTGTCTTTTAACTCTGTGAAGAAAAAATTTAGACTTCTATATTGCAGTTTCAGAGAGGCAGGATGGTTTAATGTAAAGAGAGTTGGCCTCAACATCAGTATGTGATGCAGGTATGGCATGGCATATACACTCCAGTTCTGTCTAGGTTCCCTTAATTTCTGGGTACATTCACAAACCTTGTGATTATGCTGGCAGATTAGGGTGGTTCCATGTACCATCAGTCAGGTGCACAGCTCTTCCTCAATGCTCTGATCTTCTGCTGGATGGAACAACTTCAGTGTATCTGAAGTAAAGATGAAATTACAGCTAGTATGCAATTTTTCTACTTGCCAAAAGCCAGGCAGGTTATATCTGGCCCTCAGGGTCCTAGGGTAGTCTAAGGTGTTTTGTGGTGTCTCTTTTCTATTGCTATGAATTTAATACCCCACCAGATTGATTTACTCCCATTGCTGTGGGCCAGTAAATTTGATGTTTCAGTTTTATTTAATTACTTTACATCAATTAGCTTTTACCCAGGAATATTTACATTGAATATATAACAATATGAAGGTAAATATATATGCCGTATGTATATATATATATATATATATATATACACTATTATATATTATAAATATAATAGTAAATATAATAAATATATGTTAATAATAATAATATTATATATATATATTTATTTATTTATTTATTTATTTATTTATTTATATATATATATATAATCTCTACCTTTGCACCTCCTCCCCCCAAAATTTGGGGCCATATTAAATACAGTCAAATACATTGTGCTGGGATAAGTATATTAACATAAATTCAACTGTTATCCACATTCTTAAGCATTTAAGCAATTTTTATTAGCTTCACCATGCTGAAATATGGACTACATAGAATAAATGCTTTCAAAATATAGAAAGTTGGTGGAAGAAATTAAAGCTATGTGGGAAAAGAATAAGGTCCATGCATTGTTGACAAACATTTGACCAAACTTGATCTAAAGATGGTTTCAGTGAGTTTATGAATATGAGCTTAGATCCCATTACTCTTTTTCAAATATAAAAACAAACAATGGAATAATTATTTTATCTACCTGGCAATTAGTCCTTAGAATATTTAATATGTAAATAATTCATGTAAACTTCGAGTAACATTGATTCTACTCCGAATTCTAATGATCCGCTACATTCTCTTAGTTTGATTATCTATCCTCCTTAGGGTCTGAGGGGTACCCTGAGTGGTCAGAGATGACTATTGTCTTTTGCTTGATTGCACCAATGTGCCTTCCCCTTCACCCCCAAGAAAAGAAAAGAGACAGTAATCAGACAGAAATTAAGTCCCTAACCGATATTTATCAAGCATTTTTTTCTGTGGAAATATCCTATAATAGAGATGTTTGATGATCTTTTCCCCCTTTGCCTCCAAAATATTAACAATTATGTAATGAAGCTATAAACTGCCTTGTTAAGGTGCTCCTTTGAGTTACTGAGTTTAAAAGGAAACAATTCAGAGAGATATATTAAGAGTTGCATCTGACAGTTCCCGCATTTATCAGGCCAGAGGAAAGAAGGAATAAGAGAAAAGTCAGTGCATTTTGCTAAATTTGCAGGAGAAGAGAGGTCCGGGCCAAACTGCTCCCAGACAAGGAAGCACTGAGAGGCTAGCTGTGGCAGCAGAAACAGCTGAAAGCAGCAGAGGCCTCCACTGTGCTGCTTCAGAGCCCCGGCCTGCAGATAGTAGGGGGGCTGAGGCGATTGATCAGGGCCAAGGTCTCGTGTTGAGAGGCCTGGATCTGGATCAAGGTCTTGAGTGGTGATCCTGGGAAGTGCTTTTAGTGAGCCAAAGCTGGGGGGCTGCAGCACCCCACTAATAGCTCCAGCAGCTGTGAAGGACCCAAAAATTTGGGACAGAGCCTTCCCCTCCAGGAAGCAGAGTCCCACAGAGCTAAAACAACCAAGCAATTAACAGACTGACCAACATGAGGAAAAGGAAGCAAAGAAAGAACAGCAATTAAACTGTAGAATCTTTTTTTGTGGACAAAAAGGATCAAAGCATAGAGTAGGAGGAAGACAACACAGTCAGAAATCCCACACCAAATGCTTCCAAGACACTGGAAGAATGCCTACAAGCTATGTATCAACTTAGAAAGGACTTTCAAAACCAAATAAGAGAAGTGGAGGAAAAATTGGAAAGAGAAATGAGAATGATGTGAGAAAGTCATGAAAAGAGAGTCAACAACCTGACTGAAGAAAACAACACCTTAAAGAGCAAATTAATTCAGATGGCAAAGGAGGCCCAGAAAGCCAATGAGAAGAAGAATGCCTTAAACAGTTAAATTTTCCAGATGGAAGGAGAGTGTCAAAAGCATTCTGAAGGGAATAATTCCTTCAGAATTAGAGTGGAGCTAGTGGAAGCTAATGACTTTATAAGAAACCAAGATACAAATTAAACAGTTACAAAAAAAAAATAAAAAAATAGAAAGCAATATGAAATATCTCCTTGAAAAAACCACTGACCTGGAAAATAGAGCCACCAGAGAAAATCTGAAATTATTGGTTTACCTGAAAACCGTGATCAAAAAAAAGGGTTTGGAAAGCATCCTTCAAGAATTTCTCAAGGAAAATTGCCCTGATATTTTAGAATCAGAGGGCAAAATCGAACTTGAAAGAATTCACCAATCACCTCTTGAAAAAGATCCCCAGAAGAAAACTCTTAGAAACATTATAGCCAGTTTCAGGAACCCTCAAGTCAAGGAGAAAATAATACAGACTGCCAAGAGAAAACAATTTGAATACTTTGGAAACACAATTATGATAACCCAGGATCTGGCAGCATCTACACTGAGGGATCGAAGGGCCTGGAATATCATATTCCAGAGAGCAAGAGAGTTGGGATTAAAACCAAGAATCAACTACCCAGCAAAACTGAGTATAATGTTCCAGGGGAAAATATGGTCATTCAGTGAGGTAGAGGACTTTCAAGCATTCTTGATAAAAAAATCAGAACTGAACAGAACATTTGACTTTCAAACACAAGAAGCATGAGAAGGTAAACATGGGAAAGAAATCAGAAGGAACTTATCAAAGTTGAGCTATTTACATGCCAATATGGAAAAACGATAATAGTGACTTATGAAACTTTTCTTAGTATGAGGATAGGTGAAGGGAATACAAATATATACGTACATACATACATATATATATATATATATATGTATAACTACACATATGTCCATATAGAAGGGTATATATGCATATGAATACATATCTGAGCATGGGTATATATGTGTACATAATGGGTTCAGGATAAATTGATTAGGAATAGATGATACTTTAAAAGGTGAAATTCTGAAGTGGGAGAGAACTTGAATGAGAGGAGACAGGGAGAGACAAAATGGGATTAATCATCCCATGTCAAAGAGGCAAGGGATAACTGCTACAACTTTACTTTCATTTACTCTCATTAAATTTGGCTTAGGGAAGGAATGACACAAACTCTAAACTGAGTATCTTGTCACACAGGAAAGTAGGGGGAATGGGGATATGAGGGGCGATAATGGAGGGAAAGGCAGGGTTGGGGGAGGGATACTGGAAGCATACACTTCAGTAAAGGTCAGGAACAGGGAAGAGAACAAAACAAGGCAGGGGGTGCGGTACAGGAAGGAGGGACATACAATCAGCCTCTCACAATATGTCCACCATGGAGATATCCTGCATAATTACACATGCACAGTCTGTATTGAATTGCTGCTCCTTCCAGTGGAAGTGGGTGACAATGGAGGAACAGCAAGAATCTAGAATTTAAAGCTATACAATCAAATGTTAAAAAAACAAACATTTATTATTATTATTATTATTAGTAGTAGTAGTAGTAGTATTAGTATTAGTATTATTATTAACTACATGCAACTGGGAAATAAGACGTGCACGGACTGGGGTAGGGTGACCCTCCTTGCCCTACCAGAAAGTTAGAGGGGTGTTGGAGGAGGACCTAGAAGAGAGCAGATTGTGGGAGGGGCTTTGCAGTGGGATCACTGTTTTGGGTTTGGGGATGGGGGAAAGAAGGGGAGAAAAACTGTAACTCAAAACCTTTTGGAAATGAATGATGTAATCAAGAAAATAAATTTAAATTAAAATAAAAAGAGTTGCATCCTTCAATCTGGTCATTTTTATTAAAATTTAGAAAGTGTGGGGGTGGCTATGTGGTAGAGTGAATAGAGCACTGGCCCTGGAGTCAGGAGGACCTGAGTTCAAATCCGGCCTGAGACACTTAACACAAAAACTAGCCATGTGACCTTGGGCAAATCACTTAACCCCAACTGCCCTCCGAAAAACAAAAAGCAAAAAAAAATTTTTAAAATTTAGAAACTACTAATTGAATAAGACAGGAAAGTGATAGAAAGCATCAGCAGCCATTTACAATTATTAAAAAAAAAAGCTCAGAACACAAAATTACAACTCAGTCTTACTTTTTATCAGAAGCTCAATAGGTCAATTTAATAATGATTGCTAATTTAGTACTACCAGTAATAATAACTGGCATTTCTATTATTATTATTTAAATTCACAAAGCACGTTACCTGTATTATGACATTTAAGTATCAAAACATCTTTGGACTTTAACTGTTTGAGCATCAGAAGAGATCTAATGGATCTTGGATTCCAACCCTCATTTACACATGAGGAAATTGATACTAAGTGTCTTGCCTAGGGTTCTCTCAACTAATAAATTACTGAATGAGGATTCATATTCAATTTCTACTGACTTTAGGTCCATACCTCAATTGTGTCATTAGCCACATTTTTGGGGGGTCAAGTTTTTATTTTATTAGTATAGAAAACTTCCCCTGAAAAAATATCCATCTACAAATACAGATAGATATAGAGATATAGATATAGATATAGATATAGATATAGATATAGATATAGATATAGATATAGATATAGATATAGATATAGATATAGATATTTCCAAATATTTCCAAAATTTATTTTCTGGGAAATTTTCCTGGAGTACTAAGTGGTTTTGACTTGCCCAGAGTCTATACTGTTAGTCTGTGTCAAAAATAGAAACTGAACCCAATCCTTCCATATTTGAAGGTCAGATGTCTATTCCCATTTTACAAATTAGAAAACTAAAGCAGAAAATGCTTTGTTTGTTTGTGGTCACATAGCTAATAAACATTGGAGGCAAAATTTGAACCTAAATCTTCCTTTCTCCAAGGCAATATTGCCTCTCTCTTGAGTCAAAATTAGGTTAATTCAATTAGCCTATTTCTTATCCTATTATATGTCAAAGTATTTCTTTGAAATATGATGAAGCTCATCATTAAGCATCTGTCTACAGTCACTTGACAAACTTGGCATTTGCCTTTAATTCCTACATATTTGTATTTTTTGTTCTTCTTTATGAACACATTTGCAGACAATGAAATCTGTCTCTTGCCAGCTGGAAATCCCAGTTTGTCAAGGCTTTCCATCAATAGCAATATTTTCAAGCAACTCTGCTGCATTGGCAGGTTCAGAAATGGTGAAGTAGAGCACAACTAAGTTAGTATGATTCTCTGATAAAGTTCATAAGTTTGTGTGTAGAAGGGAAAAGGATATCATCTATTTATTCTGCTCTAAGGTAGTGACAAGGATTTCTCCCCTGAAAAATTTCCAATTAAAATCATCCCAGTCCCTGGCACAAATATTCAGCTTAATCTAGTGTCTGCACTCTGTCCATTACAGGAACCTTTGTGAGATAAATGACATTCCCTTGTGCCACCATCTTTACCACATAAATTGCCATTTTAAAATGACATATGATTAAGATGCTGGTGAATAGTGATTTCTTGAATTTATCCAGAATAAACAAATCAGAGGTGCGAAAATTATTCTATATCAAACTGATGTTTCCAGAGATTCTGTCTAAACTAGGTGTGATGCTAGCCAAAGTAGCCAGAAAAAGGAAGAGAAGAACTTACTGAATAAGTTTAAACTTATAAATCATACTCAGTGACATTAGCACCATAAGCTAAAATTTTGCCATCATCTCCTCCTGATCTGGGAGTCAACAATCTTCTGATGATGATGATGCAAATAGGTGGGACATAGAAAATCAATAAGAAATTCTTCCTTTCTTAGTCGTGGGCTTAGTACATCAGCTCTTAAATATTTTGATACTAGGAATCATTTACACTCCTTAAAAATAACTGAGGGGTGGCAGGGTGGTGCAGTGAACAGAGCACCAGCCCTGGTGTTAGGAGGAACTGAGTTCAAATCTGGCCTCAGACACTTGACACACTTACTAGACAAGTGACTTTGGGCAAGTCATTTAACCCTAACTGCCATCCAAAAAAAAGCAAAAAAATAAAACAAAAACCTGAAGACACCAAAGAACTGTTGGTTATGTGGGTTATATCTATAAAATTTTGCCTCATTAAAATTAAAACTGAGAAATTATTAAATATATATCCATACATATATTTATTAACTAACTCACAATAACTATATCTGTTTCATATTAATATAAATAAAATTTTAGGGAAACCAATAATAGCTTCCAAAATTTAAAACAAAAAGTGAGAAGAGCAACATTGTTCTACACATGTTTTGTCAATTTTTGAAATGTATAGTATAAGAGAAGGCAGAAGGATTTTCATATCTGCTCTGCATTCAATCTACTATAATATATCATTTGGTTAAGCAATATGAAGAAAGTATAAAGTCACATAGATATATAACTGGAAAAGGGGGATATTTTCCTTAAAAATTGTTTATTTATTTACATTTAGTTTACAATATTACAACATTCATTTCCACAATCCCATCAGTTCCAAATTTTTCCCTGTCCTTGTCTTTGGGATATAGATCTAGCACTTGTATTCCTGGATAAAAGGTTATGTACAGTTTTATAGCCCTTTGGGCATAGTAGCAAATTGTTCTCATGAATTGTTGGATTAGCTCATAAACCCACCAACAGTCCTGCATCCATCATTTTCCTTTTTTTTTGTCACATTAGCTAATCTAATAGATATGAAGAGGTATTGTAGAGTGAGTCTTGTAACTCTTAACAAAAATGGCTTCTGTGAACACTCCAAATATTCACAAGTGCTGACTTGCATGTGGTTTGGGCCATTATATGTCTTCACATCAGTAGTAATTTCTTAATGCTGAAGAGAATTATAATAAGTAATAGGGAAGAACTATCTTTTTGATGTTGCATACAAAGGAGTTGCCTCCAATTCCTTTGGTTTGGGTTGTATAAGGGAGGGCAAAACACGGATTCTGGTGTGAGGGAAAATCCATTTGTTTGATTTTTAATTAAGACCTGTTTTCTCTGGTCCTATGCAAACAATCTGCAAAAAGTTAATTTGAGAACCTCCTTTGAGGTACTTATATTTCAAACCCTCTTTGCACAAATGCAGTACGCTTGTCAGCTTAGGACTACAGCTCCCTCACACAGAAGCATTTTGAACAAAAAAACTGTGATCCTTACTAGCTACATCCTACATTTGATACTGCCATGGGAGTCCAGCTTGTTTTTGCTCACTTTGGAGTAATCATTTTTTTTATTTCATTAAAGTTGTCAAGGGCTTGCTGAACTAAAACTTATATTTTATAATGGGTTCAGCCCTCAGTGACAAATCCTAATCTGGTTCAGAGTATTCTCCCTAAAAAAAAAATCACTGTCATTCCTTGTGGCAGGTGAATTCATGAAAAACATCAAATGAAAATGGCAGTATTCACTCCAAATACTTCTTTCTGTATTGAATATGAAATAGTCACAGTCCATATAATTTTTATGATTTTATGAATGCTAAAAACATGACTTAAAGGAAGAAAAAGGCGTAGAAGAAACATAATAAGTTAATTTTTTAATTGTTGAACAAAATGTCAAAATGAGCCCTAATTTTTTCCATTGATTATTACAAATCCATTGATATGGCTTCACAGTAATTTCTTACTTGCTGACTGCTAATATATAGAGTGTTTGCTATGGATTGGGAAAACCATTTTCTATTAAAATATATTAACTATATAATAATGTCAAGAATAACTTAAATATTATAAGATATCTTTCAGGGAGATGGTTTCTTTATTATTTTGCATGGTCTAAAGTCCATGATCATCTCTCCAACATAGACTTTTCAAGTTAAAGAGGGAGTTGTACCAAAACATCTTATTGTTTCTTTGATGTTCATGACTGCCATCAGCTAATTGGTTCTGGCAAACATATATATTAATATTTTCCCCCTTATGGAATCATTCTCCAAATGATGAAAAAATATAATTAAGGTGCAATAAAATGATGGTATTAATACATGTCAAGAGATGAAAGTGACTGAATGCTTTAAGCAGGAATCCAGTTGAACTATGGACAGAAGTGATGCTTCTAAATATCTTGGTCTCCTCCAGGCAAGACATATCAAGCATAACATTATTACCAAAAAAGATATGATTATATATATGTCAAGAGAACTATTGAAATACGGAAATACAATTCAGTGGAAAAATATAATTCACATTTTCTGATAGAGAGGTAAAAGACACCAGATGCAGACTAAGAGAAATAGTTTTAGATGTGTGAGAATTTGTTTTCCTTGACTATATACATTTGTTACTAGTGTTTTAGTTTTCTTTCCTTCCAAATGTTTGCAGAGCAGGAGAGAGAGAAAAATAAATATTTGTTAATCTGAATTTAAAAAAATGTTTAACTTGGAGACAAAGGCAGTCAATCTTGCCAAATAGTTTTAGAACAGTAAAATGTATCCTAACAGTCATTTACAGTATCTTAATAAAAGCGACTCATTGTTAATGAAACACATATACCATCACTGTAACGAAGATATGGAAATATAAGAAACGTTCCATTAAAGAAGCAAGACAATTTCAGTTTATCATGTGTTCTAATAACAAATAATAAATAAATTATAAACTTATAGCAGTACTTCTAATTTCACGTAGATGTCACTTTAAACACTAACAAAAGTTTAAAACAGGTTTACTTCATTTTATTTGTAAAAGGTTACCAATATTATCTTATATCCCAATGGAGCCTATAAAATGGTTAAGATCAAGATGAAAATTCAAAAGGCCCTCCTTTGGTAGCATCAATATGAAACCAACCAATATGTTGACAAATAAAGGCCAAATAAATAACTATGTCATATGGTTTCGGGTATAGGAAGGGAAGAGAATAGGGACTTATAAAGTATGTATATTCTAGGCCCTCTGCTAAGCTGTTTTTACAAATATTATCTCATTTGGTCCTCACAACAACCATTAGAGGTAGGTGCTACTAATATTCCCATTTTACAGTTGAGCAAACTGAAACAAACATAAGTTAAATGACTTGCCTAGGGTCATACAGCTAGCAATTATCTGAGGCCAGACTCAAATTTAAGTCTTCCTGACTTCAGGCCAATTTTCTACCCACTACCAGTTCCCTCTATGGTTGTCCACTATGTTAAAATGATACATCATTCCATCTATCAATGACCCATTTCAAAATTATACCTGGATGGAATGTATTGGCTTAAAGTTTGAAGCAGTCATATTTTCCCACATTTTTGAAAAAAAAAACAGTTGTTTGCCCACTTCTGGTTCAATGATCTTCTTTTTCATTCATTAAGGTAGTTGGAATTTTCAAGAGAGATTTAATAATCACATTGACAAAATAATTCTGTATATCCAGATACATATTTTTGTAGTATAATGATTAAGTAAGAAATACTTATGGGGGAGACTAGCTGGTGTAGTGAATAGAGCACTGGACCTGGAGTCAGGAGGGCCTGAGTTCAAATGTGGCCTCAGACACTTAACAAAAAACTAACCTCAACTGCCCTACCTTCCCCCCTCCAAAAAGAAAAAAAAACAAATTCTTATGAGGGCAATGGCAAGACAGTGGATTAGAGGAAGCAAACTAGTGAAACTCTCCCAACCTTCCCTTCCTAACAACTTTAAAATAACTCATAAAATGTAATTTTGAAGTGATAGAGTAAGCTTTTTTTTCCAGCTTAAGAAAACTTAGGAGATGAGCAGGAGAAGTCTACTTCCCTGGGCTGGGTGGAGAACAAGGAAATCTGCATCAGAACTAGCAGTGGGCCTTGGAAACTCTTTCAAAAGTTACAACAGCAGCAACTTTGGGATCACTCAGCAGCTTGTCAGAAAGAGAAATCAGGAGACCTTTTGCTGACACTGGATGCAGCTGCTGTTGACTGGTAATTCTATTGCCCATAAGCAGTTCTGGGTCACAGTTTCAGGATGGAGAAGAGAACTTTTAATCTGTCAAGAGGGAGCAGGAGTTCTGGTCTTATTTCTAGGACAAAGAGAAGTGCTAGTGCATGTGGATACAGAACAACAGGGAACTTCAGAATAGTTCCAGGGACAAGAAGAATACCACTTGTCATTACAGGGAGTGGGGACATATCCAAGGTAAAGACCAAGATTCAGACCAGGAGATCAGTGATCATATCTCTCCCCACATAATACCACCTTGGAAGCACCAAAAACTTGCAGACTCACAGAACATCAGAAAACAGCAATATAGAAAAGTCTAAAGCTTGGCATAATGCCTCCCCACCACTCCCCTATGAAAGCACAGCATAGCTTTTTTTATTTTTTACATTTTTTTTTTGGAGGACAGTTGGGGTTAAGTGAGTTGCCCAAGATCACATGGCTAGGTTTGTGTGTGTGTGTGTGTGTGGGTGGGTGTATGTGTGGGTGTTAAGTATCTGTGATCAGATTTGAACTCAGGTCCTCCTGACTCCAGGGCCGCTGCTCTATTCACTGCGCCACCTAGCCACCACTACAGCATAGCATTAATAGAACATTCAAAGTGAGGGAATAAATTGTTACAATGAGCACACAACACAAAAGAACTTGGCCATAAAAAGCTACTACTGAGAGGGCAGGGAAAACCAAGCTACAATCTCAGAACACAACAATGTGAAAACACCTGCAAGCAAAACCTCAAATAAAAATGGTAATTGAACTAAAGCTTATAACTAATACTTAGAAGAGTTAAGAGAAGAAATGAGAGTGGTAGAAGAAAAACAGGGGAAAAGAAATGAGAGAATTGTAAGAAAATTATGAAAAGAGAATGAATAGTTTGGTAAAAGAGAGACAAACATAGTGAAAAAATAATACTTTAAAAACAAAATGGAATTGTCCTAATGGTAAAAGAGACACAGAAATTCACTAAAAAAAGAACTCCTTAAAAAGCAGAATAGCCTAAGTAGAAGTGAACTGGAAAATAGATAATTTCAGAATAATTGAACTACTTGAAGTCATACTAAAAAAAAATTTAGAAAAGAACTCCAAAATCACATTGGAAGAAACTATAAGGGAAAACTACCCTGATATCCAAGAACCCGAGGGAAAATAGTAATTGAAACAGTCCATTCATCACCTACTGAAAGATATTCCAAAATGAAAACTCTCAGGAATGTTATAGTCAAATCCAATAACTGCAATGTCAAGGAGAAAAGAGTGTAAGCAACCAGAAAGAGAACAAAATAAAGGCAAATAAATAGTAATCACAACTGGGAATGTGAATCAAATGAGCTTACTTATACAATGGAAAGAGTAGTATCAATTAGAAACCAGAATCCAACAATATGTTGCACATATATAGAGAACTGAGTTAAATTTCTAAAATCTATAATTGTTTTAATTAATAGCTGTTTTTTAGAAGAACACAGAGATACTATCTATAGTCTTATGGATAAACTATCTATATTCTTATGAATAAATGCTCTAAATCACTATTGATTAGAGAAAAGTTTACTAATATAGTTCTGAAATACTACTTTTGACTTAAAATGACTGATATTGGAGAAGATGTAGAAAAATGGGTACATTAATTAACTGGTAGTGAAGTGAACTGGTCCAACCATTCTGAAAAACACTCTGGAACTATGCTCAATGAGGTATATAAAACTATGCATACCTTTGATCTAACTAAACTACAATTAAGTCTATGCCCCAAAGAGATGAAAGAAAATTGAAAAGGGCCTAATTGTAGAAAAATACAGCACCTCTTTTTTTGTGTGTTGGGAAAGTCTTGGGAATTATATAGATACTAATAAATTGAGGAATAGCTGAACAAATTGTAGAATGTGATTGTGATGGAATACTATCATGCATAAGAAATGAGGGAGGTTGTCTCAGGGGGAAACAAAATAAAGATATTTAAAATAAATTAATAATATTCAAAAATACTTATGATGTGAAATGCTCAGGTGATATATTCATAGGCATACAAATGCGTATATGTATATACAGGCATACATATACACATATATCTATGAGTGAATATATGATATATATGTGTGAATATATGAGTGAATATATAGATATACATGTATACTTATGGGCACACATATATACACATATACACATACATATCTGATGTCTTTTGCCTTAACAGCTGAGGTTTTTGTATTGAACCTTTAAAATAATTAATCTCCCTTTAGACTAAATAAGAAATCAGTTCAACAAAAGATCCAACATCTCACAGTATATTCATTTAAAAAACTCATAATAGGTCTTATTCTTCTCCTAAGGGAGGATATTATGTCTTCTGGCACATTCTTTAAAATAATTTTGGTATATTTTGTATTTACATGACATACATTTCTCTTATTCATCCCTCTAAGAAAGCTATCTTTCATACTCTTTTTTTAAGAGGAAGAAAAAAAATGGCGTTGAGCAAAATTAACCACTACAGCAAAAAAAAAAAAGTCTGGTGTTCTATGTAATGTCTGACACTCATTGTCCCTACTCTCTGCAAAGAATCATGGTACCTGTCATTATAATTTCAAATCATTTTGTTTTTATTGATGTTTTAGGCTTTATTCTAATTATGTTGAAACAATAAGCAGCAAGATCTCACAGTACAAATATTTGGATTTGAGAAGATCTCATTTAAAATAATTCCTAAGAGATTTTTTGGCTTTGTGGTTGTGGGCAAATCACTTAATCTCTCTGTGCCTCATTTTGCATATCTGTCAAATGGGGCAAATAATAGCATGTGAATCTCAGGGTAGTTGTGACAATCAAATGGCATAACAGATTCAAAACATTTTGCAAGCATAAATACACAATAATAATGCTAGATGTGATTTATTGTGCATATTGTTTGCCTAGCTCAATTTAATTCACTTTCAATAAGTTCATATAAATCTCCCCATGGCTTTCTGTATTTATCATTCATCACTTTTTACACTACTGTGATATTTTATTACCTACATGTGTCACATGAAACTACTCTCTAAATGAGGACCATTCACTTTGTTTACATTTCTTTGTTACTACAAAAAATAGTGCTCCTATAAATATTCTGGGGTCTTTCTTTTAATTAATGATGCCTTTAGGCTTTATGCCTAGCAATGAATCCCTGGTTCAATGGATATGGATATTTAAGTCACTTTCTTTGAGTAAAACATCCCTCAATCCAGGAACAAATCAGGCAAACAATGAACCAGGCTCTTTGTGGAAGCTGAGCATTTCAGAACGTTCTAGTCTGAGCCAGACCCTTGAGAATGTGCCATATTGGGGAGTTAGGAAGAAGGGATAACAGAGGTATTTTCTCCCTCCCCTCCACCCTTGAAAATTAACCATTTGATTGATGAGTCTAGAAGAACTAAGAGATGAAGTAACTGATTGAAAGCAGAGACATTTACCTATCTGATTGCTCCTTCTCATTCAAAGGTGTTCTCTGTAGTTTTATTGACTGGGTTAAATCAATATACAAGCTTTTTTAAAGAGTTGACAGAGCTTGGGGTAGATGTTCCAGGAAGAATTTCTCTTCTTCATGTCGCTTAAACTATAAGCAACACCAGAAAGTGAGAACCCAAATTTTCCACCCCCAGATACCTTAGGTGCCTGTGAAGAACCAATGCTTGTAGCTTACCACAAAAGGAAACTGGAAGAAGAGAAAGGGAGGGTATCAGTAGATACCACAGCAGGAGTGAAATTCCTGAGTGGTTCCCAAAGCACAAGACCTAGAGTGAGTTTTTCTTTGCTAGGGCATGGAAGCTGTTGCAGAAGTGTATTGAGTGTTTTAAGTTTTGGGGTTCTCTGATCTTAATTCTAGATAGTTATCTTACTGTGTTTCTTGCTTTCCAATCCTATTGAATCACTTGTAATTTTTCTACGTGTGTGTATGTATATATATATGTATATGTATATATATGCATATGTATATATGTATATATGTATACATGTATATATGTGTATATAAATGTGTGTGTATATATGTATATATGTGTGTATATATATATATATTATATATAATTTCTGAGCGTTCTCAGAAGAGGGAGAAGGGGGGCGGGAAGGAGAGAGAAAGGTCAGAAAGAGAGGGCAGGCTTGGCAGAAAGGTAATCAGTATGCTTGCCATCTTGGGGTGAGAGGTAGGGGAGATGGGAGAAAATTTGGAACTCAAAATCTTGTGGAAATGAATGTTGAAAACTAAAAATAAATACACACAAAAAAGAAAAGAAAATGTCTAGTTCTCCATCTTGTTGGTCATTGAACTTGGATTCAATACTATATTATTTTAAAAACAGGATTAATTATGTTGATAAAAATTAAAAACTGATAAAAATTACTTATTTTAGTGATCAAATCAATTTAATCATTTAAAATGTATTATTGAATTTACTTTTAAATGTGCTATACTCAGAAGTTTCTAATCCATTTATATCTCTACATATTTTTGGGAGATACTTTTTTATGTCCAATATCAGTAAAAACACACAAACAAGCCAAAAGTCTAAGTGGATATTTAAGCATTCATTGGTACACATCTCTATATGCCTTACTGTACTTTAAAATATAAACATATACTGCTGAAAGAAATTGAATTGTCTGAATTTCTAAAAACGCAGTACAGATTCTTTTCCTACTCCTCTCAAATACGTAACATATAATCATACATAAAGAAAAAGAAACTATTGTTATCTGCCTGTGTAACCTTGGGCAAGTCACTTAACCTTTTTGGAACTCAGATTTCTCAGCTGTAAAATTAAGGATTGAACTTGATGGCTTCTGAGATGTATTCCAATTTTAAATCTATGATCTTATGCTCTCTGATGCTTGTCTATTTTTCAGCATTCCTCCAAAGTACCTGCATGTTATTGTATTGTATTATGTGAGTAGTGCACTGGGAGAAAAGACAAGTAAATTTTGAATTCAATTGTATTACGTTAATGACATGTATTACTAAAAACAGAAGCTGTTATTACAAATACTTATGAAGAAAATTGACCCCCTTCCACTCTTTCTAATATACTTCATCACAGTGGAAGACTGATAGAAGGGGAAAAAAGCCCAGAATATGATTGCAATACTTTACTGTCCTTCAGAGAGTTTATGAGAAATCATGGAGGAAAGGATAATAATTATGCATTTAAAATGATCAAATACTAACGCTGCAAACTTCACAAGTGATGAAATGGTGAAATAAATTGCTAGTACTCTAAACCAGACACATTTAGATTAACAATACTTCTGGAAGACAATTTGATAAATGCCTCAGTTCTAACATAGTGCACACTGTCCAGAATTCAAGAGCCTTTGACTCTGGTCTCCTGTTTATTAATTGGACCGGTGTATGCCGCTGCATTATAAGATGCTGTGAAGTTAGCAGGCTCAGCCTCAAATGCATACAGCTATTCCTGCTTATGAAACTCAGAATTTCTTAGTATCCCATGTGGATGTTGTGGCTGGGGGCAATATGGCTTTCAGCAATGCCATTTTAAAATTCTATCCATATACCTTTTCCCACACTGTGGTTTATATGTGAAAAAAAGTATTTAAAAAAGACAACTTAATAAAAATGAAGACAATTAGACATATACCACAATTAATAATAGCTATAATTTCTCTAGCACTTTGCCATAGTAAAATATCTTATACATATCACTTTATCTTATGTATCATTGCAACAACCCTAACAGGGAGGTGCTATCTATTATTATCCCCATTTTTCAGATGAAGAAACTGAGACAAACCTAGGATAAATATCTCATACACGGTCACACAGCTACTAAGTGTCTAACCATATATTTGGACTTTTTTCTAACTCTACGTCTAATGCTCTATCTAGTGCCTCCTAGTTGCCTTTATTATAATGAATGGGATTTCTTATTTCTTATCATTAAAATCATGAAAAATCACCTTAGTTTTCATAGACACCATGTTAATTACTTAGTTCATATCAGATATGTTCTTCAATACTTTAATGAAGATCTGAAATTTCCTTCCATGTATAGAATTTGAAGTCCTTTCTTACTCTAGCTGGCGCATATCAATGCTTATCTGCTTCTTCTAGTACATGTTCTTAAAGAATTACTGTGCTTGGAACAAAGAAAAGAAAATTGCCTAGGGGGCAATCTTCTGTGACAAGTCTCTCAAAACTCTGTCCTGATGATCCTTCTATACCATAAATAAAGTATCCTACAAGGAAAAATTGAAGCATTTTCACTTTGGCAGATAAAATATGCCTGGATTTTCATTCCACTTAGCATAGACTACAAGAAGTCAAAGTGAATTGTCTACCATAAGGAGGCAAAGTAAGAGATCATATTAATTATGATTGCATTCCATACATCCATTTATATTTCAATTGATAGAAAAATCCATTTTGGTGAGAGGATCTTTACTACTATAATGTTGTTATTTATTAAATTTTGGAACATAGTATTTCTTAAACCTTTCATGTTACATCTAAAAATATACTTTAGGCATTATATCAGGTCTTTTAACAGATGATAGTGATATAAGTATGTTGTCTATTACTTAACACTATCCCTCACTCTATAGATTGAACAACTTCTTTTTCTAGGCAAAGGTCTCTTGATGGTATTTTCAGTCATCTTCCTGTGTCTAAATCTGTTAACATTATTTGATATTGGTTTAAAATTCTAGATCAATAAATTAGATAAAGAAAAATTAGAAATAGTTAATTGAATAGGTCATTAAAAAACTTGTATGCATACAACAATTGGAGAAGAAGTCTCTATCTCATAAGAACTGTTGGGAAAACTGGAAAGCAATTTGGCTGAAATTTGGTTTAGACCAATATCTTACACCATACACCACTATAATCTCAAAATGGAACCTTAGCATTAAACAACCTATTACAAAACAAACAAACAAACTGAAGAGAAATACAGCTAGAGAGAGAGGTTCAAGAAGAGGATGTTTAAGAACAACAACAAAAACAAAAGAAACGAAAGCTATTACAAAAATTAAACCAGAAAAAATAATTTTGATGATATAAAACTAAAGAGTATTTGCAGGAATATAATTGATGTATTTAAGAAAATGAGGGACACAGTCAATATTACAAAAATAAAAAGAAATCTTGCACTTAATATCAATGATCAGGAATGATATTAAAAAAATATTATAAGAAAAACATGAATATGAACAATAATATATCCCAGCACTTAGTGATTGGTGAAAAATTAGTATAAACATTTATTAAAAGTATTGTGAAACATGAATAACCAAATTAAAGTTATTCCAAGTAACTTATAATAATAGATATGAAAATCAAAATAAGTATGAGATGTCTTATCTCTTCAGAAACAAAAGAATTGCAAAGATTGCAAAATTGGAATAGTAATTATTGGAAGGTTTGTGGAAAAACAGGCAAATTAATGGCAACATTTATGAAGCTATGGTTTGGTTCTACTATCATTGAAAGCAATTTGTTATTATTCAAATATAAAAACTGAACAGTTGAATACAATATAATATTAGTGGCAAAGAACTGAAAAACTCAGTCCATCCTACTCAATTGAAAGTGGTTAAACATAATATGGCACACACATTTACATTCGATACTGAATTGTGAGGAATAAAAAAAATAATGAAAGCAGAGAATTTGGGGAAGATATAAACAGAAACAGGAAAACATATAAAGAGTGACTGATGAAATCTAAATGTAAAAAACAACAATAAAATTGAAACTGAGCATTTCAAAATTAAAATAACTGATGAAATTTTAAAAAAGAGATTGAAATGATACCTTCTCCCTGATTTACTAAAGTTGGCATTTGCAGTTTTGGAATACTTCATAAATGTAAGAGGAGCTAGGTTGTGCAGTGGACAAGATGCAAGGTTGGAAGGTTGGATCACTTATCTTCTTGAGTTCAAATCTTGCCTCAGACACTTATTAGGTGTGTGACCCTGAGCAAGTCACTTAAAACTCTTTGCTTTAGTTTCCTCATCTGTAAAATGATATGAAAAAGAAAATGGTGAACTACTCTAGTACCTTTGCCAAGAAAACTCCAAATGAGGTCACAGAGTCAGACATGATAGGAAATGACTCTACAATAACAATATATATATGCAAAATCTGGTTGATGTTTTGGAATGATTTACTGAACTGTGTTAGAAACAGCAACAACAGCAAACTCTTTGCTATAAGGAATGAATGGGTGGTCATATTAAAAAATATTAGGTGATGGAAAAAGATAATGAAAATGTTAAACAATTAGATGTAAATAGACTTGCACAAGTATGGACAAAAATATTTACCAAAATAAGGAAAACAGTTGATAAAATAAAATATTCAATTCAGAATACATGCAATTTTAAAAAGTCATGAACAAAATCAATGTAGGGATATAAAGAGAAGATAAAGAAGTGAATGTCTTCAGGAAATAACTCTGAGTTAGGTTTGATATATAATTCATGAAAGGAACTAATATAAATATAGAGAAAAGACCTAATAGCCAATATTTAAATGTTTAAAAGTTAGATATTAGTTGTAAATAATCACATAAAAGAATGTTCCAAATCATTAGTAATAACAGAAATTTCCATTAGAAGAACCCTGAAGAATAATTTTGCACTAATCAGATTGTCAAAGATCATAGAGGTCAAAATGTCAAAGGGTAGAGGTGATGTAATGCATTGTTGGTGGAACCATGAATTGGTTCAAGTATTGAGCAAAAAAAGAATATCACAATCATCCTAAAAAGTACACATCATGTAACATCATATATTATCATATCCCATCATAAACATTGTATCTCATCTCATATAGTGATATCACCATTATATTTCTAACCTAAGACAAATGGAAATGTCTCACTCATACCAAAATATTGATAGCAACACTTCTTGTAGCATCAAGAAACTGGAAGAAAAGTGAGTATGGTTTTATTAGGGAATGGCTGAACACATTGAGATATATGAATATTATTCCACCATAAAATATAGCATATAAGATGTATAAAATCTATGTATTCAAAGGAATTAAATGTAAATATTAATTTTTATAATATTGCAATGTAAAATAAGAAACAGATGAAGATTTAGCAATGGAAATAATGCTAAAGAAGATCCATTACTAGCTTTTTAGCTACAATCTAAGGTCAATCAAGCCATTCTCTCCAACTTCCAGCTAAAACCTATTATATGTGCTGTCTTTACCCATTAGAAAGTAGTTTCCTTGAGAATAGGGGATGTCTTGCTTTTGATTTCTGTCTTCAGCACTTGTATCATGATTCATACATATTAAGTTTTTCATTAATGTCCTCCCTTCATCCCTTAGTACATGACTTTGGACAAATTGACATCCCTCTGGGCCTCAGTTTCCTTGTCTCTAAAATATGAATGGCTGCACTAATTATTTTTAAGAACAATCTGCTAGCCTTTTTTTAACCTTATTTGCACTGCATGAACACATTCTAAGCACTAGCAATAAATCAATCTCAATTTCTAAAAGGTTATATATCATCAATGAAGAAGTGCATTAAGATTTAAAGTATATAGATTCTGTTACTTCCCCCCCCCATAACTGTCTCTCATTTAGCAATATCAGGACATTTAATTACTTTCTGTCTAGTTCCACAGCTGTAGAATAAAGGCTGCATCACTTTGCATAAAATGTTTTGCCACATTCTCACCAAGTGATGTATTATATGCAGCAATTATATAGCACATTCCACTTGAAAAGCACAAACACTTTTTATAAACAAAGAAACTTCTTTTTCTAGCTTGGAAGGTCAGGATAGGGGCGGTTAGGTGGCACAGTGAATACAGCACCAGCTCTAGAATCAGGAGGACCTACATTCAAATCTGGCCTCAGACACTTAACACTTACTAGCTATGTGACCTTGGACAAGTCACTTAACCCCAATTGCCCTACTTTCCCCCTGAAAGAAAAAAAAGGCAGAATAAGTCACTATCCAAAATTAAAAAGGACAACAACACCTATTCCATCCAGCTCTTTAGAAATCACTTGAATTGAGCTATTCCTAGACTTTGAACAAATAAAAAAGTATTTCTTCTCTTTCTCCATGTTTGTCCTATTTCTCTACCCTACTCAGGGATCTCCATTAACCTTTTCTTTTTTGAATTTTGGTTTCTGTCCCATGTTTATCTTCAGGAAGTTTAATGTATGTCTCCCTCTAAAGCAATTTTGATATCTCTCCACTATTTCCTTCCTTTTTTCTGCTTCCATAAGATATCCTATCCTTTGAAGCAGTAAGGCAATGTTGTAGATAGAGTGCTGGAACAAGAAAACTTGAGTTCAAATCCAGCCTTAGACACTTGCTAGATGTGTGACCAGGGACCAGTCATTTAAGCTATGTTTTCCTTACTTTCTTCAAAAGTGTAATGGGGATAAATAATAGCACCAACCTCACATGGTTGTCATGAAAATCCAATGAGATAATATTTGTAGAGCTCTTACAGAGCGTTGGGTACATGTTAGATACTTAATAAATATTTATTCCTTTCCTTCCTTCCTTTTATTTTTTATTTGCCATAGAACAGAAACATCTCTATCTAAAAAGTAGACTTTCATCTGAATCTGTCATGGTTTCCTGGTATCATAGTATGATTCTGGAGTAAGAGGATCTGGATTCAAATCTTACAGGTATTACCAATCTGAGGCACTCAACTTCCATGAACTTCAATTTTATCATCTATGAAATGGGACATTTAGAGTAGATGGCCTCTAAGGTGCCTTTGATAAAAAATAATGGTCCTATGATCATTTCAGAAATGAAAATCCTCATCTGTCATGTTTTACTTTAAGCATTTATACCCTCCCCACTCCTGTCAGAGACCTTTTCAATCTAATCCTTCTTAATTCAATGGACAACAGGCCAGGGAAATTAGTCTCAATAAAGTTTGCAATTTTATTATTCATGAACAAATGTTTATTAATCTTCTACGTCCTCAGATTTTTTGTAATATTTGACATTGCCAATGATATATTTTTGTTGTCATTGTTGATGTTGTCATACTTTTAGTCTTAATACACTTGACATTTTTAGTTTTCCTTCTCTAATTTTTAATCCTCTCTTATCTTTTTTTTCTCCTAGCTTCTCTTTCTCCTCCTATTTGCTTGAATGTCTTTGGTTCTCTATAGTTACAGATATACTCAGTCCCTCAGAGAACTCATTAGTTCTCAGGATTTCCACTGTCAATACTACAATGATGCCTTTTATTTTTCTATTTCCAACCCTGATTATTTTAATCTAACAAATGAATACATTAGCTTTACTCTTATATGACTCCCACCTAACTCAACAGCATTCAGACAATTGCAAGATATTTTTGACATTCTTGCTAAGTACTATTCTCTATGATAGGTACTACGAAATAGCAAAAGTGAAATAGCTCTTGACTTAAATGAGTTTGCATTCTATCAGGAAAGACAACATGTCTGTATTGAAGAATATGTAAAAATATGCAACTCAATACCTTCCTTCAACTTTATTAATGGTGATGATGACATCAGTAAAGCAATTAACCAATCCACAAACATATACTTAACATCTATATTTCATTTACTACTAAAAGTGCAGGAGATTACAACTTCATAGAATGAAACAATCCTTACTCTCAAAGATCTCCCCAAATGGCTTGAGCATTTCAGGTTCTTTTCATTTTCCTTTCCTTCCTCTCCCGTATTATGTCACTCACCAGGTTCTGTCTACTTTTCCTTTTCACTTTTCCCCAAAGTAATCCATTAATTTCCATTTCCATTACTTAAGTTTTCTATCTGAACTCATTATCTCTTTTATATAAATCTTCCCCTCTTTCAGACATTCCTATCATGGTCAAAGATCATATTACCATCTCTGGCAGCCTTGTTCTAAGTTGCCTCACTGCTCACTGGACAAACAGGTGTGTCCCTGAACTCTTAGTTCCCACAGAAACAGCAGGTGTGTCCATGTGATGGGAACCTAGCTACTGCCTCTAGCAGGTCACTGCCCCCAGACCCATTCCCACAGAAACAGGTGTGTTCTTGTATTCAGTCACAATCACATCATCCATCTAATCCAAGATAGGACCACAGTATCTATCTCTCCTAACCAGACAGAACCACAATAGCTAGCCAGCTGGAGGGCAGAATGACCAGAATATTTAATCACCAAACCATAGATGGGACCCCTCCTCCATTACCTAATCCCTTAACAAACTCTTCCCGCCTTTTTAATATTAATGATATTCCTTTATTCTATATAAATTTTTATTATGTAATTGCATGAATATGTTTAAAAAATCCATGTTGCTTTCTCTAGGGTTGCTGGTTCCTCTTAGAACTTAGCTGGCTTCATGAGAGGCATCAATTTCAATAAATGCCTATACTTGGATTAGAGGTGGTCTGACTGAATTCTTTGAGATGATTCCACCACAACACATCATGAAACTGCAACAGTTTGGGGGTGCTCAAAACCCCCACCTCAATAGCTTTTGGAATCCTTAGATTTAAACCGCAACACACATATGCCTGTATATACACAAATATAATTATATAATCACACACACACAAACACACACACACACACTACTGTGGGGACAAAATCCATTTAAATATACACCATCTCTCATGGGTTTTTATACATTTGTTGAATTTCCCTAAATCCCCTGACAGTAAACCTCATCTGCTATAACCTTAGACAGCCCTTCTCTGTACTATCCCCTGTAAGCTCTTATTTCTTCTGCATAATGTAGACACATCGACCTGAATTATAGCTCTGGAAAATCTCAAGGTACAGAACATATGCAGATATGTAAATCATAGGTACACCAACGTAGTAGAAACAGGTTTTTCATCTATAAAATGTGGGGACTGTATTAGATGGAAATTATAATCCCTTTTGCCATTTTTTATTGTATAAACATCCCCCTAAATCCTATATTAATCTGTTAAAAATTCCCACATGGACTTGCTACAATTTAACTCTTTCAAATCTTAAGATTCTAGAAATTCCTCAATTTTTTATTCCTAGTTCTTTCACTTCTACACGTAGGACCCCTGATGGATGGGAAAGTAAGATTAATGCTGTCCAGATCTGAGAGCCACCTTGGATTACTAGGCAAGGATGTTTTCTCTTCATCTACCCAAATTCAACCAGACAATTGTTCCTTTTGCTACGTATAGGAGATCAGTTACTGAACAAGTGTCTCTCTTTCTTGCCAAAAGCCCCTCATTGTCTCTAGCTTGCTAATTTGTAAGGGATCTTTGCAGGTTCGTACCCTCAACTTCATTGAACTCAACTTCAGGTCTGATCTATTTTCGTTAATACTGTTCTGTCTTGGTGTTTCATTAAATAGTTAATATTTTTGGATAATAATGTATTTTCCATTCCATAGTCATGCAAATATTCCTTATCATATACCTATTTCTGTCTCTTGTATTTATACTATTCCAGCATAAATCCTTTATTTTCAAAAGCCTGCCTTGCTTTAGATATATTCCTTATCCATTCAATTATTTCCTAAAGTATTAGTTTTCAAAGTTTTAGTTTCAAGACCCCTTTATATGGTTAAAAATTAAGATATTCCCCCAAATAACATTCATTTATGTGGGTTTTTAGTTATCAGTATTTACCAATTTATAAGCTAAAATACTTTAATATCAATATTAACATTGTTTTGACCTTGAGGAGCCCTACAAGAGCCTTAAACCCCCTCAGGGGTCACCAGACCAAACTTTGAAGCCCACATATACATTCTTTGAAAATGAAGAGGAGTAGAGCTTCTTCTATACCCTATTCTTACCCCTTATAGTCACTCTTTATTCAGCCTTTTCACATGACTTATCACTGCAATAGTTGTATATAGCAATAATTATTTAGCAATAAAATGGACAGAGGAAGTGTATATTGACAATAATTGCATAAATTTAGAATACATACAATTTTAAAATGAATGACAAGAAAGTGTTGGGGGACTTTTATAATGAAGGTAAAAGTGTTAATTTAATTATCAACTTATATATTCAAAGTCATTTTTTCACATTTTATACACACATATGACTATTGATACATATACATATATACATATATATTTAAATATATGTATATATCTATATACTGGTATATATGTAAATTGGTATATATTGGCATATTGTGTATATAGTGTGTATGTACACATATATGTGTATGTGTATATGCATACATACATATACATATATATGCAATTATCACATACATGCATATATGTGTATATGTGTATATATGTGTGTAGTCTAGTTAATTTACCTTGGAGAGAAAATCACAAAAAAGGTGTTTTTATGGTAAAGGAAAAAATAGAAATTGTTTTCTAGAAGTAGGACAAATGATTAACTACTAAATCAAGATTATTAATTAGTATGGTAAGATTTAAGAATTTTGAATAAATAAAATAACTTATTCTGTACAATTGTAAATACATAACTTTTTTTTCATTTAGCTGCAAAGGATAGGCAAACATAAATTATTATTCCTTTTTAGAAAACAAAATAGTTTCCTATGGAGAGTGTTGTATTGTACTCTCCATATTGTATGTTTCTATGTGTAAAATCATTGAATTATAAAGATGGACTAGAAGTGCAAGCTATGAACTGATTCATGTGTCCACTCTACGAATCATTGAAAAAATGATCCTTTAGTATCTGCTTGATGTAATGATGGAGAGTTCAAGAGGAAGCCCAGTTCATTTTCAGACAAACAAATTTTTTAGGCTATCCAACCTTCTGGCTATCCAGGTTTGGAACCTTGGTGTCATTATTGATTCATTACTTTTAGTCACTGAATATATCCAGTCTGCAGACAAATCTTGTGAATTCTATCTCTCCCACACTGTTCATGTATTTCACCTTCTCTCCACTTATATAGTCAACAATCTGGTTCATGCTTTCATCACTTCTAACTTAGACCATTGAAATGGCATGTTTGCTAGTCTCCATATCTAAAATTCTTCCAAATTCCAATTTACCCTACACAAATCTACAATATGATTTTTAAAAAACTCAGATGTAATCACATCACCTTTCACCTATGTGACAAAATATGGTCACTTCCTATTGTATCAAGGATCAAATATGAACACTTATACTTCAAGTTTTCAAATGAGTCATCTGTTCATTGTTACATTTTTTTTCATTCTTGAGCTCTACCATCTGGTTATACCACCTTATTACTGTTCTGAATACAGAGTGACACTCTTTATCCAATTTTTGTGCTATAACATTCTGTCTACCATGCTTGGAACAGATTCTTGGAATTCCTATATCCCTTCAAGATCTAGTTTGCACACTATCTTCTTCATGGATCTTTTTTAGTCCCACTAGGTGCTAATGTGTTCCTTCCCAAAGATATCTTGAATTAATTTTGTTAATATACTTGTCTCTTCATATTATCTTCCCAAACAAGTTATACTTGAAGTCATGAAGGATGTACTATTTTGATTACATGCACTTGTTGAACTTTTACATAAAAAAATTAATGTGTTTCACCTAAGAAATGAAGTGATTCACTGGGGAAATATTTATATCCAATATTTCCAATAAACTTCGGTATCCAAGATAGAAAGACAAAGAATAAAAACAAGGAAAAACAGAAGCCATTCCCAAGTAGACAAAAAATGAAAGGACTTGAGTTCCTATGAGAAGAATGAAGGACTATTAACAATCTTATAAAAGAATATTCTACATGGAGTTTGAAGTAAATAGCCAATAAGATGAAGATTAAACAATTTCTCAAATCCTCATTAATTATGCATGTGAGACACAGAAAAATTCATATGTTTCCACATATAAAGAAAAAAAGAAGCCTCAAAAGGTAATAATAATCTCTAGGACCAAATACAAAATCCTGCTAGGTGTTCCAAGACTTTCACAAACTGACCCTCTCCTTGACCTAGGGGCTCTAGATTTGTCTATGATATTCTTAAGAGTTTTCATTTGGGGATCTCTTTCAGGGTATGATTGGTGGATTCTTTCAATTTCTATTTTATTTTCTGGATCTAGAACATTGGGGCAGTTATCTTTTATAATTTCTTGAAATTTGTTTTCTGGGATCTTTTTTATCATAGCTTTCAGGTAATCCACTAATTCTTTAATTATCTCTCCTTGATCTGCTTTCCAAGTCAGTTATTTTCCAATGAGTTATTTCACTTTTTTTTTCTTATTTTATCATCAAGTCATTAACTTTTCCTATTCTATTTTTAAGAACTATTTGGCCTATTCTTATTTTTAGGAGTTCTTTTATTCATTGTTATTGGTTTTTTTTTTAAGATAGCAGAGTAGAAGTACAAACTTGGCCTAGTTCTGGCTCCAACCACTTCCAATACATGTAAAAAATGACTTTGAACAAAATTTAGACCTGTAGAACCCACAAAGTGACAGAGAGAAACAAACTGAAAGCAGCCTGGAAGGCTGATAGGAAAGGTCTATCACACCAAGCAGGAAGCCGAGCACAGTACTGAAGGAGCCATATGGTTCTGGCCTCAGAGTGTCCCTGACCAGTGAAGGACAGAGCAAACTTCACAAGAATGAACCACCAACAGCTGTGGTGGTTTCCAGACTTCTCAACTCATAAACAACAAAGACAAAGTGAAAGATCAGCATGGAACTTTGTTGTAACAGGAAGACAAGGGAGTCAGATGGAAAAGAAATTTTAAAAACTCACTAAAGAGAATAATTCCTTCAAAATTAGAATGGAGCAAATGGAAGCTAATGCCTTTATGTGAAACCAAGATACTATAAAACAGATCCAGACAAATGAAAAATGTGAAATATCTCATTGGAAAAATCACTGACGTGGAAAATAGATCCCAGAGAGATAATTTAAAAATTACTGGACTACCTGAAGACCGTGATCAAAAAAAGAGCCTAGATACCATCTTTCAAGAAATTATCAAGCAAAATTGCCCTGATATTGTAGAACCAGAGGACAAAAAAGAAACTGAAAGAATTCACCAGTTGCCTCTTGAAAAAGATCCCCAAAAAACAGTCCTAGGAATATGACAGCCATATTACAGCATTCCCAGGTCAAGGAGAAAATACTGCAAGCAGTCAGAAAGAAACAATTTGAGTGTTGTAGAAAAATAATCGGGATAGCACAAGACCTAGGAGCTTCTATGTTAAGGGACAGAAGGGCTTGGGATATGATATTCCAGAGGTCAGAGGAGCTAAGACTAAAACAAAGAATAGTCTACCCTGCAAAACTGAGTATAATGCTCCAGGGAAAAACATTAAATGAAATAGAGGACTTTCAAGCATTCTTGATGAAAAAAAAAAACAAAACAAAACAAACAGAGCTGAACAGAAAATCTGACTTTCAAATGCAAGAAGCAAGAAAAGCATGAGAAAGTAAACAGGAAAAAGAAATCATAAGGAACTTAACAAAGTTGAACTATTTACATTCCTACCTGAAAAATGACAACCATAACTCATAAGACTTTTATTACTATGAGGAGAGGTTTTTTTTGTATTTTTGCTTTTTGGAGGGCATTTGGGGTTAAGTGACTTGCCCAAGGTCACACGGCTAGTTTTTGTGTTAAGTGTTTGAGGCCGAATTTGAACTAAGGTCCTCCTGACTCCAGGGCCGGTGCTCTTTTCACTGCGCCACCTAGCCACCCCCAGTATGAGGACAGTTGAAGGGAATCCACACACACACACACACACACACACACACACACACACACACACACACATATACATATATATGTATGTATAGGAGGGTATATGTGTATATAAATATTTATGTGAGTGTGTGCATACGTATGTTCATGTACACATAGAGGGCAGAGGATGAGTTGCATATGAAGAGATAATATCTAAAAAATACAATTAAGAGGTGAGAGAGGAATATATTGGGAGAAAGAGAAAGGAAGAGATAGGGTAGGGTACATTATCTCATATAAAAGAGGCAAGAGAAAACTATTACAATGGAGGAGAAGAACAGGAAGATGAAAGGGAATGAGACAACCTTATTCTTATTGAATTTGGCTTAAGGAAGGAATAGCATACACACACAATTGGATATCTTCCCCCCCAGGAAAATAGGGTGTAGGAGATAAGATAGGGGATGTTAGAAGGGAGGGAAGATTGGGGTAGAGGTTAGTTAAAAGCCAACACTTGAAAAGGGACAGGGTCAAAGCAGAAAATCAAATAAGTGTGTGTGGGGGGGGGAACAATAGGATGGAATAAGACAATATAACTAATATGGAAATGATTTGGGTGACTACACATGTACAATCTCCATTGAAATTCTTATATTCCCAGTGGGGGTGGGTGAGGGGGAAAAAGGGGGGGGGAGGAAATCTGAAACTCAAAATTTTAAAAACAAATGTTTAAAAAATTGTATTTTATATGCATCTTGGAAATAAGATATACAGGCACTTGGGTATAGAAATCCATCTTGCCATATTAGAACGTTAGGGTGTTAGACACCCGGACTGCAGAAAACAAGGAAGTTTCTGTGGAGACAACTTTCCAACAGGAAAGTTTTCAGGCCCTTGCAGAGAAGAGAAAGAGGCAAACTGAAACTGAGAATAAATGGCAACAATTGGAAAACGACCAGTGGCACTTGCACTATTTAAAATCCAAGGACCTTCGGGAGTGATGGTTGTTGGAGAGGGCCCCCTCCACCAATTCCCAGGAGGATGAAGTGATGAAGAGGCAGATGCAGATGCAGGATGAGGAACTTCAGAAGGTCTAAAAGCTGGAGGATTCTATTCTGAGGTTGGAGAGTGAGCTAGGGATCCTGGAGACAGGGGACTCTGTCCCAGAGACAATGTGGTGGTCTAAACCCAGGCTCCAGCCCCAAGCCCTATGATGGAAGAGAGGAAGGAAGAGAAGATGCTTAATTCCCAGTAGACCCACATGGCCTTACCCAAAGGAAGAAAGTCACCAGGGGCCCCACAAAAGTGGTGGAAGGCACTGGGACGATGAAGGCAGCCCTGTACTCCGTGGAGATAACCATGGAGAAGGATAGGGTGACTGGAGAGACCAAGGTTCTTTCCAGCACCACCCTGCCCCTCAGGAACTCTTTCTGCAGGGGTGAAGGTGTATGAGGACTGAAAGTGGTTCATGCAGCAGAGGGCACCACAGAGAATAGCATCCACCAGCTGAGTAGACTCATACTCAGCCTAGCAGCGTTCCCCTGTGCTCATTTACAAGCACACAGATGTTACTCTTCCCTCTCTCCCCCCCTTCCCACCCACGGAACAGGATTGTGATGTATGTAAAGTACTCACAACACCTCCTTGTGGATGAAGCAGCGTCGGACCTCTCAAGTCCCTGCCTTCAGGGTGCGGGGAAGGTTATGGGAGCCTGCAGAAGGAGTTGACGTTATCTCCTTTTCTATCCTGAAGTGTGGTCCAGTGGGATGAGCGCTGGGTTCAGAGGCAGAGGACCCAGGCTCAAAGCCCAGTTCTGCCATTTAGTCTCTGTGTGACCGTGGGCAGGCCACTTATCTCGGCCTCCGTTTCCTCATCTGTACAATGAATGAGAAGGCCTCGCAGGGTCCTTCCAGCTCTAGATCTTATGTCCTGTCTTTTGAAAAGGTTGGATGGGTTGAATTTCTGTCCCTTTTCTCCCATTTGTCTTTCGGGAGTGAGGGCTGTCATTGCGGCATTAAGCTAGATCTAAGCGGTGGCCACTTGGGAAGCAGCCTCCTCGGGATTCAGCACTTCCCTGGCTCCGAATGTGCCTGTGAATCGGTTAAGAACTTCCCATTGTAGGTGTTTCCTCCTGGGGAACCCCAGTTCTCCCTAGGAGCGCTCGTGGGGACTTGGAAACCAGAACTTTTCTCCTTTCTGGCGGTTGTGAACCTGGGAACCAGCTGCGGAAAGGGAGGTAGCGCTGGATGACCAGAATTGCGTTTATGAGACTGGATGAGCCTCAGGCCTGGGGTGGGAGTGATGGAGAGAGAGTTCTTCCCCAGGCGCTCCTGGTATGAAAATAGGCTTTGGTTCAATGAAAACTTTCCTCACCCTCGCTGGAAAGACCTCAGAGCCCTTGCTGTCTTCAGGTTTGTTTGGTAAACTTTTATTTTAGAATGTAGGGACATTGTGGGAGATGTTGCTCTAAACCAGTGGTTCTCAACTTTCCTAATGCCCCGACCCTTTAATACAATTCCTCATGTTGTGGTGACCCCCAATAACAAAAAAAAAAACAATATTCTTGTTGCTACTTCATAACTGTAATTTTGCTACTGTTATGAATCATAATGTAAATATCTGATATGCAGGATGTATTTAAATTGAACATAACCCACAGGTTGAGAGCAGCTGCTCTAAACTCTCAGGCCCTCTTCAGGTATAGAGGCCAGGTCTAGAACCTTTTGGTGAGTCTAGACCTCCTTGTGGGAGTTCCACTCCTCAAAGTGGGGACAAGACCTAGGCCTCCAAGGACTAGGCTGTTGATGGTCAGTCTGGACCAGATTTTAAAGTACGTGCTAGTTCCCAATTGTATTCTAGGGAGTTTGGAAGTATTTAGAAAGGGAAGTAAATGATGATCACTAGAAGCCAGCATGAGCCCACCAAGATCAAATCCTGCCAGCCTCCCCTTTCCTCTTTTGGTCACAGAAGTTGAGAGTCCATCCCTAACCACATGGTTTTGGCGGTCCTAAGTGGTGTCCCATGTGGCATGAATTAGGGATAACATAAGGATTTTAATGCTAGTGATATTTTTCCCTCCAAAATATTAAATATGAAATTGTGTATGTACCAGGGATACTTGTGTGGCAGTGTTTCATGAAAAAAGACATGACTTCCTCTTATTTTGTTCTAACATTTCCCTGACTGCTACTGCCCCTCCCCCTAATTCTGGATATATATGCTAGAAATATACCACCCCCATCCCCAACTGCTTGGAGCCATCTCTTACCCAATGTTGTCTATGGAAGTGATTTTGGGTGCCCTCTTCACACACATGACAATGTAAACACATACATGCATGAGTACAAACACTTTCCTGTCTCCCAATCTATGTTGGCTTTGAATTCCCAAGACCTCTCTCCACTCCCAGCTCAGTGCAACAAGTCAGACACCATGGGTCATGTCTTGAAACATACTCCTGGGAACTAGTGGGGTAAGCTCCCTCCAGGCCAGTCTGGACAGGCAGGTCATTGCCCTCGCCCCTGGTATGGGAGGGGTACAGCACCCCCGCATGCCTTTCCACTAGTTCATCTTGGCCCAGAGACCTGAGCAGGGAGGGAAGGTGTGGGCACCTTCACACTTCCCTCCTTTGTCTGTCATGTCATTCCAGCCAATTGTCCCCATACCCAAGGTCTGCCCAACTCTTTGTGCCTCCCAGAAGTAAGTGTCCTTCCTTCTCTCTGCCCTCTTTCAGTGAAAGGCCCTTATGAGTTGCACTCCCTGTTTGTAAAGACAAAATTACCCCCCACAAAACTCCTCTGTCCACTTTTGGAGATACAAATAAACAGTGTGAACAGCCTGTCCCTAAAAGGAAAAAAAAAGAAAGGTAGTTGATGGGGTAAGATGTAAGAGAGAACAGGCTGAGGGAAGGCTTGCTATTTTGGGGTGTGGGTAGGAGAAAGTTGGAGAGAAAAAAATTATAATTCAAAATCTTGTTGAAATCTATTTTAGAAACTAAAAATAAATAAACAATAAAATCTTACTTTTTAAAAAGGTACTCTTTTCTTAAGTATTTTTGTGCTCCTTTAACCAATAGTTAATTCACTTTTCATAATTTTCTTATGTCATTCTCATTTCTTTCCTTAATTTTTCCTCTACCATTCAACTTTCTTTGATTCTTCCAAGAATTCTTGCTGGGCTTGTATCTAATTAGCATTTTTCATCGAGAATTTGCTTGTGGCTGATTATACATTGCTGTCTTCTAAATGCATTATTTGGGTTTTCCTCCAACTCTAGTACTTTTTTATGGTTAAGGCTTTCTGTTGTTGTTGCTATTGTATGTTCATTTTAGCAATCTGATTCTTCACTTTTAACATTATGTTAAAGTTGAATTATGCTGATATGGGGTGGGGAGACGTGTCAAACTTCATGTATTTCACATTGCTATTTTCATACTTGTTTCCTGATTCTGGAAGTCTATATGTTTTTGGTGCTTCAAAAGTTGTATGATCATGGAAGAGGTGTTGTCAGTGCTCTCCTAGGATGCACTCCAGTCTTTAACCAGGGAGGCCCCTGTTCATCAGGAGCCACAAGTGCCAGCACTGCTTTTGGTCCTATAAAATACGACCTGGGCCTCTGTTCCCATGTGACAAATCACAATCACTCTTCTCTGTCCTGGAACCGCAGTACAGAATTGCTTATAAGCAATAGAACTGCCAATTTTTGCCAGCTGCAACCAGTGTCAAAGAATCCATTGTTTTCTCTTTTTGACCAGAATTCTAACTCCATCACTATCTGTGGGTTGAGTTTCTGTTACTGCTGCTGCTGCTACTATGGTTATCTGCTGCTACTGCTTCTGCTACATTCTGGGCCTGTGCTCACCCTGATGTTATAGATCTCTCCTATGGCACTCTTAAGTTGTCTTAGAATGGAAAATGCCTCCCTCTGAATTCTTGTTGCCTCTGCTGCTAAAAAAAAAGTGTCAGCAGGGAAATATTGGCGAGAATTCAGCAGGGTTCTAGCCTGCACTCTGCCATCTCTGCTCCCTCCCTTTCCTAATAAACTTGTACCCCACAGTCAAAGGCTCTTTTTGATGCCTGTAATATTTCCCTCCTCATTTCTACCTTTTGGCTCACATGGTTCCATTCAAGTTACATACAATTATCCTACCTTCTATATGAAGTCTTTCTGGGTCACTCTTATTACTATTGCCTTATTTCTATTGATTAGCTCCAATTTATACTATGGATTTCTTATTCTTAGCTGTTTGCATTTTGTTTTTCTCTTTAGATATGAGCTCTTTGAAAAACAGGGATTTTGTTCTGTTTTGTCTTTCTTTTTTAAGACCCAGATGCCATCATAGTTTCTGATATATAATAATTGTTAAATAAATCCTTATTCACTGACTGTCTGACCAAATTCATAATGAAGAACATTAATCTCCAACAGGTTGTACCTTCCTTGGCATCCAATATGGAACTGAAACAGTGACAAAGGAAGGAGGAGATCTCAAATCAATGTTGGAAGGGCATCCTACTAAAAGCATACTATTATAGAAGAGATATATTTTATAAAGGGAAATGACCACTCTATAATGGTCCTAATATATAAGGATTTGGTGTACAAAGAGACCAGGTCCTCTGAGAAAAGTTTGTTCCTTCACATACAATATTCTGCCTTAGGGAAAGGAAAACTGGAGGTTCTAGATGAGGCACTAGCATTCCAAAGGAAAGGAAGTCATGCACCCAGAGAAGAGATTGCACAACATTTGGAAAAGAAAATCATGATGTTAAGGGCAGAGTATGAATGCTTGGAGAAAAGGGAAATCTCTTGGGTTAATGTTTTTATTTCTTCACTTATGGATTGAAATTTCTAAAATGAGACAGGAAAGTAGAAAAAAAAATGGTGCCATTGAAATTGCAGCCAGAGCCACCTCCAGCTTTCCTGATCTATGTCATGTCATTGGAACCAGATGACCCTGGAGGATAAAGTGGGGCTCTTGACTTTGCACAATCCTGCCTCACTTAAATACAATTCACTTGCATGCCATTTTATCACCTCTCCATTGTCATGATCCTCTTCAAGAATGAAGGACAAACAACATGTGGACAAAAGAAGAATTGATTAGGAGGTGGAAATCAAAGTAGGTACTTTAGAAGCTTTAATTTCATGAGGAACACAAAGAGACAAAAGAATAAACAAATGTGTATAAGGATAATGAATAAAGAAAAAACATTTAGGACCATCAGAATGGGAATATAATTCACCAAGAAAACAAACTAAACAATTTTTATTATAAAGAAGCAATAGAAAACTATTTTTTAATGAAAATAAATTCAGAGAGGATGGTAGATTTTGAATTAAATGCTTAGTTGATAAGGGAGGGGTGAAGCAGAAAAACATGGAGAATTGAATAACTACATAAAAGGAAGAAAGGAAAAGGAAATAATAAGCTAAGTAAAACTCCCAAACTAGGGGAAAAGTTGACAAAGAGTACACAGGGTTAAAAATGGAGGGGGGAGGACCTGGAGTAACAGTGTTGCCTTAATGTAGATTGAACATAACTAATAATGGGGACAAAGTACTTTTTAAAAAGAAGATGTGGTTGGAGTATCTAGTTAGCATAATGAGTAGAGTACCCACTCTGGAGTCAAGAGGACATGAGTTCAAATCCTGCTCAGACACTTGGTAGTTGTGTTATTTTGGGCAAGTCAAATGACCCAGATTGCCCCATGTTTCCCTCAAAAAAGCAAGGGGAACAAAAATATTTCTAATAAAAACATGAGGTACTCAGGAGATGACATAAAACTAAATCTCATAACTTTATACATGGACAAAACAATTGAATCAAAATGAAAGGGAATGATAATTGGAAAACAAAACTCAGCAACCTGTTGTTTATCAGAATTCTATCTAAAATAAAGTGCATAGAATAAAAATAAAAGCTTTAGATAAACTATCCTCTCTGTTAGGTAAAAGACACATACAAAAAGAGGTGCAATCATAATATCATGAAGCAAAATAAAAGCAAATATCCATAATATAAAGAAACATAAGGAAGGAAATTCCACATGCTGAAGCAAACTACAGACCACCAACTAATATCAGTATTATGTGTTCTCAACAACATTGCATCTAAATTAATTTAATTGTGAAAAGGAATATAAAGTAGAACAATAATAATAGTAGACAATGTCCCTCTCCTAGTTTTGGACAAATCTATGAAAATATATTTGCTTTTTATAAAAAGGAAAGCCATGAGAAGAATCATTCTCCCTTCTCCACTAATTATATTGGTAATACATTTCTATGTTATATTATATATTTTCTCTTGTCAATATAGGTTTTTAGTCTGCTTCCTATAAATAGCCCCAAACTTGCTAGCAGTTGTATTCTCTTGGATTGGACTTCATCATCATCATGCCCTTCAGGAAATTTCACCAAGTAAATCATCATTATTTGACATTGAATGAACTTTGTTACTCACACCACGTCAATTTCTACAGGAAACTCAGTCTCTCTGATTGGTGGAACAAAGACCTCCTCCTAAAAGCTCCATGAATAAAGTACAAAAATTCATTTCTCACAAGCTTGTACTCATTGGACTAAACTCAACTATGCTCTTATGCTGGCCATCTTCCCACATTCTGACTTTTCAGGCTTCTTTTGTGTTGTGTCCCACCATTACATTGGAAGCTCCTTGAAGAATGGACTGTCTTTCTTTTGCTTAATTGTATCAGCAGTGATGTTCTGTGTAATTACACAGGTACAGCCTATATTGAATTGCTGCTCTTCCCAGTGGGAGTGGGTGACAGGGGAGGAATTGCAAGAATCTAGTATTTAAAGCTATACAATTAAATGCAACT
>CM053597.1:195037748-195055890 GCA_028646575.1 Pseudocheirus occidentalis | reverse complement strand
CTAATGCATTGTTGGTGGAGCTGTGAACTGATACAACCATTCTGGAGGGCAATCTGGAACTATACACAAAGGGCTATAAATATTATCATACCCTTTGACCCAGTAATACCACTTTTGGGGTTGTATCCCAAAGAGATCACAGAAGTGGGAAAAGGTCCCATATGTACAAAAGTATTTATTGCAGCTCTCTTTGTGGTGGCAAAAAACTGGAAATTTAAGGAATGCCCATCAATTGGGGAATGGCTGGACAAGTTATGGTATATGAATGTGATGGAATATTATTGTGCTATTAGAAATGGGAAGGAGATTGACTTCATACTTACCTGGAGAGGCTTATATGAATTGATGCTGAGTGACAAGAACAGAACCAGGAAAAATTTGTACACAGACTCAGATACATCATATGTGTGGCGACCAATTTTGAAAAACTGGACACATCTCAGCATCACACAGTTAGAAGACAACTATACAAGTCTCAGGATGGAAGGAGATGTCTACATTCAGAGAAAGATCCAGAAAGATCAGAGTTTAAAAGGAGAGTGATGCAATGCATGCTATCATTCTTTTTGATGTTTGGCTTTTGTTTCTCTTTTCTCATTGTTTACTCCATTGGCTATAACACCTATACAACCAGAGTACGGTACAATGTGAAGGAGTTTGCAGATACTATACGTGATTGTATGCCACCATGGTGGTTCGTGTGGGGGATGGGGAGGAAGGGGAGAAAAATCTATAACTGACGTGACTATGGAACAGAATCTTGTAACCTAAAAGTTACAAGCCAATAAAAAAAGAGTCATTAAAAAAATCCTCAAAGAAAATTGCTCCGATGTTTTAGAATCTGAGGGCAAAATAGAACTTGAAAGAATTCACTGATCACCTCTTCAGAAAGATTCCCAAAAGAAAACTCTTAGATATATTATTTCCAGGTTCCAGAATACCCAGCTAAAGGAGAAAATATTACAAACTTCGAAGAGAAAACCATTTGAATACTGCAGAAGCACTATCAGGATAACCCACGATCTGGCAGCTTCTACACTGAGGGACAGAAGGGCCTGGAATATGATATTTTGAAGATTAAGGGAGCTGGGATTAAAACCAAGAATCAACTACCCAGCAAAACTGAGCATATTATTCCAGGGGAAACATGGTCATTCAATGAGGTGGAGGACTTTCAAGCATACTTGCTGAAAAAAACAGAACCGAACAGAAAATTTGACAATCAAACACAAGAAGCATAAGAAGGTAAACATGTGAAAGAAGTCATAAGGAACTTACCAAATTTGAATTATTTACATGCCAATATGGAAAAATGATAATATTAACTTATGAAACTTATCTTAGTATGAGGATAGGTGAAGGGAATCAAAATGGATATATATGTATACTCACACATATGTCTATATAGGAGCCTATATATACATATGAATACATATGTGAGCATGTGTATATATGGGGTGATAGAGGGAATAGAATCAATTGAATACAAAGGGATGATACATTAAAAGGCATCTTCTGAGGTGGGAGAGGACTAGAATGAGAGGAGACAGGGAGAGACAAAATGGGGCTAACCATCCTGTGTGAAAGAGGCAAGGGATAACTGTTACAACTTTACTTTCATTTACTCTCATCGAATCTGGCTTTGGGAAGAAATGGCATAAACTCTAAAATGGGCATCATGCCACACAAGAGAGTAGGGGGCGTGGGGATTAAAGGAGGGATAATGGAGGGAAGGACAGGGCCTAGGAGAGGGATGCTGGATAAACAGGGTAGAGAACAGAACAAGGGGGGGGGGAGATATATGAAGGAGGGACATATGATCACTGTCACAATAAGTCCACTATGAAGATATCCTGTAAAATCACACCTACACAGCCTGTATTGAGCTGGTTGTCCTTCCAGTGGGGTTGGGTGACAAGGGAGGAACCAAAAGAATCTAGAATTCATAGCTCTGCAATACCTGCAACCAAGAATCAAGATATACAGTGGCTGGGATAGGGAGACCCTCCCTGACCTATCAGAAAGTTAGAGAGCAGACAAGGGGAGGGCCTCCACAGTGGGATTGCTGTTTTAGTGGTGGAGTAGGGGAAAGATGGCGAGAAAATTTGTAACTCAAAAATCTCATGAAAATGACCGATGTAAACAAGAAAACAAATGAAATTTTTTACACAGCAAAAAAGGAAAAAAGAAAATAAATATATGACTTACAATAGAAAAAAAATGAACAATGTAAACAAGAAAACAAAATTTAATACATTAAAAAAAAGCATATAAGCTCATTGAGGGCACTGACTTTTCCTTGTATGTGAATCCCCAGCTCTGAACTAGCACATCATCTGGTGCATAGTGAGCATGAATAAGTGTTTCTTGTGTTTTCTTCCCTCCTCATGGCAGAGTTCATGGGAAAGGGCATAAGATTCCCTTGGATTTTTTTCCCAAGATAAAAAGGTTAAAAGGCTGTCTGTCTTTAAGGGGGAAAGAGGATGATGTTGATTAAGAGCAACAGGTGGTAGGGTACCAAGAGTATAAGATTTAGCATTAGAGTAACTAGATTCAAATCCCAGCTCTTCCACTTACTGACCATGTGACCTCAGGAAAGAAATTTTACTTCTCTAAGCTTTGGTTCTTCACCCAAAGCAATGAAGTTTTTGGATTAAATGGTATTTAAGATTTACATTAGCACTAAATCTGCAATTAATTCATTAAAGTAGCTATTTATAAAGGTTTTATATTTTTAAACTTTTCTTTTTAATTAAAAGTAATGGGTTGCTTTGTTGGTTTTTTTTGGGGGGGGGATTTGGGGTGTAAAAATAATATCCTATATGGCTAAGTTGTCAATAAATGTTCACCTATAAGAAGAAAATTTCCCGATTCTAAACCATCATGAAATATGCTGGGCACACCTAATTCTGGAATTTATTAGATAATTCTCAGTGTCTTTCCTCCACCCCAAGAGAATTCAATTTAGTTCAAATTGTTAATTTTCTTAAATAAACATTTATCAATCTTTAAAAAAAGATCAATTGCATTTCCTAACATTTCTTGAACCACATTCAGTTTTGAATCACTAAACTAGAAGATAAAGAGAGGATAGAAAGGAATCATTCTCATAGGATTGTAAAATTGGTGTCTAACATTCATACATACTGAACTTAAGAATAGTTTTTTTTCCATATTCATGTGATAGGAATAGGAAAGATTACTGATGAGGCTTTCTTGGTTTTTAATCTGAGAGAACATCAGAAAATTTTCTAACAAGGCAATTGTTTCACAAAAAATTTTCCCATGTTTGCATCACTTAGCCTCTTAGCCATTGTCTATAGAAACTCATAGCTCTGGTCCAGGTTCAGCTCAATCTTCCCCTCTTCCAAACAACATTCCTGGATCTGCCAGTTGTGTATGCCTTCTTCTCCAATTGCCATGTATTGGTTTATCTGTTTACATGTTCATTTATTGTAAAAAAAATATTTTCTTGCCCAGTAGAATACAAGTTTCTTGAGGCTACAGAACATTTCATTTTTTAATTGATTTGTTTATTTACTTTTAATTTACAATATTCAGTTCCACAGTCCCTTGAGTTTTAAATTTTCTCCACTTCCGCCCCCCACCATGGCAAAGTGCAATCAAGTACAGGATCTGTAAATACATTCACATTGGACATTAGTCTGGTTATATAGAAGGGCTGTAACCAATGGAGTGAACAGTGGTAAAGAGGAAACAAAACCAAAGATGGAAAAGAATGAGAGTGTGAAGTTTGCTTCTGTCTTGATTTAAACTCTGTTCTTTCTAGATCTTTCTCTGAATGTAGACATCTCCTTCCATCCTGAGACTTGTAGACTTGTCTTATAACTGTGCATTGCTGAGAAGAGTGCAGTTTATCAAAGTTGGTCATCACACAATCCATGTGTCTGTGATTGTGTACAAATTTTTCCTGGCTCTGCTCTTCTCATTTAGCATCAGTGTATAAGCCTCTCCAAGTAAATATGAAGTTCATGTGATCTTCATTTTTTATAGCACAATACTATTCAATTACATTCATGTGCCACAACTTCTTTAGCCATTCCCCAACTGATGGGCATCCCCTTAATTTCTAGTATTTTTGCCACCACAAAGAGAGCTGCAATAAATATTTTTGTACTTGTGGGTCTTCCCCACACTTCTATGATCTTTGGGGTACAATCCCAGAAGTGGTATTACTGGGTCAAAGGTATGCAATTATTTATAGCCCTTTGGACATAGTTTCAAATTGCTCTCCAGAATGGTTGAATCAATTCACAACTCCACCAACAATGCCTTTGTGTTGTCACACAGCATGGTATATGGTAGTTCTTTAATACATGAATATTGATTGATGTATATATGTATATAGATAGATATAGATATAGATAATTATTATTATCATTAACTACATACAATGGGGAATTAAGATATACAGGTATAGGAGTAAGGAGACACTCCCTGCCCTACCAGAAAGTAAGAGGGGTGTTTGGGGAGGGCATAGAAGAGAGTAGATTGGGGGAGGGGCTTTAAAGATTGATCGCTCTATTGGGGATGGGGGTGCGGGAAAGACGGCGAGAAAACTCTGTAACTCAAAATCTGGTGGAAATGAATGATGTAAACAAGAAAATAAATAACATAATTAATTTTAAAAAAAGAAAATAATATTGATTGTGGACATCTTTCCAAACCGAAATTGATCATGTAGAAAACTTTGAGTTTTAAAAATTCCTAGAGAAATATTCAATATGACCAGAAAGAAAGTTTCAAAATACTAAGGGTAAACTATTATAAATAGAATCAGATGAATTATAGGATTATATTGTAGGAACAGACCTAGAGGTACATCAGAAGTCATCCACTCCAATTCCCTTAATTTAAAATTAGTACTATTAAATCCAAAGAACAGAAGTGACTTGCCCAAGGCATACCAGCAATAAATAGTGGTTCTGGAATTGAAACTCAGGCTCTTTGTAGTCTTTCATGATACAAAATATATTTAAAACATATGGTATTATTAAAATTCCTTCATGTAAAACAAATGAATATTCCAAAAATAATTTCTTTCAGTGACATGTGAACCCCAAATACCAAATACTAGTTTTATGTGTTTCCTTGAATGCCTTTAATAGATTTATTTTAAACAATACAACTACTGCTGAATATAGGAGGTCATTTCATTATCTTGGAAAAAAATGATGATTGTGTTAGTCAGACTAAGCAAATCAATCATATACTATGCTGTTATATTTTTCTTGGTCAAGTTTAATCAGGAAATGAATGACTTCCCTTTCTTTTATTGCTGGTTGCTAAAAATGTAATCCCTTTTTTCCCTCTTGTGGTGCTGCTGATGAAAGATCAACTCTCTTTTGGATTGGACCAAAGTTATTTATTTTATTCCCAGGTTGATAACATTTCTCACTACCAAATTGCTTGAGTTTCAAAATCTGTTTAGATTCGCAAAATGATCACAAATGTCATTTTCATTTTCTTTCAGATCTATTAAAGTCATACTGCAGTCATCAGCTATATACACAAGTTGTATGACTTGGGATGCAGTGGTCATATTAGTTGGCTATTGGGAAACTGCAAACCACTTTGTTCATGTTTGCATGAGGAAAAGATACACATTTGCAGTGTAATTCCCTTCGTTTTTTCTCTCTCCCTCAGTATCCTTTAAACATCCTTGGAGAGATTATTTCAGCCTCCTTCTTCTATTTGTCACCTTGTCACCACCTCATCATTCCATTTTTCTTCTTAAAACACACAGAGGTAAAGACAGTACATGTTAGGCGAATTACTGGGGTGAGATGGAATTCCTTAAATTAGCTGTATAATTTTCATTGTAAGCCTGTAACCTAAATTATTTCAGTTTTTCATTTTCTCATTGTCAGATATAGGAATATATACCATCATCAGAAACCTTAATTTGAAAATGGAAAGCAGGTATCGTATGATATAGTATGAGCAACCTGACATAGTGAATAGCGCTGAACTTGAAGTCAGAAAAACATAGGTTCAAATACATCCTTAACCATTTACTAGCTGTGTGACCCTGGGCAACAGATTTCACTTCTCTGACACTCAGTTTCTTTATCTGTAAAATGAATGAATCACACTCAATGACTTCTAAGGTTACATTCTCCATCTAAATGTATGATACGATGACCTAAAGATTCCTCCTTCCTCAACCTGCACATCAATTAGATAACAAATGGATATTGGGCCCACATCAAAACACAAAACTATAAAACTTTTAAAATTCTTAATGTTATTTCTTGATGATTAATTGGGTACCATAGTGAACTGAAGAGCAGGATGAGCTCATTAATCAACTCAGTAGAATATCTGTCAGACATTGGTTTAGAATTGTCTATTTCCTCCTCATATCTGTAAAGGCGCAGTTAGCAGATGATTATTGATAAAATGTCATCATGAAAAAACATCTGCAAGTGAAGTTTACCCACATGGCTATAAAAGGTTTGATTCAGTCTGTCAGAAGAGAATAAATTACCTACTATTCAGAAGCATGTTAACTCTTTCAGATCTATAAAAGAGATAAGTGAATTCATGTGAGGTCACAAACCTTATATAAACTAGGCTTTGATTATATCAGTAAAAGAGATCTATCTACATACTCACAAACACACACAAACAAACACACATATGCATGTCACACACACAACTACATGTTTGTGTGTGTATAGGTGTATGTCTGTATATGCATGTATTTAAATTAGGTCCCTATTACTTGATTGCAGATACTTATACACACACACAAACACACTATATTTGTTCACACATACATAAATATAAACATACACATCTAGTGATGTCAAAACCATGGTTACAGATATTATAGATAGATTAGATAGACAGAAAGACAGACAGACAGACAGATAGATAGATAGATAGATAGATAGATAGATGATAGATGGACAGATAGATGGAGAGATAGATAATATGCATGTATGTTGTAGTTCTTCAAACATTTTCAGTCATTTCCAGTTTTTTGTGTCTTTATTTGAGCTTTCCTTTGCAAAGATATTGCAATGGTTTGCCATTTCCTTTTCCAACTAATTTTACAGATGAGGTACTGAGGCAGTGTTAATGACTTTCCCAGGGTCACACAGCAACTAATTCTCTGAGGTCAGAGTTTAACTCAGAAAGATGAGTCCTCCAGACTCCAGGCCTAGCACTCTATTCAGTGAAGCACCTAATGTGCATGTGTGTATGTGTGTATGTATGTATGCATGCATGTACACATGTATGTGTGTATGCATGTATCTGTAGGTTTAGGGTGTCCACCTTCCTGCTGTATTCTAGGCTTCTGTGTACCCATATGCTGCAATTCCCACAGGCCCTAAATAAATTTGCAATGAAGCAAAAAAAATGGTCTGCTCTTGTCCATCAGATAGGCTTTTAAAGACCTAAAGTAATCAACTTAAAAAAGACTTCGAAAACCAAATAAGAGAAGTGGAGGAAAAATTGGGAAGAGAAATGAGAATGATGCAAGAAAGAGTGAACAACCTAACTGAAGAGCAACACTCCATTGCCAGAAGAATGATTCTAAATCAGGGGCAGGGAACTTGTGGCTTTAAGGTCAGATGTGGCCTTTTAAGTCCTTGGGTGTGGACTTTTTTACTGAGTCAGAGGTTTACAAAACAAATCCTTCTATTAAAAGATTTGTTCTGTGAAGTTTGAATCCAAACAAAGGACTGTACATTAAAACTTTATAGTTTACACTCTCTAGGAATTTGTTGTCCTTAGCTGATGTTTCTTTATCCTATGATACTGTGCCTAAGCTGATTCCCCAAATGGTTAGCAAACTACATTTCCCAAGGGTGTAGAACACACTGATAGAGAGGCATAAAATCCCTTCTCAGTCCCATATAGCTGTTCCATCTTTCCCTTCTCTCATAAATTGTAGGTCTTACCATGGCACCTTCCTGCACAAGAAACTCTACTGATCCTATTCTATCTGTGGTCACGTAAAAAGTCCTCTTGGCTTTTAAGGTGATTCATAAACTGTCTCCTTCATACCTTTGTAGTCTTCTTACATACTAGTCTCCTTCATGAACTTGGTATTATTTGCCATTCCTCCCACATCCACTCTATCTCCCCTCTCATTTTTTCAGGGCTTGGCCTCCAGGCTTGAAAGATAGCCCTTTTCAGCTCTGCCTCTTTGAACCATTTACTTCCTCCAAGATTTAAGCTAAATGCCATCTTACTCACAATGTTGTTATTGTTATTGTTACTTGCCAGCTGTTACTCCCTTCCTTTCCATCTTCCCTCAATGTGGCTTTCATACACACACACATACACACACACAGTTTCACTATAAAAAAGTGTGACCTAATTCTGACTCTATCTCACATTTCTTTTTGTTAATATTGCATGCATCAACAATAAGACTGAACTCAAGAGGAAATTATTTTGATCATCTAATTAGTTAAAGCATTCAGTTCAACCCTACATATAATCTATGTAAATATTAATATTTATATCATCTATATCTCTATAGATATTGATATTAATACATTAATATAGATATATGCCTTCATCTGTATCTGTTGCTTCCTGTCCAGACAAACATAGGCAATTCACTTAAGCCTCCTGGATCTCAGTTTCCTCATCTATACATTTAGAGGAATATATTAGATGACTTCTGATATACCTTTGCTGCTCCAGATTCGTGCCTTTGGTTCTCTGACTTGAATGACAATTACATGACTGAAACAGGATTGTATCCAAGGGATTCAATCATTGGTACCACATTTTAAGAAAGATACTGATGAACTAGCAAGTATTCAGAGGTGGGTAATCAAAGTGATGAGTTGACTAGAAAACATATCATGTATTTCTTTACATGGAATATTCTACTCTTCATATCTACCTCTTGTTTTTCTTTAATTCATTCAAGATTCAACTAAAAACTCATCGAATTGTTCCATTGAAGAAAGTATGTTTGATATGGCTTGAGGATAAGCTGAATTTTGATGCTGCCTCACATACTTACTCACTGTGTGACCCTGGACAAGTTACTTAACCTTTTTTATCTTGGTTTCCTCATCTGTAACTTGAGGATAGTAATAGCATTTACATCATAGAGTTATTGTAAGTATTAAATGAGATAGCAGTGTTGAGTGTTCTGCAAGCACTAAAGCCTTGTATAAATACAATTTTTAATATTATTGTTATTAATGCTCCTGGAAGCTTTTCATGGTCCTCCTACTTATTTATATTTTCCTTCTGACTGGAGACTGAAGTGGACTTCTGAACTTTTCCCAATACCTTCCTTTATAAAGGGCAGAGACTGGATTTTTGCTCACTCCATTCTGTGTTTGTTGTTCTGTCTAGTTTCAGATAGATGGGACAAGATGCTTCCACACTGGTTACCCTCTGGTCTTCCAACTTCCCACTTTTCTGCCTTTTTCTGTGTGTGTGCGTGCGTGTGTGCGTGCGTGCGTGTGTGCCTGTGTGTGTGTGTGTGTGTGTGTGTGTGTGTGTTGGCTCCCATCATTAGACTGTGAGATCTTTGAGAGAATGGACAGTGATTCTTTTTACTTTTTGTATCACCAGTATTTTTATTCTTGTTCAGCCATTTTAGTCATGTTCAACTCTTCATGATCTCATTTTGCGTTTTGGCAAAGATACTGGAATGGCAATGTATTGCCCAAATGCTCACTAGTATGAAAATAATGACAAAAGATTCAAGTGAAGATTCATCAACCTATTAGACAATTCCTCTGTCATGAATATGTTGCATTCTGCATGACTTGATAGAGGATCCACTCCATTAATATCACACATCCACAGAAGAACCAAGAAATATTCATCTGGTATCAGTAACCTCATTTTCATAAATTACTCTGTTGTCATAAGAGAGACTTTGGTGACAAAGTAATAGATGTGTAACCATTCTATCTCGAGTAATACTTATTCCAAGACTCAAGGCATGTGACATGGAAATTTTAACTTTAATTTTATTGTACTTTGGCATGCATTTTAATGTATAAAATCCTTTAAATGATGACCTAATAGTTGAAATAAAACCATAACCTTTAAAATAGCTATGGAAATGGGAAGGGAATATAAGACATAATAATTATACATTCATTAAAAATAATGAAAGAAATGATATTTAATAGACACAAAGCAAAGTAACTACCAGAAATTTTGATACATTAGACACATAAAATATCCAGAGTTTCTAAGCTTAAACCATTTTAGAAGAAATATTTGCTTTTTTTCCCCCACTTCAGGTAAAGTCCACTTTTTTCTTATACTGAGGTGCTTCTAATAGAGAAAAAAAGCCTTTCTGATTTCTTATTGTTTCTGGAAATGTAAAGATTTATCTTATGATTAATTGGCCAAAATTTCTATAGGTTAAGCTGGTTACTAGAGAGTAACCATCAGAAACTAGAGAAAAACTCAAAACATTCATCAAAATTCCCATCTGTAGCCCAGCAAAACAATAAAGCAGGTATTGACTTCTCTGGAGGAATGCATCATGATTCATTGATCCAAAGGCAGAGTCAATATTTACCTTGAGTGACAATATGTCTGGATGTCCAATGAAACATAAAATCTAATGTAGCATTCCAAATCAGAAACAGATCTAGAAATCTATATAATTATTAAGATCATAGTAATTTTTTATTATTTAAGTAATAAATTATACAATTGAAGATCTAATAGTCTATATGTGTATATGTACATGTATTAAGGCATACGCATGCGTATGTCTTTCTGTGTATGTATATGTCCAGGACATATATATATTTACCTGCACTTTAAAGGAATTTCAAAACTGTCATTTTCCAGGAACTAAATAATTAGATCACCTCTTTGTGGTGTTTTGAGATTTACAAAATGCTTTTATTGCAACAGACTTTAGAGATAGACAGCAAAAGTTTTATTGTCTCCATTTCCTTATTAGGAAAAAAGTCCATTGCTGAAATCCATCAGGCATTTAGATGTGCAACCTAGAGCTTGGCAGCTAGCATACATGCACACATAGATATATGCACACACATATAGATGTTATATGTTTAGGCATATGCATGTGTGTGCATGCATGTGTGTGCATCATATATGTGCATATGTGTTACAGGGAATATAGATCCTCAACCCAAGACCAAGATCCTGGTCCAGGCAGGTCAATGCAAGAGCACTTAGCCTTTGAATGATCACTTACTCCCCCCTTCAATCTGCAGGCTAGGAGCTCTGAAGAAGCCATGTGGAGGTATGTGCAAGGCATCACTTCTAGCTCTGGAGGCAGTGAGCCAGACCCTCTACCCCAAATGCAGCTGAGTTCCACTGACCATTTTTTCCTTTTTCCTTGGCTCTTACGGGTTGATAATTCTGGAAATAGCTACAGCTTCTGGTCATCAGCTCTCCTGAAAGCTTCAGCTAGTGCTTCTCCTGGCCACCCTGGGGCTAAAACCACATGAGGCTGGGCTCTGATCCCAGCATGCTGTGATGAGCCCTTTCCATCCATCTGCTGGGCTACTTTCAGTGGGTGCTTTGTCACTCTGTCATTTTGTGGGTTCTGGAACTAAAAATTTTTAGAGTATTATTTTATAGGTATTTGAGGTGATTATGGGGGGAGCCATGGAGTTCTCCTGGTTTTATGCAGCCATCTTGACTCTGCCCCACAAAACAGATTTCTAAACACATGACTCTTCCTTTTATTCTAATGTTAATTCAATAAATAATTTACATTAAGACCCTCTCCAAATTATTTCCTTTGTGATTCTATTCTTTATATATCTCATGTCATGAATTTGCTTCTGACCTCCATCACCCCTTACTAAAACTCTTGAAATAAACTTATTTATTTGCTTCTGGTTTCTCCACTTTCTTGTATCTCATTCCTGTATGCATAGCAGGTAAAGAAATCATTCTAAAGCACATCTCTGATCATGCTACCTCATTCTAAAAAAGCAACAAAAATTAAGTATTTTCAAATCACCCACTGAGTTAAGTGTAGACTTCATACACTGTATTTAAATGACCTCAACATTTGACCCTAACCTACCTTTCTAGCATCTGTCTCATTAAATTTTGTCATGTACCATAAGCTCCAGTTTAACCAAACCACTCACCATCCATTCCTAACACAGTTCTTTTATGTCTTTCCTTTTGCTTCTGAGATCCTCTAAACATAAGCTCACTAGTTCTGCCTACCAAATTCCTAACTATCCTCTTCTAGGGAACTTTTCTTGATCCTTTGTAACAATAAAGCAATATTCACAACACCCACCATGGTTATGTATATGCTGGTATAATTGTGAACCACAAAACACAGCAGACTCTCCCCATGGAGGGCAGAACCAAAGTCTATATTCAGTACCAGAAAGCCAAGTCCCAGAACCAGAAAACCAAAATCATTACAGTAGCCACACAGTTGATACACATGGTTAATGCAGTGAAAATCCATACTCCCAAGCCTTCACAACAGAACAGGCCCCTTCAAGCAGGATTCCTCCTGTCTCACTCAGGGTAGATCCTCCACCTGTTTCTTGTAAGTTCTTAGAAGAAATCCCCAAAGGAAAGGCCTCAGCAGAAGTTTCCAGAAGAAAGGTCTCAGCAGAAGTTCCAACATCCAGATGCTTTCTCCAGGAAATTCTGCCACTGCCAGCTGAGGTTTTTCCTCATATATGCCTTACCTACTCCCTATTCTTCAACTTCCTTTTACATCAGCAACTTCCCCCCAGGATGTTGACTACTTCTGTGTTAATTTAATAGCTTAAATGAGGTATTACCTAAGTTAATAAGGTGCTAAGTACCTGCTTACTTGCCAATGCAAAGGGGCATAGAAGATCTTAAGATTCCATTAACATTACATCCTTCCAGGGAGGATAAAATCTCTACCTCTTTTTAACTCCCACTAAAGTTTTCAATGTCACATGCTATCTATTCTGTATTGTATACTTTGTGCCACTCCTAATAAAGTACAAGCTCTTTGAGGGCCAGTGCTATTTCTTGTTCATTGTTTTATATTCCAAAAGACTTCACATACTGAACTCTACGTAAGATTTTCTCTAAGCTGCCTTGTCTCCCACCTAAACTCCTCTTCTCCCATTTTTAGTTCTCCTGTATGTATTATGTTACCAAATTAATATGTAATTTTCATGAGGGTCTGTGGTGTGCTGATTGATTTTATTTATAGCCATAGTGTTTAGCATAGTACCTGGAAAAGAATAAACATTTAATAAATATTCTATCCATCCATTCGTCTCTCTCTCAATCTCTCTCTCTCTCTCTCTCTCTCTCTCTCTCTCTCTCTCTCTCTCTCTCTCTGAATCCCAAAAGACAATCTTAGAATTAGCCCATGGAACAGAAATTTTTACATGATTATACATACATGATTCTTCATGTATGATGAATATCTCTTGTTATTTTTTGCTATTGCAATGTGCCTATATTATTTTTCCTCTTTGAAAGATAATCAAAATGAAATGTGAAAAAATTACACTCACATACACACATAGATATAGATTTAATTCCAACAATTTTGTTCAGTCAGATACATCTAAATAGTATGAAAATGATTAGCATATATTTGAGCCTAAGAAAACCTTTTTAGCATCAGATTTGAGTGAACTCTTTGGTCAATAAAGGACAATTATTTTCACTAACATCAGCTGCCTCTGTATTTGATTTTGTTTTGGTTGATTAACAAACTTCAACACTATTACTTAGGTTCATTGAAAACACTAATTTGCAATGCGTCTCTCATCATCAAATCACAATTTAAGCTAGCTGTATTTTGTGAGAAACTCAAATATAACTTGTAATTTGCTTCAGAATTGCTAATGTCACAGAGAATTTAAAGTGATCATTGCTGTCATATCTAGATCACTGTAATTGGGCACCTTAGCTTCTAATAGTCCTTTACATAAGAAGTAATGTGATATAGCACTTGGAGATCTGTCCTTGTAGCCAAAAAGAAAATTATCTAAACTCTACTGGTTACATACTGTGTGAGTTTGGTCATGTTTCTTAATTTTCCTGTGCTCTAGAAAGTTCTGTAAGAGTATGAGTTGCAGAGAAGACATTGACCTACATTGGTAGAAGGAATTTCCTCATCTTGGACTTCTCTATACTAATAAAGTTAAGCCCAGTCCTTAGCCCTATTCATTAAAATAAATTTAGTCATTTGAAGGTTCCTTTTTATACATTTATTAGTATTATTATTATTTTCACTGCTATTATCTTATTACTATATATTTCTAAACCCTGAGAGTCTATTGGCATATATATGTGTGTGTGTGTGTGTGTGTGTATTTTTGAATGTATGTATGTATGTATATGTGTGTATCTATCTATATCTACACCCATCTATTTATCTATCTATCTATCTATCTATCTATCTATCTATCTATCTATCTATCATCTAAATATAGTTTGTAAATCTCTTTCCCCAAAATCGTTTTTATAGATGGAAAGGGCCCTACAGATAAATTAATACCTTACCTTCACTTTCAGAAGAGGAAACTGTGACCTGTGAGGCTTAAGAAGCTTGACCAGGATAGCATAAACAAACACAAAGTCAGGATTTGAACTCCTACTCTCTACTCCATATTCAGTGTATTGCCCATTACACTGTAAATGCTTTTCAAAGAGGCAAGAAAATAGAGCTGAGCATGTAAGTGCATAAACTTGCCTCATCACACTATGACATCTGATTTAAAATTTTGAAGGAAGAGTTTATGGATTTAAAAAAAATCCTTGGTACTTTTGTACAAAGTTCTTCACAAAATGAGTGATCAATATATTTTGTCAATTGATTGGCAGGGTCAGGACAGACCTTTCAGCAAAAATACAAAACAGTAGGGACCTTCTAACCCTGATTTAATCTGTATGCACCACACCCATATCCCTCAAGAATTCTAATGAGAACCTAATTAATTTCAATAATGGAAGACCTAATTAATGCAGAATTTCTTAGCATAGAGTGTCTGGATTTTTTTTAATTGATAAACTTATTTCAATATGATTGAGTTTCCTTGTAATCTATGAATTTTATCTTATTAAGTTAAAAATGTTATTCTGAGAATGCTCACCAAATTGACAAAGGGGTCCAAGATACATAATAGATCAAGAATCCTGGATTTAGAGTATTCTTAAATTCTACCTTCTTAATGAGACAGACATATTCCTTTCTTTAAATTTGCACTGCCTCTGCCTTATGTGTGATATATCACTTGCAAATTCTCTTAAGAAAACTTTAGTAAAACTTGTTATTTGAAAAAGTTTCCATTATCAAGGAAATACAACAAAATATCACAAGTGGTTATTCAAGTGCAAATAGCATCATGTCATATAGTTTTCCTATCTAATCAGCACTTAACATAGATAATTGAAAGTAATAATATCCTCATCGCTAAGATGCATTAGGTATAGTAATTGCAAGATAAGATCAACATTTTTCAATCCCACTTTACACTTTTATAGACAATATAGTTACATTACTGCAGAAAAATCTTCTAGTAAGACCAAAAGGAAGATGCTTCTGCATTTTCAATATCAGTGGCATTAATGTTGCTTGAGGAACCTGATATTTTAGTGTCCTCCTGGGAACAATTAGGACTCTGTCATGTGTGCTAGAACTATATCTACTTAAGCTGATTTTCTATATCATGGGGGAGTAAAATGGTAATTATCAGAATGAATGTAAATGAAATATCCATTTTCCAAAATGGCTGAATGGATTACTCTCAGAGGTGCATTAGATTTTGGGGAAAAAAATACTTCTTTACTCATCCACTCAAACTTTATTTCCAAAATTCAGTGGAGAATGTTCTATAAACATTTATTTATCCGTGCTAAAGTATAGCTCAAAGCTTGAGTGAATACATATAAAACAAGCAGATTTAATACTGAAATAGATGGCCATCCCTAAGACAATTGTCTCATCCTAACTTTGCATAGATTTTAACAAAGGGAGAAAACACAACACATCATATTGTTGCTTTGTAATATATGTGTGATCCACCAAAATTGGTGGAAGGTACAGATATTTTCCACATTAATTCCTTCCTAGCAATTAGTTTTCCAGATGCTTAACAGTTCAAATTTTTTAACCAAAGTGTAAGACTTTACAATTACCCCCACTATATTTCATCTTATTATATTTGCCCCATGATTGTAGGTTAATACATTTTGGGACATTATTACTTTTAGTTGACATCAACTATCCTCAACTTTGTAACCTCTGAATATCTGAAAACCATGAAATTTTCATTATCATTCAAGAAAAGGGGAAGGGGCGGCTGGGTGGCGCAGTGAATAGAGCACCGGCCCTGGAGTCAGGAGTACCTGAGTTCAAATCTGGCCTCAGACACTTAACACAAGAAACTAGCCGTGTAACCTTGGGCAAGTCACTTAACCCCAACTGCCCTCCAAAAAGAAAAAAAAAGAAAAGGGGAAAAAAAGCTCCCTCAAACAAACGAACAAACAATCCTCCATCTTTTTACTTCTTTATTAGATGTTATTTATTAGATATTAGAACACCAAGGGAAATTTTTGAAAAGCTGAACTGTTAGAGCAAAATTATAGGAGTTTTAATGAAATTACTTATCTGTCCCAAGATAGGAAGTCAATAAATTTCTTCCCATTCCATTCTAAACAGTGTCAGAATGGAGAGAATCAATAAATCAGCAACTTAATCAATAAGCATTTATTAAACACCTATAGTATGGCAGACACTGTAGTAGGTGAGGGGATATGGAAACAATTAAATAATACCTACTGACACATTTTAAAGGGAAAGACAACAAATTACACACACACAAACACGCACACACACACCTGTGTATAGAGATGACATTTATATATGCATAGATAGAGAGATAGATAGAGATGGATAGATAGATAGATAGATAGATAGATAGATAGATAGATAGATAGATGATGGATGGATGGATGGATGGACAGACAGATGAGAAAGAGAGAGAGAGATGGACTGACCAAGTATTTATTAAACACATACTGTATCCTAGTTACTCTACTAAGTTCTGGATTCAGGTTAAAGGTAGTTTTGGAGGGATAGCACTACTATTGAGGAAATCAGAAAAGTCTGCCTTTAGTATTTGACTTGAGCTTTGCCTTGAAAGCAGATAGAAATTCTATGAAGCAGAATTCAAGAAAGTGTTTTGTTCAAGCAAAAGAGAGAAAAAAAATTTCCAAATTTCAGGAAGTCAATAAATTTCTTCCCATTCCATTCTAAACGATGTCAGAGTGGAGAGAATCAATAAATCAGCAACTTAATCAATAAGCATTTATTAAACACCTACATTATGCCAGACACTGTAGTAGGTGAGGGGATATGGAAACAATTAAATAATACCTACTAACACATTTTAAAGGGAAAGACAACAAATTACACACACACACACACACACACACCTGTGTATAGACATGACATGTATATATGCATACATAGATAGATAGATAGATAGTCAGGAATACCTAGAGTTCAAGTATTGCCTGTGATACTTACAAAATGTCAACTGCTATATTTAAAGATGCTTTTTTCCCCATGGATAATCATGGTAACATTATTACTTTACACAAATATGTTCTCTTCTTAGATTTATTGTAATCTGACATCACTTTACTACTGTTGAAGAATAAGTCACAGCAGTCTTTTTAAAACTTGGATGTTGTGTTTATCATTATCAATACAAGAAATATTGTTTATTAATTATAAAACATTTTATTCATTTCTCTTGTCTTTACTTAATGGTCATTTATGAGCATTCACCCACCCCAAATTATACCCTTCCCCAATAACAATAAAATCAATGAAGCCACCAAATTCAGTGATCCCATCTGACAATATTTAGAACATTTGGTCCTGGTAGAACCCTGAACCACAGGTAATATTAAATTTTTTCCTAACTTGCTTTGGTCAGTCAGTTTTCTGGCAATCAATATTTATTAAGGGCTAGCTATGTAGCAGGCGTTGTGGTAAGCACTGATGATACAATTTTTTTTTAATTTTAATTTATTTTCTTGGTTACATCATTCATTTCCACAAGGTTTTGAGTTACAAATTTTCTCCCCTTTTTGTCCCTACCCCCCAGCCCAGAACATTGATCACACTGTAAGACCCCTCCCACAATCTGTTCCC
>CM053597.1:195026790-195037248 GCA_028646575.1 Pseudocheirus occidentalis | reverse complement strand
AAGGCAAAATAAAACTTGAAAGAATTCACTGATCACCTCTTCAAAAAGATCCCCAAATGAAAATTCCTAGAAATGTTATTGCTAGGTTCCAGAATCCCCAGTTAAAGGAGAAAATATTACAGACTGCCAAGAGAAAACCAGTTGAATACTGCGGAAGCACTATCAGGATAACCCAGGATCTGGCAGCTTCTACACTGATGGATCAAAGGGCCTTGAATATCATATTGCGCAGATTAAGGGATCTGGGATTAAAACCAAAGATCAACTACCCAGCAAAATTGAACATATTATTTCAGGGGAAAACATGGTCATTCAATGAGGTCAAAGACTTTCAAACATTCTTGTTAAAAAAAAAGAACTGAACAGAAAATTTGGCAATCAAACACAAGAAGCATGAGAAGGTAAACATGGGAAAGAAATCAAAAGAACTTATCAAATTTGAATTATTTACATGCCAATATGGAAAAACGATAATAGTAACTTATGAAACTTTTCTTAGAATGACGATAGGTGAAGGGAATACAAATGTATGTATGTGCACACACACATAAATGTCTATATAGGAGGCTATATATGTGTATGAATACATATGTGAGCATGTCTGTACATGTGTATATAGAGGTTATTGGATCAATTTGAATAGGAAGGGATGATACTTTAAAAGGCTAAATTCTGTGGTGGGAGAGGACTAGAATGAGAGGAGACAGGGAGAGACAAAATGGGGTTAATCATCTCATATAGAAGAGGCAAGTGATAACTGTTATAACTTTACTTTCAATTACTCTCACAGAATTTGGCTAAGGGAAGAAATGGCATAAATTCTAAACTGGGCATCATGCCACACAGGAGAGTAGGGGGCATGGGGATGAGGGCCGGGATGATGGAGGGGAGGGCAGTTTCTGGATGAGGGACGCTAGAAGCACATGCTGCACTAAAGGGACAGAGACAGGGTAGAAAAAAGCACAAGGGGGGAGCTATAGGAAGTAGGGACATATGATCACTGTCACAATTATGTCCATTATGAAGATGTCCTGTATAATCACACATTCACAGTCTGTATTGAATTGCTTGTCCTTCCAATGGGGGTAGGTGGCAAGGAAGGAATTGAAAGAATGTAGAATTTAAAGCTCTGCAATACCAGCAACTAGGAATTAAGATATAGAGGGGCTGGGGTAGGGAGGCCCTCCCTGCCCTACCAGAAATTTAGAGAGCAGATCAGGGGAGGGGCTTTACAGTGAGACTGCTGTTTTGGGAGTGTGGTAGGGGAAAGATGGGGAGAAAATTTGTAATTCAAAAATCTCATGGAAATGAATGATATAAACATGAAAACAAATTTAAAAATTGTTAATAAAAACAAAGAGTCTACCCAATATGGCCAACTTTTAATGAACCTTTAATAAACCTTACTTTTCTTTGGCAAAAAAGAGAGATAGTGATTTTTCTTTGGTGGTAGAAGAGATGATTGTCAGTTTAGATATGGAAGAAAGCTCACAAGTTATCTGGTCCACTTATGTCATACTACAGATGAGGAAATTGGTGCCCAGAGCAGGAAAACTATTTGTGTACCATAATACAGATAATACATTAGAAAGTTGAGATTTGAACCCCATCTACACACATACATAAATACAACCACACCTGTGTGAGAGCATTCTTTTATAAGTCATAGTGTGTTCTCTGAGCTACATAGACATTAAATGACATCAATTAAGATGCAGTAGTAGTGACAGGATTTGGATCTAGGGGTTCCTGACTTCCTGCCTTTCAACTATTGCATTCTGCTTCTCTTGAGACATACAAACAATAAATAAAATACACAAGACAATGTTATACAATTAAAACATTAATTCCCCATCCCTTAATTGAAGTCCTTTGAGAAGTCCAGCTGCTTTGATTCAGGATGCAGAGAATCTAAATTCAAATGATACCTCTGAACATGTGTGACCTGGGGCAAATTAGTTTCAGTTGCAGAGGGGAAGACATAATTATTTATAGAGCACCTACTGTGTGTAAGGGCCTATGAAAGATACATGCTCAGTGCTCTACAAATGTTATTTTTTGAATTCTCACAACTCTTGAAAGCAATGTTATTGTTATACCCATTTTAGAGTTGAGAAAAGAGAGGTAAAAATTGGTTAAAATCAGGGTCACACAATTAGTAAGTATTTGACGTTGGCTTTTCTCACTCTAGGCCCAGCACTTTATCCGCCGTGCCTCTAAAGGGTCTGTTCCAGCTTTGTATCTATAATCCTGTGATTTTCCCTATTGGATAATGATTTTGATGACAAATTACATTCCATCTGAAAAAAATGTTTGAAGCAATTACTCTGTGCAATGCATCCTTTTAGACACTGATATATATGTATACATATATATACATATATACATATAGTGTAGGATCCGTTAAAATGAATTACACACAGTTTTGAATTTATAGCTAACCTTGGAGATGGAGTTAAGGCTTTCTTTGACCTTCAGGGAGGAGAACAAGTCACTTTTGGTTTACTCTTTGGGCACTATCACAGAGGAACAGAGAAAGTTTAAACGCATCAGCACAAGGGACAAGTGTGGCTATGACTGCTAAATTTATGAGGAAATGAAAGCTAATTTAAACATGGAATTATTCATGCCAGGAGGGGGAAGATATAGGATGTATCATTTCTTGACTTAACATCTCCAACATATTGGGTGATCCGTCCATGAAATATTACAGGAAGAACATGGGCAACATTAGCACAGGATAAGGAAGCATGGATGACTTGGAGTCTGTGCCACTGGAGGGAATTCTGGTGTCAGTGAGATAACAGTCCTATTGAAGAAGTAACGGAAACCTCAGTCTTTGCTTATGAGATAATCATCAAATATTTTATGGTTTCATTGGTATAGGGAACTTTGAATAAGAAAAATCTCTGCCCTCATACATCAGCATTTTTTCTATATCATAAAACCTTTTAGACTCTAAAAGGATATATAATATTCTCTAAAATAAAAGAAATTACATCAACATTATGAAGAAAACAACTTTGAAAGACTTTAGAGAATTGTCAAGAACACTAAGAGATTAAGTGACTTGTCTGGAGTCCTACAGCCAATATCTGTCAGAAGTAGGACTTGAACTCAGTTCTTCCTAGCTTGAAGCTTGCCTGTATCCAGTACTCCATGCTGACTTTCAGATTTCTGAAAAACATAGAGAAGATTTATTTCATTTATTCCAATTTCAATTAGAGCTTGACTAGCACTATTAAAGTAACATATTTGCTAATCTTTAAATTTATTAATTTCTAATATTTATGATATAAATACTTAAAATAAGCATTAGGAATGTGAGATCACATATGGTGATAATATGATGATTAATCATTTCTTTCCAAAAGCAATGGACTCTTGTGACCCATATAGAAACTCATGAAACATTCTAGGTAATTAACATCTTATGTATTAGTTATTACCCTAAGAAATGATAAAATATATATGACCATAATTTACCATTGCATTTGTAGTAGGTTAATAATGAAATCTACATATTAATCTTTTAAAATCCAAGGCCTTATTATTTTATAAAAGATAGTCATTAATCTATAAGATATCATATGAAGATATTCTTCCTCTATTCTCATCATAGAAAAATATTCATTATTAAATTACATTAATTGAGCAATCCCTAAAGCTTTGAAAATTCTAGTTGGGTGATGTGACAACTATTAGAAATATTATCTTTCCTCATAGTTAATTTTCACATTGAAATTAACTAATCAAATTTGGAGTGTTAGTTTTCATGAAATTCATATATTTTTTCACACTTGCTCAGCAGAATAGAAACCATCTCAGAAACCCAATGTGGGTCTAGTAATAAACAGAAATAATACACTTCCATAATTTTCATAAATAGCTATAATATAACTCAATTTTATTTCATGTTGCATGCGAAATTTGTTTCAGGACACACAAATTCAAATAAACAAATCATGAGAGATAAATGCAATGTATACATATTTATAAGTATGTATGCACACACATACATATGTATATATTTAAATATGTATATGACCCTTATTTGTAGATATATGAACTGCAAAAACACAGTCATATATGCATGTGTATATTTACCTATACTGTGTGTAAGTAAACATATGTGTGCATGTGTGTATAGGTATATATGAGAGAAAGAGGAGAGAGAAAGAGAGAGAGAGAGACAGAGAGAGAGAGATTAGGAGAGGAAAGCATACAGTTCCTTCATGATGCTTTCCCTCCACCCTGCTTTAATATTTTCCTTATCCTGATCATTTATTTTCTTATTTCTTACATATTTCTTATGCTGTTGACTAGCAGGAGAAAAAAATCAATGGTAGAAAATTGCAAAAAATTCTACCCTCATCTCTCACAGGATCACAGAACTACAGATTCTTTGAGTCGAAAGGGACCTCAGAGGCAATGCCATCCCTATATCAAGAAGAATTTCCTCTGTGACTTATGAAATAAGGAATCATCCATCCTTTACTTGAGAATCTCCAGTGAGGAGCAACTCTGAGTCTCCTGGGGGAGTACATTCCTTCTTTGTACAGCTCTAGTTGTTAGGAAATTATTCATTACATCAAACCATAATTTGTCTTTTTGCCATTTAAAGTCATTTCTCCTTGATCTGTCCTCTGGGGCCAAATGCATCAAATCCAATACCTCTTCTTCATGACCTCCATTCAAACATATAAATAAACTAATAATTTCTTCTCTGATTTCTCTTACATAAGATAAACCCAATTTTGTTTGATAAATAATCATATTCATAATATGAATTCCTTCATCATATTGAAGCAAAATCAGAGAAACCAAATAACAGGAGTTACCTGGAGATTGGTCACCTGTTGGGAAAGCATTTAGGGAGAACAGAGGACTTTAGATATAATGGTGGCTGGTCACCCAGACATCTTGATTGAATCAATCAAATAGGAGAAGGACCCAGGTATGAGCAATGTCTAGACATTTCCATTGAATCAATCAATCCAAGGCACTGTAAATAGATGGGTCAGGTAGTGTGTGGGAATTGTCCAAAGAAACTTAGTTACACTTTTTGGTTTTATACAAAAGAGCAAGATATTTTTTTTCATTTGTTTTCATTTCATCATTGCAGTGGTAAATCAGAAGAGCACAATTCTGGTCAAATCTCTGAGAAAGAATTATTTGGGCAGGAAGGATAAAAGTGTCAAAACAAACCTGCCACCTCCCACCCTGCATACAGAGCCACTTGGACCAGTTGAGGGTCTAAGTGTTTTAAATGCATTCTGTTTTGGAACAGCCAATGGTAATGTCTGTGTAGGGAGTTAAAGACAAATTGGGTACCATGAAGAAAGGGGGTTTCAGGACTCAAAAAAGGGACCAGCAGAACACCACATCATATTTAAGGGGAATGTGTTAATGACTCCAACTAAAGAACTTTCTGGAGCTGTGAGTCACACTCTTTGCAATTTGTATGCTAAGGCTGATAATACCCTTCAACTCTTTATGTCGTTTTGAAAAAGTATGTCATGAACTTGGAATTAGGGTGGGGGAAGTGGGACTATTTGTACACGTGCCTATTACTACAACTCTTCCTTAAATATTTGTTGCTAAAAGCTAATTTATTCTGTCTAATTTATATCTACTGATGATTAATGGGAGAAGCACAGCAGTAAGGGTTTATAAGTTAGATATATGGGAAAATAAAACACATGTTTCAGCCTTATAGGGTACCTTAGAAACATGTGGGAAGAAGTAGTTGCCTTTTAAGAACTAGGATCGCTAGTAAGAATGGAAGTTGTGTTAGATGGATAGCAGCTTCTTAAATATTAATGTGTCATACGCAAACACACACACATACACACACACAGTAGAGCCTGGGTATAAAAGGAATAAAATCCATTGTCTGGAAATAGACACAGACAATAATGAAGAATTGATTGGGGTACTAAAGGTCAGAAAGTAATTTCAAAAGGGGGAGAAACTAATAATTTGGCAGATCATTAGCTGAGACAAAGAATATACTACCACGTAAACACATAAAATGCTAATAAATCATATCATGTTTTTGCTTACAGAAAAGGATACATGCTAGGACAGGCAAACATCTGCTGTGAATCTGCCATTTTTCCCTCCAACTTGAGGATAGACAGTAACACAAAAGTCCTGAAAGTGCTCACCAAAAGTCATAGGTTTTATGTGGAATGAATGTTCCTAGGCCAACCTAACCAAAAGGATAAAATTGAGGTACACTTTTTGTGATCTGAAGGAAGACATACAACAGAACATGAGGGGAAAAATAAAATTAATATCTTTATTTCTTGCCATTTTTGAGGCTAAGTGATGATTGATCTTCATACTTTGAAGTAATTAAGCAATGTCCCCATTGGCTTACAAAACACAGAAATCAATGACAGTTTTTAAAAGGAGAAATACCTTCCAGTTCTCTCTCTCTCTCTCTCTCTCTCTCTCTCTCTCTCTCTCTCTCTCTCTCTCTCTCTCTCTCTCTCTCTCTCCCTTTCTCTCTCTCTCTCCCTTGATTTACTCTCCATGAGTCTTCATATAACTCAGAATTCTAGTGAGGTATGTGAACCTGAATCATGACCATCCCTGAGAGATGTAGACCAGCCCAATCCACTAGATGTGCTTGGACCTGGGCCTGTGCTAGTCCTTTCTTATTATGTGTCCTTTTCTCAACTCTGAATGACATTATAAATTTTAGAGAATAAGTGGGTGTCTATCACACCCATTAAGTAGAACTGATTGGTGGTCATGAGAGTTATTCATTGGAACAGTTACCCATAAAAGGACAATTGGAATTTCAGACAATTGTGATACAAAATAAAATGAGGATAGACTTGTTTGGTGGTGTCATTAACTGTTTTCTGTTATTTAGAATATATTATTGATATATTTTGCTTTTAGATCACATACATAAAGGTAATATTTTATATGAAATAATCTACACTCATCATGGTACCCTGAATCTGCCAAGAAATGAAGGAGTTCATAGCAATTATACATGTCGCTGCCCTGATTCTTTTTTCTTCACTTTGTATCAGTTGATACAAGTCTTTCCACTCTTCTGTGTATTCACCATATTTATCTATATAAATACTTCTCATAATTGTGGTCATTTTAAAAATCAGTTCCTATCAATCTTCCTAGGTTTCTCTGAATTGATTTTTTTTCTTGTCACATCTTAGAACACAGGAATGTTTCAACATAGGCATGTAATAGTTTGCTTAGACATTCCCCAACCAAAAGTCTTCTATTTTGCTTCCAGTTCTTTGCTATGGAAAATAAAAAAAAACAAAACATCTTTATGCTCTGATGATACTTTTACATCAGTCTCCAAAAAGATTCTAATAATAACATTGTGTTAGTAATCCTGTATTAAGTCATTCTGTCAATTTGGGATGTGAGGCTTTTGTATCCTTTAACATTTTATCACTTGTTCTATGCATTAGAAGTACCTGAAATACCTGCCACCTATCAAATTCCTTTTGTATATTGATTAACTCTTTAGTGCTTCATTTTGGGGATGGAAAAAACAAAGTAATTAGGAACTGCTTCAGAAGGCCACTAAACTGTACTTATCTTTTGACCTGGCAATACCACAAGACAGTATATTCCAAAAAGAGAGTAGAAAAATAAGCTAAGCATCCAAGTGTACAATAATATTTACAGCAGTACTTTTCATATAGTAAAGACCCATGTGAAAGTGGCTATACATAATTTGGGAAATGTTCACCAAATCATATGGCAGGAACACAATGGAATATTATTATGCTCTAAAAATTATAAAGGAGAATTCAAAGAAAACTTAAAATACTTTTACAAACTGATGCAGAATGAAGTGAATGGAAGAATAATAATCTTTTTTAATATGAAGACATCAATGTTAATGAAAATAACTTTGAAAGACTGAACTCTGCTTAATATAATGATCAATTATGACTCCAGAATTGTAACAACAACTAATTCTTCCTTGTCTCTTGTTTTAGAAATATTGAAATATAGGTGTTGAATAAGAAACAAATTTCCATGAATAACCATTATGAAAAAAATGTTTTTTAAACTATCCTTTCCATATGAGGGTAGGCTTTTCTATTGAAGGGAGACTTAGGGGGATGAGTATGGGGAAGTGATTTGAGAATGATTGTAAAAGAAGAAGAAAAAAAGAGGATCAATTAAAATTTTTTAAATGTACAAAGGATATGATAGAAGCAGCCAACGGGGCTCACAGAGCAAGAAAATGTTGGTAATATTGTATTAAATTTAATGTATGTTAAAGGAACAATCTACATAGAGTATATTTATGGTTTTGAGAACAGCACTCATGTTCTAGGCTTCTTTGTATATGAAATTCTTTGTGTTTGCAGAGAACTCTACGTTTAATTCACAAAAAATAAAAAATAAATAAATAGGTAAAAGGAACTACATGCACAAAAAAATAAATATAGCTCATGGCCAAGAACAGGAAATTGAAGGACTACCTACCAATTGGATAATGAGTGAAGAAGTTGTGGTGTATGACAGAAATGGAACACTATTGTCCTATAAGAAATGATGAGCAGGTAGATTTCTGAAAAACCTAAAAATACTTACATTAACAGATACTGAATGAAGTGAGCAGAAACAGGAGAAGACAGTACACCATAACAGCAACATCGTATGATTATCAGCTATGATAGACTGAGCTCTTCTCAGCAATACAATGATTGATACAAGACAATTTCAAAAGATTCATGATGGGATGCTAGCCACACCCAGAGAGAGAACTATGATGTCTGAATGCAAATTGTAGTATATTATTTTCACATATGTTGTTCTTCTTTTTTTTCCTTTCATGGGATTTTTCCCTTTTGTCCTGATTCTTATTTTACAACATAAGTAATGTGGAAATATGTTTAATATGATGGTACAAGTATAACATATAATAAACTGCTTACAGTCTTGAGAAGAGGACAGAGTAGGGAGAGAGAAAAATTTGGAACTCAAAAATCTTATAAAAATGAATGTTGCAAACTATCTTTACATGCCATTAGAATATTTTTAATAAAGTGTTTTGTACAGTGCTAGACACAAAGTAAACACTTTGTAAAATGTTGAACAAGGGGGGCAGAGCCAAGATGGCAGTGTAGAAGCAGCAAAGCCCCACAGCTCCCACACAACCACCCTACAAACCCATAAAATGGGAGTCTAAAAAAATTTTCGAGCTCCAAAACTCTCTAAAATACAGAAAACATATCTCATACTACAAGCAGCTCAGCAGGTGGTGCTCTTTGCAGTAGTCTGGGAGCCTTGGCCGGCCCAGCCCTCAACCAGGGGCAGACAGGCCCTGGGGCATCAGGCAGAGCCCAGTCTATAGGAGAGCAGATCTGCTGCACTGGAGGCACAGTTACCACATTTATCAGGCCAGAAGGAAAAAAGGGTAAGAGAAAGGTCAGTGGATTTTGTTAAATTTGGGGGAGGAGAGGAGTCCAGCCAAACAGCTCCCAGGGCAAGGAAGAAGCAGAAGGCAGCTGTGGCAGCAGGAACAGCAGAGAGCAGCAGCAGCCTCCACTGGGCTGCTTCAGAGCCCCAGCCTGCAGATAGCAAGGGGGCTGATGCAATCAATCAGGGCCAAGGGCTCTTGCATTGAGCCACCTAGATCTGAATCATGGTCTTGAGTGGTGGTCCTGGGGTGCACTTTCAGTGAGCCAAAGCTGGGGGGGTGCAGCACCCCACTAATAGCTCTGGCAGCTGTGAAGGCCCCAGAGATTTGGGACAGAGCTTTCCCCCTCCAGGAAGCAGAGTTCCACAGAGCTAAAAAACCAAGCAATTAAATGGCCAACATGAGGAAAAGGAAGCAAAGTAAGAACAGCAATAAAACTCTAGCATCCTTTTTTGTGGACAAAAGAGATCAAAGCAGGGAGCAGGAAGAAGACAACACACTCAGAAATCCTACTTACAAAATGCTTCCAAGACAATGGAAGAATGCAACTAGCTATGGATCGACTTAGAAAGAACTTTGAAAACCAAATAGGAGAAGTGGAGGAAAAATTGGAAAGAGAAATGAGAATGATGTGAGAAAGTCATGAAAATAGAGTCAACATCCTGACTGAAGAAAACAATACCTTAAAAAGCAAATTAACTCAGATGGCAAAGGAAGCCCAGAAAGCCAATGAAGAGAAGAATGCCTTATAAAGTCGAATTTGCCAAATGGAGAAAGAGTCTCAAAAGCATTCTGAAGAGAATAATTCCTTCAGAATAAAAGTGGAGCAAGTGGAAGCTAATGACTTTATGAGAAACCAAGATACTACTAAAGTTACAGAAAATGAAAAAAATAGAAATCAATGTGAAATATCTCCTTGAAAAAACCACTGACCTGGAAAATAGATCCAGGAGAGACAATTTGAAAATTATTGGTCTACCTGAAACCCATGACCAGAAAAAGAACTTCAAAAGCATCCTTCAAGAAAT
>CM053597.1:195006826-195026690 GCA_028646575.1 Pseudocheirus occidentalis | reverse complement strand
AGAGGGCAAAAAAGAACTTGAAAGAATTCACTGATCACTTCTTCAAAAAGATCCCCAAAAGAAAACTTCTAGAAATGTTATTGCCAGGTTCCAGAATACCCAGTTGAAGGAGAAACTATTACAGGCTGCCAAGAGAAAACCATTTGAATACTGCAGAAGCACTATCAGGATAACCCAGGATCTGGCAGCTTCTACACTGAGGGATCAAAGACCTGGAATATGATATTCCAGAGAGCAAGAGAGCTGGGATTAAAACCAAGAATCACCTACCCAGAAAAATTGAGTATAATGTTCCAGGGGAAAATATGGTCATTCAGTGAGGTAGCTGACTTTCAAGCATTCTTGATGAAAAAAAACAGAACTGAACAGACAACTTGACATTCAAACACAAGAAGCATGAGGAGGTAAACACTGGAAAGAAATCATAAGGAACTTATCAAAGGTGAACTATTTACATGACAATGTGGAAAAACAATAATAGTGACTTATGAAACTTTTCTTAGTGTGAAGATAGGTGAAGGGAATACAAGTGTATATGTATGTATACCTATACATATGAATACATATCTGTGCATGGGTGTATATGTGTACATAGAGGGTTCAGTATGAATTGATTAGGAATAGATGATACTTCAAAAGGTGAAATTCTGAGATGGGAGAGGACTTGAATGAGAAGAGACAGAGAGACAAAATGTGACTAATCATCCCATATAAAAGAGGCAAGGGATAACTGTTACAACGTTACTTTCATTTACTCTCATTAAATTTGGCTTAGAGAAGGAATGATATAAACTCTAAACTGGGTATCTTGCCACAAAGGAGAGTAGGGGTGATGGGGATGAGAGGGGGGATGATGGAGTGAAGGGCAGAGTGGGAGGGGGAGGGTTGCTGGAAGCACACACCTCAGTAAAGGGACAGGGACAAGGTAGAGAACAAAACAAGGGGGGTGGGGTGCCAGACAGGAAGGACTGACATACAATCAGTCTCTCACAATGTGCCCACCATGGAGATGTTCTGCGTAATTACACATGTACAGCCTGTATTGAACTGCTGCTCCTTCCAGTGGGAGTGGGAGACAAGGGAGGAACCGCAAGAATCTAGAATTTAAAGCTATACAATCAAATGTTAAAACAAACAAACAAACATATGTATATGTATATGTATATCTACATCTACATCTACATCTACATCTACATCTATATCTATATCTATATCTATATCTATGTATGTGTATATATAATTATTATTAACCACATGCAACTGAGAAATAAGACATACAGGGACTGGGGTAGGGAGACCCTCCCTGCCCTTCTGGAAAGTTAGAGGGGCGTTGGAGGAGGACATAAAAGAGAACAGGTTGTGGGAGGGGCTTTACACTGGCATCACTGTTTTGGGCTTGGGGGTAAGGGAAAGAAGGGGAAAAAATTTGTAACTCACAATCTTGTGGAAATGAATGATGTATTCAAGAAAATATATTAAAGTTGAAAAAATACTTTGATCAATTAAGAGCTGTATATGTGTGATCAACCTGCTTGTCAGGTAGAAACCTGTCCATTCCACAGCCATATACATCCCTTTCTATCCTTTTATAGTTTCAAAGGATCATACTCTTGTTTCATACCCCCCCCTTATCTCTCCACTGGATTATTGCAATAGTGTCCTCTTTCATCCTCCTGCAGCCATTCTCTCTCCTCTCCAATCCAACTTCCATACTGCAGTCAAGCTTTTATTCCTAAGGTACACCAGTGCCCATGCTATTCTTCTTCTCAAGAAGTCTCAGTGACTTTTAATAAATTTTGGAGTAAAATGCACCCTTCTGTGTTTGACTTTCCAAGGCCTTTATAATCCAGCTCCAGGATGACTTGTTACAATGATCTCACATTATTTTCCTTCTCATTACATGACATCCCATCTTTTATTTTATTGCTTCCGCCTTCCCCCCGTAGATTCTCCTTCATGACTGGAATACACTCTTTCCTCAACTCTGCTTAGTAGAATCACTAATTTATTCAAAGCACAGCTTTAATACTCCTTTCTATAGGAGATCTTTCCTGAACAAAGTAGTTATTAGAATTAGTATTCTTCTGTCTTCCACTCCAAAATTACTTTGTACTTAACCTGTACGTATTTTGCAAATAAGCATATGTGCATATGTGGGTTCTCATGCATTTGTATTCAAGACATTGTTTTGTATTCATCTTGGGTTTTGTGTGTGTCTCTGGGTGTTCTATGTTTCCTTAGTTCCCAGAACTTAGGCTCAGTAAATGTTTGTTGACTAAAATTGAATTGATCACAAGTCAATAAGGATGAACTTATAATCAAAGACTCTCGTGTATTGGATCAAGTGAGCAATTTACAGTCCAAGAACCTCAGTTCAAATCCTAACCCTTACATTTACAAACTTGGCAAGTTTTATGGCTTTATATTATGCTTTTACACACATACTTTACATCATAGTATACTAATATACATCAGTATATTATGGCTATACATCAGGAATAAAACCATCAGGAAATGCTTTCATTTCCTTAACTGTAAAATTAAAAGATTCAATTAGCTGACATCTATGATCCCTTCTTGCAAGTAATCTACAACTCTAAAATATAGGCATTCATAGATTCCAAGGTAAAAGAAATTTCTGACTAAGTCACAGTAGCTCAGAAATAATGATGGTAAATGTAAATATGACCTAAATAAGAACAACAGATAATTTTCTGTGGTTGTTAAGGCATTTATAACATTACTACACACACAAAAAACACTCACTAGGATCTAGTAAATATTTAAGTAGACAATTAATCTGTTCAACCAATATGCGTTCATATTTCACTTTAAAAACAAGCCTCTTATCAGTCATAGAAAGTGACTTTAGCATGTGATATTTCTTTTGCATTGGAAAATCTTTACATATATGTAAATGAAGGACTGTGGGGAATTTGGTTGAAGTCTTCGCATGAAAAAACACTTCCTGAGCTTTATGGTAGCTGGACTTATACATTTTTTTTTTGCTTTTTTGGAGGGCAGTTGGGGTTAAGTGACTTGCCCAAGATCACACAGCTAGTTTTTGTGTTAAGTGTCTGAGGCCTGATTTGAACTCAGGTACTCCTGACTCCAGGGCCAGTGCTCTACTCACTGTGCCACCTAGCCACCCATAGCTGGACTTATATTGAAAACAAAATGCAAGCTGGGATATTGAGTTTGTAGGTTTCCAGGATTTAGATAGGCAGGTGTGGGATTTTTACCCTACAAATGAAAGAACCCAGGTCTAATATATTCATGTCATGACATGCATATCTGACAATATCACAACATTACTTCCTGTTTCAGTGGTTCTTACTCCCAAACCTAGAGAGAAAACAACAACAATCTTTTTTAGACTTATTCCCACCAGTGACCATGAAAAACTGCTGCCTATTCCTCACTTTTTGCAATAATGATGGTTGATAAATATCAGAAGCTTTATGACAAAAGACTAAAAGACATTTTCTATGTAATATTGTCAACTCAGGTTCAACATATGCAATACAAAACAAAACCCATTATCCTAAACCAAAAACTTACCTTCTGCCAAACACCTATTTCTATTCAGGATGCAAACGTCTTCTTCTCCAACCAGGTTTGCAAATTTGTCATCATTAATGATCTTTTCTTCTATTCAGTATGTTTTCAAAATCACATCCTGAAAGTTTTAATGCAGCCTTCACTCATTAAAAACTTAAACTTGCTCAAAGATTGAATGCAGTAAAATCAGTTGACAAATCTCACTTATGTTACTTATGTACTTTTGGCATAACTCCCTTCTTTCTGCTTTCATTTCTATATCTCTACTTTGGTCCAGTGGCACCTCTAGTATAGACTATTAGTATTCTCTTCATGTATCTCTCTACTTCTGGTCTCTCCTATCTCCAATCTACTGTCAAATAACCAAAATAATATTTTAACATCTTGGGCACGATCATATTATTGCCTACTCAAAAATTATTCAGCGATTCACCACTATGTTTAGGAAGCATAAAATCCCTAGTAAAGTATTCAACATCTAGATTCAGCCTATCTTTTTTTCTGCCTACTTTTTGTTGCTTATTTTTATGAAATCTAAGTAATAAATTATACTAATTATTTTTCTCATATTATTTCTTTGTTGAAATGTGTCAAAAATACTTCCACTGGGCCCAATAGTCCAGAAAGAAGCTGAACCAGCTTGAAATATAATTGAGAATTTTTTAACAAAATAAATAAAAAATGTAAAACATGTATGATGTTAATTTGTGCTTTCTAAATCAGTAAACTGCCTTGGATCTATTTCTATGTGAACCTGACATTCCAGAAGATAGTGTGCTCCATTTATACAAAGTGATTCTCATGCCTGCAAGGAACTCCTTCTTCATATCTGCCTTCCTCCTTCCCTATGTTCCTTGTGTGAGGCATGAAAAACTTTTGGATTTTGTTTGATTTATTTTTGACTGAGAGGATACAAAATCTGAGAAGTGCTCACAATAGTCACCATTTTACTATCTGTTGAGAAACTGCAAAAATCTATAGATCCACATGGAAAATCCAGTTCATATATCTGTTAATAGGGGAAGGAGAATGTCACACTCATGGAGTTTAAGTGAGGAGTGACAACAACCTAAACTTGTTGATCAATAGAATACTAGACTCTTCTACAGATCTTGTCTTGGTTCTCCACAGTGTATTATAAAACACTTTTTAAGGTTTGAAACACTTTTTATACACATAGAGGTATAAAAACACAGGCAATTTGAAAAATAGAAATAAAGAAAGAAAGAGCAAGTACATTTTAGGCATGAGACAGCTCAACTTGGAGTTAGGAAACCTGAACTGAGCTCTTACTTCCTGGTCACTTAATAATGTTTGACCTTGGACAAATAACTTACCTTCTCTCATTCTAAGTTACCTCTTCTGTGCAATAGGGGTAGTACTTGAAACTACTTGAAAGAATTATTGTAAGAACCATGCTTTTAACCTATATATATATTGATTTTCAGAAGTGCTTAAAATTACAGCACTATATAAATGCTGGCTATCAATATTCCGTTTCATCCACAGAAGCATCCTAGGAGGAGGGTGCTATTTTTATTAATTTAATTTTAAAGATTAGGAAACTGAGTTCCAGAAAGATTAATTCACTCATCCAGAATTAAATAGGGTTACACAGTCAGTAGATGTTAGAAGAGTTTTAGACCACGTCTTCCTGAGCTGCAGTCCAGGTATGTATACACTATATCATAGCATACCTCAAATTAGTTCTCTTTGGAAAATTATGTTCATTCTTGCTCTCTGTTCCCTTGTTCCCCTTGAAATAAACTTGAGGAATTTCCTATTTTGCTCCTGGGTGTTGCTAGTACTACAGGAACATAGATTTAGAGCGAGCTCTTGGCAGGCAAAAGACATTGGTTCCCTAGAAAGGAAAATGGTGCCAGACTAGGGGAAAATGAATGGGATTAAACTGACAGAGTAAATTAATTTGCTTGAATGCAAGTAACCAAAGGCATTTTCTGGGAATGGGTGGATCTTGGTAAAATTTTAGCTTATGGGTTGTTGAGCTTCAGAGTGGGTCAGGAGCACCAGAAGCTAGAGGGCCCATTTTTTAGTTCCCTTGCAGAAGTCAAGTCCCATATCCCAAGAGACTCAAGCAGATGATGAATTCTGGAAGTTATTTGAATTACATGCTCTAATGTAATTAAATCTTAGGATCTGCTGATCCTAAAAATCTCTATTTTTTGAATATTAGAGTTCTGAAATTCTATTAATTCAACCTGGGGCTCAAGTCCATTTGCAAAAGACTCTCTTCATCAAAGGAGATTGATTTCTTGATGCTCCATGGCTGAATGAGGGTGAGAGTTGGCAAGAGTTTTGTAGAGTAGAATTCCTACTTCTGACTTTTGGCTTTAAGAGAAAATATGTGGTTCTAGATGCTCATCAGGGAGCTAATACTGAAGGAAGAGAACAGTTCTGTGAAGAATACAGCATCTAGCGAAGTCAGCACCTATTCTCAGCTTAGTAAGGCAATGATTTCAGGGTTTTTCTCCTTGGGTGACATCTGGGACATTTCTCTTATGGTCAAGCTTAGATATGTAGTTCTCAAAGGTAGAACTCATTTGTTCAGTATATCATATTATATATTCTAAACTATATTTCTTCTCCAACTTCTTTTTTTCCTTACTACCTAGGACAGACAAGTTTATTTTCTATTGACTATGAAGTTTTTGGGAAAGGCATAAAGTGAGTAAAGAGTCAAGCCTTTGGATATATACTTTGGATTTCTTTTTCTCTATTAAGGGATAGCAATAAGGAGCTCACTTTGACATTAAAATGCATTTTCTCTAAAATAACAGTATTTGGGGGTGGTGGTGCAGATAGATAAACTACCCGTCAAATACCCCCTCTCTGAGGAGAGCAGAACAATCAACCTTGTAGTACAAATTTCCTGCTTCTCTCCTAGCAGGAATCAAAGTCTCCAAGAGGGAAAAAGTGGAAAAAAATTCTAGAGTAATCTATGTCTACTTGCAATTCATATTTATTCAGACCCATGTAGTCTGACCCATAGCCTACCTGGGAAACAGTAAGAGAGAAAGAAAGAAAGAAAGAAAGAAAGAAAGAAAGAATGAGAGAGACAGAGACAGAGAGAGGAAGACAGAGAGAGACAGAGACTGAGAGAAACAGAGAGACAGAGACAGAGTCAGGCAGAGACAGAGACAGAGATGTAGATAGAAAGATATAGGATATATTATATATCATATATACATATATGTTTAATATGTGATTAGATTTAAAGAGCTTACAAAATGTTTTTTTTCTTACAACCTTGTGAAAATATGTAAGTACCCATAGCGTATCCATCAGAGAGACAGATAAATTAGGTAGGAATAAGAATGAGTATGTGACTTGCCCATTGGAAAGGGAAAATGACAGAATTTGACCTCAAGTCCTTCTGACTTCTGCAGATATCTGCTACCCTTTCCATTTACCATAATGCAACTTTGAAATTTTATTACAGTCACTTTGTTTGGACTGGCATTCAACTCATGTAAGACTCTTAGAAAAATAACCTTGTTTATCTATTGTGCCTTATATTTGAAAATACAACATATGATATTTTTGAGTTTATTTTTCCTTTCACTTTCATGCTGAATCTCTGCAATTTCTTGTACCAGTCATCTACACACAGTTTTTGACTGATTACCAATTAAACTTAAATCCTTTCTAGGCCCTAGTATTCTCAACTGTAGATTGGGGAAACAGAGCTACTCTACTAGAATTTCAAGTCCCTGGGAGCAGAGACTATGTCAATTGTACTCCAAGTACTTAGGACAGTGTACTTAGTAAATTCCCCTTGAATCAAATTGGATTGCCATGTTACCTTCATGAGATATTCCATCTCAGTCATGTGATCCTAGGAGTAGGATTTTATTGTCAGTCTACAGAAAAAAATGAGTAAAAGCCCTTCTCTATTCCTGTAACTATTACTTCTGTTCTGAGCTACATCATAATGACTAGTGCTGACATTCATTACTAGTAGGATGATTGAAATCACCTCAGCCATGACATCTTTCCTCTTTCCTCATGTTAGAATTACCTATCAATTTGGAAAAGAACTTTCACCTAACCATCTAGGGACTGACAGGGAACTAAGGTTCTTCCCACTTTATTTTACTTAGGAATATGGTGTGGGATCAATCAAACCACCTAGGTGTCCTAAGTAGCTCCTAAAAAATAAATGTGTATTGTGAGGGCTTGTTTACAGATCTCCAAATTGTTTTTTTTCTTGGTAAAGGAAAGGGTAAGAATTCTGAATCTTTTCTAATATTAAAGTTAACTGTGATTAGAAACATAGTGTGATGTCTTTCACATTGAAAGGGATCTTAGATTAAATCTGGAAGGAAACTTTGAGGTCATAGAATGCAATTATGCCATTTCACACATGAGAAAACTGAGACCAAGAAAAGTTAAGTGACTCGCTCAAGGTCACCAATTATTATTAGAAAGGCTTCACATTCAAGATTTTTTACTCCATGTCCTGAACTCTACCACATCACTTAGCTGTTTGACCTCATTATTTGATGAGAAAACTGAGAAGAATGACAGTTAAGTAGCCAAGGTCCCTCCAATTGGAAGGGACTTCATAAATGTAAGACATGGGATTCAAACTTGGGTCCCTTGATATCAGAGACAGCTCATTCCACTGTACTGTAGAGAAGAGAGAAGAAAAAGACATTGTTAAAAATGATGGAAGTCATTGAGATGATAGAAGGTATATGGGGGGAAATAGAGAAAAAGAGGCATCAGAATTGGAAAGGAAAGAGTTAAGTCATGAGGTTAGAGGAGGAGACAGCATCTAGATTAAAACAGTTAATTGATGAATCCTGACTCTACTTTAGACTTAGTGTGGAAACTAGGATAAGATGTTCCTTCCTGGTCCAAAAATTTCCTGGGATTTTAAGAAAAATAAATATTGATAAATTATCAAATGATGAAAATGAGGTCATTGTGGGAGGCACCCATGGTATAGTATGCCTAGAGAATGAAAAGATGGATGAACAAAAGAACATTTATTAAGTAATAACAATGTGCTAAGTGCCAGAGATAAATATTAAAAAAGTAAGATTCTTTGGCCTCAGGGGTCTTCTACTGTAATGAGGGAAGTAGTATATAAAGATTTTTTATTTTTTATTTTTTGCTTTTTTTTGGAGGGCAATTGGGGTTAAGTGTCATGCCCAAGGTCACACAGCTAGTAAGTGTGTCAAGTATCTGAGGCCAAATTTGAACTCAGATCTTCCTGACTCCAGGGTCAGTGCTCTACTCACTGCACCACCTAGCCTTCCCATTTCGTAAAGATTTTTAACTGAAAGTCAGATTGAAACGCTCATAGTCCTTAGGATACATCACAAAGGAGATAGCTAAGCATCCTTAATACCATTTCCACTGACAAAAAACAAAACAAAACAAAATTTAAAAAAACCTGTTTCTGATGCTGAACTATGCAACAAAATGAAGGCCTTTGAGGAGTTTTGCCATTCTTAAGACTTCAGGAATTACTTGGTGTTGGTGATGTAGAGGAAGGCAGGCTCCTTCTCTGACATGATTTCACCTCAGTAATGGTTCCAGGACCCAGGCTAGAAGCAGCACCGGTGGTCGGGAGGGGGCTGCTAATCCAAATATTTGTGGGTTCAGAATCCTAGGCTACTTCCATTTAGGTATGAGGGGAACTCATGGAAAAAGTGGTGGTAGTGTTCAAACTCATCTGGCACAAACTGCTTCTGTCTCTCCTTCAAAGAGCCTTGCTGGATTATGGTTGTTTGGGCTGGCTGGAAGTGGAGCCAATTGTCTCAGTTCTTCCCAGGACTAATGGGTTTACTGTCTTAGTCTCCCTTGGAGTGTGAGGAGAGGCAATTTTCAACATAGAAGTGATTGTTTGACTTTCTTGCTACATGCCACTCACTCAGGCAGTTACATTTAGTCCATTATTTCTTGAAGGACCATGAGAAGACAAAACAATGAGAGTAGGCCTCTATGTCTAGAAGAACTGAGTTCAAGTTCTACCATAAAAACATACTGTCTGTGTGACTCTGGTTAACTACCTTAACCTTTTATACCAAGCATCTTTCTGAGACTACCGTTTTCTGATTGAGGGCTGATCTTCATTGGTATAGGGAATTCTTTCCCCAAGTGTTCCAATGAAATCGTAGACCCTGACTAAATGTAAAGTGCCAACAAAAATAAGAGGTTTCCATATTTTCTTTTAATGGCAGGTTTTCTAAAAGGAGAGGAGGGTGGGAATGTTGTAAATTGTGTTTGTGGGCTCCATAGAAGGAATTCATTTTAAGGCAGCTAGGTGCTGCAATGGCAAAAGGCCCAACCTCCAATCCTGTCTCAGAAACTTACTACCAAATGACCCTTGACTAGTCACTTCATTTCTGCTTCCTTTTTGCTTATCTGTAAAAAATGAGGGTAATAGTAACATCTGTCTCCCTTGATTCTTTTAAGGATTACATTAGACAATATTTGTCATGCATATTGCAAAACGTAAATGAACAGTAGTATCATTAAAAATCATACCAAAGTCAATAATACTAGAAAAAGACAAATCAAGCAATGTAGTGCTTGTTTCCAGAATGATAAATAACTCAGTCCATTTTGTTGAAGGTTTCACCGGTTTCCCAATGCCAAGATTTTCCCCCCTTTCACAGAAATCATTCCCAAACAGTCAAAGCTTTTCAGCTGTCCCTAGGCCCCAGTTCTCTCTTAATTCCTCACTCTGGCAACCTGGTATAGAAGCCTGTGTTCAGAAAGTGCTTTGAGTTGCGAGAAGTAAATTTTCACTTGTGAAACCTGAGTTTCACAGATTTCATTATATCTCATTGTCTATCACTTTTCACAGCTTCAGGAAAGTTGTATTCTACTTCAAATGTGAATTTAAGTCACTAGGGTGTTTAAACAATATTGTCTGGGAAGAGTGGCCTTTTTCATGATCTTTTTTTCCTGTATGAGAAAGATTTACATTTATAATTATTTTTAAACTAGAAAAATATTAGCACTAATCTTTTAGTTCAAGTCAAGAGTAGCAGTAGAAGGTTAATAAAACTGCTAAAAGATCATATAAGAAACCTTCCTGCTGATAATCTTACAGTACAGAGTTGTTAACATTCTCTGCAAACAGCCAATAGACTATAAGGTCTGACATGTTATTTATTTGATAAAGTGTTTTATTCTTGAGCCATATATTTTTATTTCATATTTTTTTTTCTTTCTCAAGACTCTAAGTGTAGAGTCAAGAGGCAAAATTTCCAGGATATACTTGCATTATGACAATAAGTATTTCAATACTATTTTAACCTAGCATCACTAACTTAAATTTCCCCAGATCTGTATAGGAGATTTGCAATCCTTGACCCTTCGTAGTAACTAATCTATTAACTAGCCTTTGTAATAAAGACAAATTGGCATTCTCATAACTCCACAGTCATATCATAGTGTTCCCAACCTACATATTCATGTTAAATGTTTATTTAAATTAACTAAATTAGACCTTGACAGACCTTCATTAGAAATTGCCTAGGCCAATCTCTTAATTCGATGAATAAAGAAGCTGTGGTCCAAAGATTTTAAATGGTTTTTCCAAGGTTAGATATCCAATTGGAGTTAGATTCAGAACTACCAAGTCACAGGTCAATACTTTCTCCATTACAACAAATGCATTTTAATATGTGTTAAGGAGCTAACATACAATCCATGTTTATATGCTGCAAATTGAACTTTGAATAACCACAAAGTAAGGCCTTGGTCTCCTCATATATGAAAAAGGGCTAGATTCAGTGACTTCTAAGTTTCCTTATACTTCTAAATATATGTTCCTATAACCTAGTCTTAATAAAGTCCTGCTTCCTCTATGTAACCATTGCTTCTATCTCTAGGTATTCACTAACCCTCTTTTTTATTCAATTGTATGTATATATGTAGATATGTGTATATATGTGCTTGAATCATATTCATTAGTATATAGTTTTTTTTTCTAACTTGTGAAACCTGGAATTATTAAGATAAGCCATGAAGTCAAAATCTGCCTTGTGGTAGGATATGATATAGATATAGATTAGTTTTATATACAACCTAACTGTAAATTTAAGGCTAATCGTATTCTAAGGATGCTTCTCTACTCTGGTTCCTAAATTTTCTCATAAGAATATATCTTCTTAATATACAGTGTTAAATAAATCCTTTTTTGCTTGAAAATGTGTCTAAATCTACACCCATATTTTGGCCATGAGTTTCATTCCATTAAGAGTCAGTGACAGATGACATGAAACATACCTCCAAGTAGTAAGACCTTTAGTTCTTACAAGTTACTTAGATGTCTGACATTTACATATGACAATCTGAAGCCAATTTTTTTTGTATTGGGTAGATTCTTTTGCTATTTCTCCTGTGAATTCAAAGATTTGTCAATGATTATTCTTCCTACCTCATTCCTTAGTCTCTCTAGAATAGCTAGAGGGCTATCATAGTAGATGCACAGATTCAAATTTTCTCTCACCCTCATTCTTTTTTATAACAATAATAATAATAATAATTGTTATTATTATTATTATTAAAACCCCTTAGATTTGTCAACCAACAGGAAATGTACTCTTATCACTCTACACTAGGAAGAAGTCTGGCATTCCCTTATTTTAAGTCATGATTATAAATCCAAAATTCCAATATTAGATCTCACTTTCTTAAACTGAAGTTCACTTTCCAAATAATTTTGTTTTTCTTCTGTATCTCTTGCCTTTAACTGTGTATTTTTAAACTCAGGACTTTGTACTTTTGATAATATTTTTTAGCTTCCTTCTGACATTTGTAAGAACATGAATTAACAAAAATGGGTAGTAGTCAGTCTTTTTGACAAGCCATGGGAGTTTTCTGTTATGTCTTGAATGAATATTCCCCAGGGGAAGATAACATACTTTTTCATTGCTGATATCAGGTAGACATATATCAAGTTCTATGAGCATGGAGTCAGTCACCAACTGATGCAACTCTTTACTTTTTGCTTTGAACCTTACTTGACTCTCTCATTTCTTCAGGAAGATCACTAATTGTTATAACAAATTCAAATGAACAGTCCCCTTCCTTTTCTGTGTGAAATCCTTCAACTCTCCTTCCTTATGATAAGGATAATATTTTTCTTCAGCCACATAACATCCTCCCCATTCACTCTTCCTTGAAATCCCTTTTGGATTTAAAATTTTCATTACCCCTCATAATTTGGATTGTGAAAAGTCATTCTTCTAGTTCCTTCCTCCCTCCCTTCCTTCCTTCTTTCCTTCCTTCCTTCCTTCCTTCCTTTCTTTCTTTCTTTCTTTCTTTCTTTCTTTCTTTCTTTCTTTCTTTCTTTCTTTCTTTCTTTCTTTCTTTCTTTCTTCCTTTCTCTTTCTTATCTATCTTAGGAAGGAGAACAACTTACACTTAAAAGATATATTAGTCGGGGTGGCTAGGCGGTGCAGTGAATAGAGCACCGGCCCTGGAGTTAGGAGGACCTGAGTTCAAATCCGACCTCAGACACTTAACGCAAAAAAAAAAAAAAACAAAAAAAACCCCAAAAACCTAGCCGTGTGACCTTGGGCAAGTCACTTAACCCCAATTGCCCTCCAAAGAGCAAAAAAAAAAAGATATATTACTCACTTTACTCAGGTAGAAACAGGGAAAACAATTACACATACATATTTTTCACTAGTTGATGTCACTAAAAATCACCTGTTATTTTACAGAGATTTTTATATTTGACTTTTGAAATACTGGAAGAAATTTATGACTTCCCTTCTAAGTCCCTCCTTAAGATTTTGAAGCTCTTTTATTACTTCCTAACAGACTGTAGTTTCAATGTTATAACCACATCTTACTTCCTTTCTCTTTCCTCACTAACTTCCTATTAATTTCACCATTTTTTCTTCCCACATCTTCTGAATTAATTTGCCTTTGTCAGCTATCTTCCATTTTACATTTTTAAGTTCTAATCTTTTCTTCAGAATAAATCCTACTTAGGTATAACCTTTTTTTCCTTCATCTCAAGCTGTTCCCTTTTAAGTTATCATAAAATCAACCTATTTTTTTCTGTCCTAAAATTCGTTATTTGACCTTTTTCACAAATACAAATACTTCAAAGTTTTTTTCCCAAAATTTATTTCCTATTCGAATTCACTGTAAGTCCCAGTTTCTTCTCATGAGCTTCCTCCTGCAATTTTCTAGCAGGTCAGAAATAGAATTTAAACCTAAGCATTGCTTTCCTTCAAATTTTCTATTTTTTTCCAAATTTTCTCTGACCTTCACAAATCTAAAATCCTCCAACTCAACTTCACAAGCATTTCCACCTTCTTGTCTAAGTAACATCTTTCTTTTTCCCACAGATTTTTAGCTTTTGGTCATCTCTTAAACAGCTTCATCAATCACCTTGCCACTCCTGCCAGAAACCATAACCTGGAAGAACTTCAATTCTGGGACACCAGTGTCATTAGTAAAACTACTTAAAACTGACCTTATTGGTGAACTTCTATATCCTTATCATTTCTTATGTTGGTTCCTGAAGTTCTAATGGGAATTCTGAATTTTCATTATCTTATGCCCCATTTCCCCCCTTAGGTTAAAAATAGGAATTGCAAGAATTCACAATTCAAACATAACTTAGAAACCCATTGCCTACAAAAAGTAATATACAAATACATCCACTATTTCTGGCATAGTGCTTGGAATGTAGCTAGAACTGGATAAATGCTTAGTGATTGATCCTAACAACAAAGTAACCATTACAATAACGTAAAATCCAACGGTCAGTTGCCTTAACATTATCATGTCTTCCATTTAAACAAATACCATTTCCAGAATACAATATTTCAAATGTACTTTATCCTGACCTTGATATATGAACAAAATACTAACTACAGCTTCATTAGGAAGAGACAAAATTCTAAGCAATGTTTCATTTTTTTATTCATAACTCAACTTTATAACTTTTCTGCCACTCAAGAATAAATCAATAAGTTATATTGGTAGAGACATCACTTAGAGAATTAAAAATCAAAAGAAGAAGAAAGTAAAATTGAGACTTCATAGTAAGGGTTTTTGGATGGAGTTGCACATGAATTCTATATCATTTGGTCCTAACTCTGTCCTCCTCCCCAATACTGCTGATTTTTATGAACATTCAAGACATACCAGGATAAAAAAAGAGACCCATGGACACCTACAGCTGATTAGAAGTAACTCCTTGATATTCTATCAAGTAGAAGGCTTTTCCATAAGCCAGAATTTTGCCATTTCAAACAACAATGAAATAAAAGGTTGGGTTTCATATCCACAGGAAAATGGTCTTACAGGTATTACATTCATGAGAATATTTTCCCACAGAAGTCATCCACAATTTAACTTTTACCAGTACGAGAATATGATGTTTGACATTGTAGCCTATAAATTAGAGTACTTGTCATACTATCATTGAAACAAACATAAACAGCATTTCTTTATCCTCTTATGAAGACCACGGTTTATTAGGCAACTGCTACCAAGTAATCAATCTTTATTTAGAAAGATGTTTTCATTCACATCACATATTAAAGAGCTATAGAATAAAAGACATAAAAATACCACTGACAGATAAAACAGAGAAAGTCGCACTGAACAAACTCTTCTAGAATAGCATGGTGCATATAAATTATAAAAACACTGAAACTTGATCAAAAAGAAAGGTCTTTAACTTTCATTTAAATGCATGAACAGATGTGGCAGACTTAATGTCATTGGATAAATGGCCCCTAAATGGGGAATAGAACAAGATCTCTGTTTTCAATCTCATGGTAGGCATGGCTAGGTTCCTCCAGCATGAAATGAAGGAAGGATCTGGAGATATGGTGTGGCAGGGGACTGGGGGAGGCAGGAGAGAGAATAATTTGTGAAAATTTACCACCAAGGTGATAAACCTGCACGTGACCCTGGAGGAATGGTGACCCTCATTCTAGAACTCTTCCACCAAGTCAGAGGTTAAATAGGGAGAAATTTTGAGTCTCAAAGTACAATGGAGAAAGCTGTATAATCAAAAGACCTGGGTTAAAGTTCTCCCTCTGAACTTTACTGTCATTGTGACTTTGGACAAATTTCTCAATTAGCATCTCCAGATTCAGTTTACACATAAGTAAAATGAGGGAGTTGGACTCTAAGTTATCTTCCTGCTCTAGATTGATGAACTAACTTGATTACTACTTTAATATGTAATTGAGTTGTTTATCCATGTTTAGGTAAAATAAAAGTCATTTTAAGTGGCTTCATTTTCAATGAAAACTCAGCAATATAATTAAAATTCTAAACAAATGAGCAGTCCTGCATGCTGTTACAAACTGTGAAGGTAGTTTAATAATGTGACCAAGATGGCAATGTATAGGGCTAAGAAAGAGGTGTGTGTGTGTGTGTGTGTGTGTGTGTGTGAATTTTTGTTCAGAAGAATTTAGTCTTGTTCAGTAAGTTGTAATCAACGGAACATTTGATTTTGAGTTAAAGAGCTTTGGTTTCAGTTTTCCTTTGCTCCTAATTGTGATACTTTAAGCAAGTACCTTTACCTTTCTGAGACTGTTCTTCATCTGAAATATATAAAGTTGGGACAGGATATTTTCTAAGACTCTTCTCTACTGATGTTATATACTGATGCACAAATCTACACAAAGTTCCCATCCTAAAAACACACAGATGTTCCTGGAACAAAATCAACCACTCTCCACCATTAGATTTTGAGCTACTCAAGAGCAGAGGCTATTTTACTCCCCCTCCCCCTTTCTTTGCATCCCTAACAATTAATATAGTATATGACACATTATAGGTGCTTAACGCTTAACCAAATTGTTGCTTTAAAAAGTGTGAATAGAATAGGAAACCCAATAATAGGAAGCAAAGGTTGAATTAAAGTGTTTCATATTGACTATTCTAAATATGTAAGGGAATCAGTGAGTATTTCTTACAAGATACAGCTATGAATTGTGAAGCCTTAAAGTTTCATGTAATTAGAAAAAATACATTTTCACTTTACAAACCTTGTGCACATCAACATTTCAGGGCATATCATGGTAGTGTTAAGAGGCTCACTTTTCAGATGAGGGAACTGAGGCTAAATGGAACAGAGCTAGTGTCAAGACCATTACTTATGTAACCCATCTACTCTGGCTTTAAACCCAATGTTCTTTCTACTCCACTGGATTTCCTATTTAACAGATGTCTTTCAAAGTTAAAAAAAATCTCAAGATGATGATTCATAAGTGGAGATGAGAAGTAGGAGTTTAGTGCCCTGGGAAAAGTACTCACTTTAGCATCAGAGCATCTGGGATGAATTCCAAGGTCTTCTACTTGCTATTTGACCTTGAACAAATCACGCAAACTTTCTTAAGTTTCATATTCTTCACTTGTTAAATGAGGAAACTGGACAAAATAACCTCTACTATCTCTTCCAATTTTCATGCAATGATCCCACCATTCTTAGGCATTTTAATAATGATTAGGAAGAAGTGTTAGACTATTTTTTGTGTCTAATTCAAATTGGAATCACTGACTTCCAACTAAATCCTTCCCTATGTCTTGCCTCTACAATAAGAATGTGAGCTAATTGAAAGCAGGATATGTCTTGCTTGTATCCCCAGTACTTATAATTATCATTATTATTTTGGTCAGCCAGTCACGTTTGGCACTTTGAGATCAGATTTGGGTTCTTCTTGGCAAAAATATTAGATAAATTTGCCATTTTCTTCATCAGGTCATTTTACAGATGAGAGAACTGAGGCAAAAAAGGTTAAGTGACCTGCCTAGGGTCACATAGCTAGTAAGTATCTAAGGTCAGATTTGAACTCAAGTCATCCTGATTCCAGGATCAACACTCCATTTTCCACCCCACCTTGCTGCCCCAATCCCCAGAAGTCAGCATAGTGAGTTTATGCATAGTGAGTTCTTCATTCATCCACTTAGAAGTGAGACAAGGACTAAACTAGATTGGGCTGATCAGAAATTGAGAACATAGGTAGAACTTTTGTCCAAGGGAAACTGGAGCACAGAGAATCAAACAAGTACAACTGACTAAGAAAAATCTTGAGAAAAGATGCAACAAAAGCACAAATGAATCATAGATTTAGACATGGAGCTGATTTAGTCTAGAATCTTAAAAAACAGATATGGGAACTGAGACCCAGAAAAGATTGAACGAGACTAAATAGATGAATAAAGGTAGTAACAGTAAAAAATGAGAGAAATGACAGCCATGGCAGAAGATGTGACCTATGCCCTTTACAAGAAAAGAGCTTAAATGTCCAAAAACTGAGTACGGAGGCAGACCCCTGATAGATAAATATGAAGGTCCACTGATCAATCCATGGGGACTAGAGGAGAGATTACCAGTAACTAGACAGGATTGCTTAAAGTTTTATGTAGGCTACATTTTAAGACAGGCCATGCATGTGATTCATGTCAAAGCATATGCTTTGTGGACTTAAATTACTTCGCAACAAGGGAAAGCTCATTGGGGTTTATGCTCTCTAATCAACCTTATGGCTGGTGCTTCAGTAGGCATTTGAGAGTAAGAATACTGTGAAACAAGAGAAAGGCCAGGAGCCAGAGACTTTGTCTTTGACAAATGAATTTCCCTTTCATGATTGCATGAAAGAATCCTAACCTCTAGCCAATATAAATGTAACTGGGCTTTCACCCAAGCCTGGGGCATTTTGCATGTTGATGTGAACACAGAGGGACACAGAACTCCCATTTGGTGGAAACAATGCTGAACATGACTCTGGTTGCCAGTTTAAGGGAAAGCCTTAGTGCCAAAACTTCTTGATAGAGATACACATCTGGTTCCAGACTCTTTTCAAGAGAGCCATGTAGACAGAAGACACTCCAGGGTTTGAAGAAAGAAAGATTTAAGAAGCTACATACATATGGGGGAAGCCAGATCATGAAGACATCCTTGTACAGAGAATTGGGGATTTTTCCTCGAGTGAAAACAGGTTCTGCTCTTGGTTTGAGCCAAAATTTCATCTAGCTCACAGCTGAAAAGTTCATTCTTTCTTTGTATTATTTGCTGTATTATACTTTACATAGATTCTAAAATTTTGATTTGTTGCTTGCTGGGATAAATGAGTTTGTCAACTATTTGCTATTTAAAATGGTCTTTTGAATAAACAGAACTTTTTGGGAAGGAGCTAGGTGGGTGATGATAAACAAAGGGCTTTCCTATCCCTTTAAAATGATCAAGGAAGCAGCTTTCTGTTCTGAACTTATGATATTGCTAGAGCAGTATTATATGAGAGGAGGTAGACAGATAAATTCCATCCCAAAATTCCTATTGCAAATAGGTGAGAGAATCAGCGAGTACCCTATAGTTATTTTACTGTTACCTTAAAGTTGAGATGATAATTCTCCTTGTATAGGGGGAAATCAGATTACAGGGAGAGGTATTTATGCCATCTGCAATAACTCACATGCACATTCTACATGAATATAATAGGTCCAATCCCAATTAACCACACCTTCATTCTTTATCCATGCTTTTGTCTTAATTCAGGTCAAAATGAAATGGTACCTATTATAATCCAAATACACTGGAGATCCAAGGAAGGAAATGGAAACCCTGGCTTTCAGATTTTCTCTTCTGGTACTTCAACATCAAGGTTTACTCTGGATACCTGAGTGTCAATAGCGACTAAATTATCATAAATATGCATCTCTCTCCTTATATATCATTTTTATAGTTTATGAATATATGGAATATATATACAACAAATATATCTTATATGCAAACATATATATAGCTACAGTTATAGTTATCATCATCATATATAAGATAGTCAATAAGAAACAGACAACATCATTCAATAGGGAAAAACATGTGATTTGGAGTCAGAGGGTCTGGATTTAAATCCCACTTTTACCACTTACTATATGCCCTTTGTTAAATCAATCTCACTATGCCTCTGTTTCCTAATATATAAAATAAGAGGACTGGATTAAATGACATTAAAATTACTTCCAACTGTAGTTCCATCCATATACAAAACACAAAGTTCTACCATCTGATAATGTCAATCTTAGGCTAATTTTCATTAGTATAATTCTACTAATTTTATCAACAATGTTAACAGAAGCACATTTATTAAGCACCTTCTATAAGTATAATATTGTATTAGATTTTGGAGTTAAAAAAAGACAAAAATGAAATAGTTCCAGAGACATCAAGAAGCTTATATGTAACTTTCAGGGAGGGACAGTAAGCCATGCATACCAATAAGTATAATACAAGATTAAGATAGGTAATCAAAATACATTACAATAGGAGGAGAGG
>CM053597.1:194977586-195006326 GCA_028646575.1 Pseudocheirus occidentalis | reverse complement strand
GGGGAGAGGAGGGGAGGGGGAGGGAGAGGAAAGGAGAAGAGGGGAGAGGAGGGGAAAGAATGCATTTCAGAAACCAGAGATGGCTTATGTAAATGTGCAGAGGCCAGTAATGGAATGGTCTACTGAAACCACAAGTCAGTGACAGTTTAATTTGGATGGATTGTAGAATACGCAAGAATATTGTGAAAATAAAGTGGAAAGATGAACTCAAGCTAGACTGCAAAGGGTATGGAGAGTCAGGATAAGGTCAGGGTAAGGAGTTGGACTTTTCATCCTAGAGAAAACAAGAACAGTTAAAGATGTTGGATTAGGAAAGTGACATTATATGACTTCTACCTTAGAAAGAATATTTTATTTAATCCATATCCTTTAAAAATAACACAATTGTCTTCCTCACATTCACCCTTACCTGATGGAAAAGGAAACCAAAACAAAAATCTCATCAAAATATGATATAAGTTCGGAAACAAAATATTCTATTGGGGAAGGGGGAATATGCTTAAAGAATTGAAGTTCCATGAAGAGTGTTAACTTGAACTTGGGCTATGAATGCCCAGCAAATCAATTCTCTTGTTTGTTTCTGCTTTGTTGTTTGTTCCTTTTTGTTTTGGTTTTGTTGGTTTTTTGTTGGTTTATTTTTGCCACAGCTATATATATATAGTCGCTATACATTATTTAGATAACATATATTCATTATGCTACTTTTGAACTTAGTAGGTCATTATAGAGGGAATGTTGGAGAATAATAATCCTGCACTTATAAGTGGCAAAGTGGTTAAAAGGGCTGAATTTGACGTCAGGAAGACCTGGATTCAAATCCAGCCTCAGACACTTAATAATAGTGTGACCCTGGACATGTCACCTACCTTTTGTTTTCCTCAATTTTCTCATGTAGAAATCTAGGGCAATGATAGCAAAGAATCTTGGGTAAAAAAAGTCAGGCAAAAAGATAGTCAATAAATAATTTATTTAAAAACAAACCTAATATAGATTAAATTAGAAAATATTGGCTGGTTTTTAGGCTGTACAAATTTAGGTTCAAAAGAATTCATTGCAGTTGACTTCCGGTGAAGTATCTGATAAAAACTGCAGTACAACACAGGTGGAAAAATGCCAATGATTCTAGCTACAACTAGTTTTTCCTGATGGGTTTATTGTTTCCTGTCTATCTCACCTTGGTAACGAATGTCTGCCCCCTTGCAATTCACTTTTTGAATTCAACTGAACTGCTTTGTTTTCTCTTTTCTATTGTGCTCTTTTATGCAAAGGGTATGGATTTAAGATTTATGTGCATGTACACATATAGTGGGATAGGCTATTGCTAAAATAAATTCCTATTATTTTCTTAAATCTATAGGAGAACACCCTATAGTCCCTGTCTGCCTTTCTGTTTGTCTGTCTCTATCAACATTCTATTTAAATTATCTATGAAAGGAAAAGTTCGCAAAGATATCAACCGAGCAAAGAAGTAACTAATGGTTTGACTATAACAGAAAGCCACTCCACATTCATCTTTCAGTAATGTGTATTGCTTGGGCTCTAAGAAAAGTCATGCTTCATAAAATTACCTTAAGAGAGGGCCTCAGAAGACCTAAATTCTAATCTTCACTACATTATATTGATGAAACCATGTCACATTCTGCTACATTTTTTTTCTCTCCTTTGTGAATATGGGCATTAGAATAAACCTTTGTTTTCCCCAAACTAAATTTTGCCTTGCCCATGGCCATTCCATCCTTTCTGGCTTCTTACTGGTGGTTCTCTGAGGCTTCAGGTACAAAGATGGAAAAGGCAGAAGGGTGGAAGAATGAATAAGATTTTCACCTCTAGTGAGTGAATGCTTTATTGACATGGAAAAGCCTACCATGAATTATTGTTGTTCAGTATATTAGAAACCAATTAACATTAAGTTAGGTAATCTTTGTCATTTGCACTGATTTTTATCTTTATCATGTGCTTCTATGATATGAACAATGTCTTTATTTCTTGGTTATTATGGCAGTGGGAATCTACCAATTAGTATTAATTAAGCCATTGAATTGCTTTCAATGTAAAGCAGAAATCAAGGCCATAAGCAACAGGGCACAAAATGGATATAATGTTTGGTATTTGACTAGTCATACCTAGAACATAGGAGTACATATTAGATATGAGGGATGGATGCTACAGTGGGCACCTGGCAGTATACATTAATCATTTTGGGGTGGGAATGGCATGAAAAAGATCCATGAAGTCAGACTTTGTTTAAGTCATTGCTTTGGGGACTATGGTCATCTCTACTTACGTAAGTGGAAGTAGTACATAACAGAATGAAGGGACTGGGGAACAATGCTTAAAGGTCTTTGTACTTCTTTGTAAGTAGGTTGTAGCGTAAAGAGTAATACATTTGGAATTAGAGGATGAGTTTACGTCTATGCTCTATGACTTCATACCTGAATGAATCTGACTACTCACCTGACCTCTCTTGCCCTCAGTGTTGTCATCTTTTAAATGATAAATTTGAAATATGTTCAGTATTCTGAATCTTTTTTGTGGTTTCATGACCACTCGAGCAATCTGGTGAAGCCTATGGACCTCTTCTCAGAGTAAGGCTTTTAAATAATTTGATAAAATTTAAATTTTATTTAGAAACTAGTAAAAATAAAGATATGCTGTTTTCACCCCAACCAAGGTCTTAGGGGCCCTTAGAGCTATCAATGAATCCCACAGGGGCTTATGGAAACCTAGTTTAAGAACCCCTGAACCAGATGATCTATAATTTCCGTATGAACTTTTAGTCCATGATCAGATGAAAACTGTTACAAGATCAAGGAAATTACAAAATAATTATGAAACAATATAACAATATCAAATAATACAAGATCTCCAAAATGTTAGAAGTCATGTATTGACAACCATAAGGTAAGGTTCCTCAAATCCAGCTGCCTCATTTTACATACAAGGAAATTCAGGTTCTGAGGTTACATAATTTGTCCAAGGTCTCAAAAATGGTAATTGGTAGAGCCTAGGATTTGAATCCAGTTCCTCTTACTCAAAATATCACCTGTGTCCACTGTGCCTTAGATGAATATAGCTATTATTTCCATACAAATTACCTAATTATAAAAAATGCCAAACTTGCTACTCACCATTTTAAAGTCCAGAATTTACTCTAACATTAGCCAAGATTTTTGAAGAGGAATTTATCTCCCACTTGGTGGCATTTGCCAGATGCCTGTCTATGGAGCACAAGAAGTAAAAGACTCCCTCCCACTAGCTTCACAGCTTGATTTGAGAAAATATGAGACGATTTCATGATGGGAGAAGGAAACAAAAACAAATCTAATGGACATTAGTCAAATAAAGAAAAGCAATTTTGATTATATAGGGCTTCTCTCTCTTAGGACCTCAAGCTGAAGAATTATAAAGATATATGTATTTGTTACTCAGAAGTTGAAGTCTATTTGAATTTTGAAGGTGAGATGTTACCATGGTATTTCTTCATTATCACTGCTCACTCAAACCCCAGTTCCATAAAATTTCTGGTCACATTGCTAGTGTAAGGTATCCTTAGGGATGAAGCATTTGGCAGAAAAACAAAAGCTGGATTTGGATTCAGAGTACCTGGATATGATTTGTTTCTCTCCTACTTACTACCTATGTGACCTTGGTCAATTATTTAACCTCTGTTGGCACCAGTTCCTCATTTTATAAATGATGGAATTCAATAAGATGACTTCTAAGGTCCTTTCCTTTTCTGAATCTGAATCTTCCATACCACAATTTTTACAACAGGTTTTGTGCCCAGGCTTCAAATAACAGCAGCTTAATTACATGCAAAAATACGGTGTAGAAGTCAAGGCAAATACATATTTTAACATTGAAAGATACGTCTTAAACATGAAGTGCAGACTTTTAAGCAGTGGGATCTTTGATAATCAATATTATCCTTAATAATAATTATCAAGAATAGATCTCAGACCAAAGTTGTCATATATACCAAAGCCCACCATGCCACTATGTTTTCATAGCACCATAATTTTAGGAGTACAAACTGTGAAGCTTGAATTTATTTTTGGCATCACAATCTTAGAGCATGGCATTATAATTTAATATTGTACTCTGGTAAGACTACATCTTCATGTCTACCTGTTGTGAATAAATGGGAATGTGGAAAGTCTAAAAAGCAAAATGAGACATTGTGGGTTATAGAGCAGGAACTTGGTCATTGTTGGGAGGTCACTCAGTTTTCTTACTCTTGAAATATGGCATGCAGATATTTCTTTAGCAGACTTAATGTTAACAAAGAAGACATAAGCCAGCAGAGTACATTTGTCATAAAATATAATCCTTTTGACAATATGAGTCACAAGGAGAGAATAATATAAGCATAATGTTTCTTCCATGGCTTGATTTACTATTCACATATCTTAATAGAGCTTGGTAAGAAAGAAAACGATGTCTTATAAATTTGATCTATGTTTTATGAGAAAAATTGGGCTTCTTGGGTGTCAACATCTACTACATCAAACTTCCTTACCTAAAACTTAGTCATTGCAAACAAGATTTTATGATGTTAAACAAGGATCATTACAAGACTCAGTTGGACTCCATCATAAAAATGATGCTCTACCCTAGAATGGGAGGAGGCCAGGTGATATGGAACAAAGCAGCTCAATTTGTGATGGGTGAGCTTAGAATCCCCGAATTAACATTCAGTAATACAGACCTGTAAAGTGAAGCACATCTGACCTTATTTGATTCTGGGATGTTCCCTGAACCTGTATTGTTGTGCCCTAATTCAAATCCCAGGTCACCTGCCCACCACCTGAGCGTGGCCCACCTGTGTCCCACCATGAAGCCAATTTTTTTTTATTTTTACTTTTTGTCCCTATCCTATATTATGCAATAGCCTGTAACTGCTTAAGGCAAGTCTGGGCATGTTGCCAAAAGGCATAGTCCCCTACCCTCTACTTCATCAAATTAGCATTCTGTACTTTTCCTTACACTGCACAAGGATTAGTCTAGGGGGCAAGATTAGAGACCACCCTGTCCTGTTATGCTGACCAAGCGGGGTCCCCATACCCTCTGCCAAGTACATGACCCTGGGATTTTCCAGTACCCCTTCCCCATGACCCTGTACCCTGCGCTGGAATGTGCTGATTATGGCCCTCCACCCTGTTCTGGGAGGGACCCTTATGTCATCGGGGGATTGCTCCTTTATGCTTTTGTACCCCTGTGCAGTATTCCCAAAATAGCTAACCAGTCCACTGTTCTAGCTTCTGTATGTAATAGCTTTTGCCTGCTCCCTCCCCGATTGTGGTTTGCAATTTTGGCCTATAATAAAATCTGTAAGGCCAATGGGCGTTATTCATTTGAGTGATTTTACTCGAGTAGTCACTGGCTTGATCAATAAATCCACACCTAAATTTACCTTGAACCCAGGGCTCAGCTCACTTTTATTCTCTGCATAACAGTATATCTAGATATAAAATTAAAAAAAATAAATCATAAAAGTCAACAAAATATGATTATTTTTTGTTCTATTCCTTAATACTAACCCTTTCTTAATTGAAGAAATTTTTCCCTAAATAATCCAACTCTAACTTTTTAGTGATTAAAACCCCCAAAACAATAGTTTGAAATATTTTTGCCCTTCATTCATCCGGATTTTCAGACTTAAGGATGTTTAAGTCAATCTTTGTGAGGTATAACTACAGGTAATTGCTATTTTTCAGATGAAGAAACCAAAGCTAAGGGGATATTCCCATGGTCACATGACAAGTGTGTACCAGAAAGAAGAGCTGAGCACAGATTTTCCTGATTTCAAGTCCAATAGCATAGTCATTATACTATGCTGTCTCTATGACTTTTATGTTGTAATCAGAGAAGTAAACTTCTACTGATTATTTAATAAAGAACAAAAAAGAATCCTGTCTACATTTCTTTTTGAATTGAAGGCCCCCCCCCAAATTTTACCTATGCCACTGGTTTAATGCAAGCATTTTGGGAGAAAGTGAGCTAAGGGAACATTTGATGTAGTTACAGGACCATAAATAGCAAAGAGGAGAAAAGAACCATCACTTCGGAGAATCACAGAAGCACCAATTTTTCAAGCCTAAGACTATTCCTTGCCTAATAGTAAATGTGACGAAGTGCTGACAGACAGAAACTCTGAACACTGCAATGATTCTGACAGTTTGTATCTCTAAAGCCCTAGATGTTCATCCCACTTGTAAAAGTACAAATTATGATTAATGAGAGGGTCCATGGGTACTATATTTGGCTATAGTTCTATTTAAGAGCTCAGTCGTTTAAACCAATTGGGGATCACTGTTCCAGCACTGGCAGAGTAAAGAGGGTAAGAAATATACCAATACCAATTTCTTCTTTTTTCATCCCCAAAAGCTGTTATTACCTGACAAAAGGGACAAGAGATAGAGTATGGTCAGGTGTAGAGAATGTGCATTAAGGGTAACCTGTCAAAAGAAAATAACAAGAGCTTCTCTTGATGATATGACTAGGAAAAGTTGCATGAGAGCCAAGAAGGATGATTAGCAGCTGTCCTCATGTAGAATCACGCTAAATTACACTTGAAAACATTGAAATAAAAAGAATGAAATCAGGGTCATTTCTATTGCTACTTTTACCTTAAACCAGTACATTATCATCTTACCACATACTTTTAGGCATGCTGACATGTGCATGAGAGACAGAGGGACACGGAGACCTGGCCTTATTAGAATGAGCAAGAGTTGTGTACAAGCCCCACATCAGATATATACTAGCTGTGTGATTTTGTCAAGCACAAACTCTCACTGGCTTTGAAAGATAACTCTAAAATTTTAAGTTGGAGATGATTTGATGATCTGCATTTGTAGAGACTATTTGTGGCATGCATAAAATTGATCTCAAACAAAGAAAAAAATGTTCCCCCACATACATACGTAAAATACCTAATTATTAGAAGGATCAATAAGGTACATATATATGTAAAAACATAGCTCAAAAAGCAAAGACGTTTTCTAAGAACTCCCAATTTATTCTCCAATGGAAATAGATTATCTTTAGGTATTTAGAACAGAAATGGTACAAGTTGTTCAAATACTATTTACTTCTCATCAACAAATCTGTATATTTAAAGTGGTGGAGATAAGTAAGAGAGTTCAAATATGTGTTAGTCCTGGAAAGTGACTCTTAGCTGCCTAAGTTCAGGTAGCACTACTGTAGGTGCTTTAATTAATGTACAGTAAGATATGGAAAATTAGCAATATCTTGGAAACTAAATAGTGCTGACAACACAATAGAAGCCCCCCCCCCGAGTTAGTATTTAAAAAAAATTATAATAGCTTAAATCATATAGTACTAAAAGGGCTCGGGCCAGCTCCATGTACTGTTGTTAATTTTGGCTTGCTCAAAGACGTAGTATTGCTATTTATTTTCAGACAAGTCGTGCTCAAATTCTTATAACAAAACTCTGAGATCCTGAACCAATTTGACATTATTTGAAGTCTTTTCCTTCTCAAACCATAATGGTCTAAGAGCTTTCTTTCTTTCTTTGTGATGTATCTGGGAACTCCATTGTTTGTATTTTCCACATGAACATGATGACTTAATGATACCTACAATACCTTGTGCAAATTGTTGGAAATGTCATATTGTTCCATTTGATCACTGCAGGGTCTATTTCCCTGGTGCCTAGTCAGTATATTCTCAAAAAGCTCCTAAGCTAAGCTGGACCATAGTTTGTTTCCTTTTGCCATCTAGTGGATATGAAAAAAACTGCTATAGGAAAAATGTCATTAATAGCTACAGTAGATAGTTAATATATGATGTGTATGTGTATATGTATGTGGGTATGTGTACATGTATGCATATATGTGTATGTGTTTTTACATGTATGTCCATGTGCATGTGCATGTGTGCATATATGTGTGTATGTGTATATATATATAAACATAAATGCTGTAGATTATAACAAATCAGTATGCATTTAAATTTAAATATAAACTAAATACTTGTTTACTCATAATCTTCATGATCCTATTTGCAGTTTTCTTGGCAAAGATATTGGAGTGTTTTTTGTATTTCATTCTTCAGACCATTTTACAGATGAGGAAACTGAGGTAAATAGTGTTAAGGAACTTGCTCAGGGTTACATTGTGAGGGTAACTCAGGGTAACTTTGTGAGATCAGATTTGAATTCAGGAATATGGGGTGGATGGATTTTACAGTTTCCACTACCCCTTAAGCATGATTGGCAACCAGTCTCCTATCAAGATGAAAGAAGACTTTAAATGGGTACTTTATATTGATTGAGAAGATTGTGACTTACTGAAAGATATATTTTGTTTAAGACTGTGTGACTACCTTAGTAATCAGATTGTTGTGAATGTTTTGCTATATTTTCTTGAATGTTTTGCTTTAGCTAATTGCTGAATAAAAATAGAGTTCACTATACTATGTTATTAGATCCTTAAAGTTATTCACAGCAGCAGCCCTCAGGAGAGCTGCTAATGATTGCCTTTACACACCTAGCTGCTCATAAATCATATATAGTCAAATTCAACACACTTGGAATTATCACAAAATTCGAACTTGCTCACTCAAAATAAAAAAAAGACAGTGGTTCAAACACAGATAGAAAAACTGACATACCTAAGATCACACAGCTACTTATTAATAATGATAGGAATAGAATTGAAACCTCTTACTTTTATTATATTTAATGTGTTCTTGAGGTCTTGTTATTAAATTATAAATATTTAAAGTTTACCCCCACTCGATGACAGCATTCTATTTCTATTAAAAAACCCCACAAAAATTAAGTCAAACGAATAACACAGACTTCATCTGTGTCCCACTCCCAATCTGCATTTCTGTTTCTATTGTTGTTGTTTTAAGATATAACAAAAATCTATTCTCTTTCTTACCAACTCTCATCCTTTGTGGACACTGGGAGGGAAAAGAAAAGAAAGAAAAGAAAAGAAAAGAAAAGAAAAGAAAAGAAAAGAAAAGAAAAGAAAAGAAAGGAAAAGAAAAGAAAAAAGAAAAGGAAAGAAAAGAAAAGAAAAAAAAGAAAAGAAAAACAAATTCCTTGTAACATATATACATTATACACACACATATACACATACACATTCATACATATAGATATACACACATATGTATACACACACATATATATTCACATACACATTCATACATATAGATATACACATATGTATGTGTGTGTATATAAAGAACATAAATTTCCTCATTATATATGCATACATGGGCATGTAAACATATACATATACATATGTGTGCACACATATTTATACAAGATGCAAACAAGATGCATCTACACATGTATATGTTTGTATATATAGTGTGTTATATTAGTTACATCATCCTTCCATCTGCATCATATATTCATCTCTTCTCTGTTACGGCTAAAATGTTTCATTGTTGGTAGAATTATGAATGATACTTACAATGATAAAAAATATCATAATTTTTTTCACAGACAAAGAAAAGTAAAGTTTATTGAAACTTCATTAAAAGTTTAAAATGTGGCGTACTCTTTTTTGTTTTATTTGTTTTCTTGTTTACATCATTCATTTCCATGAGATTTTTGAGTTACAAATTTTCTCCCCATCTTTCCCCAACCACCAACCCCAAACCAGTGATCCCATTGTAAAGCCACTCCCCTGATTTGCTCTCTTACTTTCTGGTAGGGCACGGAGGGTCTCCCAGCCTCCCAGCCCCTGTATATCTTGATTCCTAGTTGCAGGTATTGCAGAGCTTTAAATTCTAGATTCTTTCAGTTCCTCCCTTGTCATCCACCCCACTGGAAGGACAAGTAATTCAACACCAGCTGTGCATATGTAATTACACAGGACATCTTCATAGCGGACATATAGTGACAGTCTGATCATATGTCCCTCCTTCCTATCCTGCCCCCCCTTGTTCTTTTCTCTACACTGTCCCTGTCCCTTTACTGAAGTGTGTGCTTCCAGCATCCCTCCCCCAGACCCTGCCCTCCCCTCCATCATCCTGCCTCTCATCCCCATGCCCCCTACTCTCCTGTGTTGGTAAGATACCCAGTTTAGAGTCTGTCATTCCTTCCCTAAGCCAAAATCGATGAGTGTAAATATAAATAAACTTGTAACAGTTATCCCTTGCCTCTTCTATATGGGATGATTAACCCCGTTTTGTATCTCCCTGATTCCTCTCATTCAAGTCCTCTCCAACCTCAGAATTTCACCTTTTAAAGTATCATCTCTTCCTATTCAATTGACCCTGAACCCTCTATGTACACATAAACACACATACTCAGATATGTATTCATACGCATATATACCCTCCTATATAGATGTATATGTAGGTATACATACATACATATGTATATATGTATACATATACATGCAAAGATACATAGATGCATACATACATACATACATACATACATACATAAATACATATACACACATTTGTATTTCCTTTACCTATCCTCATACTAAGAAAAATTTCATAAGTTACTAATTTTGCTTTTTTCCATATTGGGATGTAAATAGTTAAAATTTGTTAAGTTCCTTTTGATTTCTTTCCCATGTTTACCTTCTCATGCTTCTTGTGTTTGAATGTCAAATTTTCTGTTCAGTCCTGTTTTTTTCAGCAAGAATGCTTGAAAGTCTTCCACCTCAATGAATGACCATATTTTCCCCTGGAACATTATACTAAATTTTTCTGGGTAGGTGATTCTTGGTTTTAATCATAGCTCTCTTGCTCTCCAGAATATCATATTTCAGGCCCTTCAGTCACTCAGTGTAGATGCTATCAGATTCTGGGTTATCCTAATTGTGTTTCCACAGCATTCAAATTGTTTTCTCTTGGCAGTCTGTATTATTTTCTCCTTGATCTGAGGTTTCATGAACCTGGCTATAACGTTTCTAGGAGTTTTCTTCTGGGGATTTTTTTCAAGAGGTGATTAGTGAATTCTTTCAAGTTCTATTTTGCCCTATGATTCTAAATTATCAGGGCAATTTTCCTTGAGAATTTCTTGAAGGATGCTTTCCAAGTTCTTTTTGTGGTCATGGGTTTCAGGTAGACCAATAATTTTCAAATTGTCTCTCCTGGCTCTATTTTCCAGGTCAGTGGTTTTTTCAAGGAGATATTTCACATTGCTTTCTACTTTTTCATTTTTTGTAACTGTTCAGTAGTATCTTGGTTTCTCATAAAGTCATTAGCTTTGGGGGCAGAGCCAAAGTTGCGGCATAGAATTAGTGATGTTCCACAGCTCCCACTCAATCACTCTGAATACCCATAAAATATGAATCTAAACAAATTCTAGGGCTCTCAAGCTCACTAAAATACAGAGAACACATCGCTCACTGAAGGCAGCTCGGCAGCAGGGGCTCATTGCGGTGGGTCAATAGCCGAGGCCAGCCCAGCCCAAAACCGAAACTGCAGCCAGGCCCCAGAGCACTTGGGAGAAGCCGAGCCTCCCAAGCTGTAGTGTGATTCTCCTTCAGAGATCTACAGCACCTGGAGTGATCTTCACATCTAGCAAGCCAGAATTGGAGAAGGTCAGTGAAAGTGAAACTTGCAAGCTAAACCTGCGTGAGGAAAAGCAGTCCGGCCAATCTGCCCCCAGGGCAAGGAAGTAGTGGGAGAAGAGCAGGAACTGCTTTAACCAGCAGCTACCCCCAATGGGCTACTTCAGAGCCCCTGGCCTGTGGACCCCATAGGGGGGGCTGTGTCAATTGATCAGGGCCAATTGCTCTTGCATTGAGAGGCCTGGATCTGGATCGTGGTCTTTGGTGGTGTTCCTTCGATGTGCTTTCAGCAAGCCCAAGATGGTGGGGGCTACAACAACCCCGTAATAGCTCCAGCAGCTGGGAAAATCCCAGCGATTGGGAACAGAGGTTCAGGTAGACTAATAGTTTTCAAATTGTCTCTCCTGCCTCTATTTTCCAGGTCAGTGGTTTTTTTCAAGGAGATATTTCACATTTCTTTCTACTTTTTCATTTGTTTGTAACTGTTTAATTGTATCTTGGTTTCTCATAAGGTCATTAGCTTCCACTTGCTCCATTCTAATTCTGAAGCAATTATTCTCTTCAGAATGCTTTTGAGATTCATTTTCCATCTGACAAATTCGACTTTCTAAGGCATTCTTCTCCTCACTGGCTTTCTGGGCCACTTTTGCCATTTGAGTTAATCTATTTTTTAAAGTGCTGTTTTCTTCACTCAGGTTGTTGACTCTCTTTTCATGATTTTCTTGTATCATTCTTGTTTCTCTTCCCAATTTTTCCTCCACTTCTTTTATTTGTTTTTCAAAGTCCTTCTTCTGTTGCTTGTAGGCAATCTGCAAGTGTCTTGGAAGGATTTGGTGTGGGAATTCTGACTGTGTTGTCTTCCACCCATTCCATCCTTTGATCCATTTTGTCCACCAAAAAAGATTCTAGAGTTTTATTGCTGTTCTTATTTTGCTTCCTTTTCCTCATGGTGGCCAGTCAATTAATTGGTTGGGGTTTTTTTCAGGTCTGTATTGCTCTGCTTCCAGGGGGGAAGGCCCTCTCCCAAATTGCTGGGGTTGTGACAGCTGCCAGAGCTATTAGGGGGGTTCTGCAGCCCACACCAGCTTTGGCTTGCTGAAAGTGCACCCCAGGACCACCACCCAAGACCACAATCTGGATCCAGGCCACTCAACACAAGATCCCTTGGCCCTGATCCATAGTCTCAGCTCCCCTGCAAATGTTAGGCCAGGAGTTCTGAAGCAGCCTAGTGGGGGCAGTTGCTAGTTATAGCAGATTCTGGCATTTCCCCACTGCTTCCTTGCCATGGGGCAGATAGGCCAAACTGATTTTCCTCCTACAAATTTAGTTTGAAAGCCTGACTTTCACTGACCTTTCTCTACTCCTCTAAATCCCTCCTGGATTGATAGACATGGAGATTGCTCCAGGTGCGGTAGATCTGCTCTCAGGCAGACTCACACTGCGGCTTGGGATTCTGGGCTCCTCCTGTCCAGCCTGGGGCCTGGCTGTGGTTTTGGTATCTGGCTGGGCTGGCCTCCACTCCCAGCCTGCCGTGGGGAGCCCCTCCTGCCAAAATGCCTTCAGTACAAGATGTGTTTCTGGTATTTTTGTGAGTTTGGGAGCCCTAAAATTTGTTTGGAGTCATATTTTAAGGGTATTTAGGGTGGCTCTGTGGGAGCTGTGAGACTTTGCTGTTTTTACACTGCCATTTTGCCTCTGCCCCCAAATTTCATAACTTTTAAATAATATTTATTTTTCTACAATGTTGTTATTTTATGAATTGTCCCCTAGTTGTACTTGTTTCCTGCTTGATCAGTTTACAAAGTTCTTAAAATTATTCCTTTTCACAATTTTGATTATATAGCAGAAATTATATTTCTCACCCTACTTATTTTTTTCTGCATGCATTCATATAAGCCTTCCCATATATTTTTGAAATCATCTCTTCACCCATTTCTTAGGACACCATCACTCATTAAGTAACTGCTCTTTCACAATTGTTGAGGGAGGTACTGATGAAAAGCAACAAAAATCTGTCATCATATTATTTCTTATTAATAGATTTCTTAGTGTTACTATGACAAGGCAACCAAAAACAATGCAATATTTACTCAGCATTTATCATTTTAAGGTGATCCTTTTCTTTGACAAAATATCTCCATTGATCATTATGACATTACTCGTGATTGATCTTACATTCTATATGAATAGTGATTTTTGTAATCATAGTCTTACTCAGCTTTTATTTTTTATTCTAACTGTGCATCCTCCACTGCCAATGGTAGTATGTTAAATAAGGACAATGGAGCTAAAAGTATTTTATTCACCTGTGCAATTGTCCTCAGAGCATTAAACAAAATAATGATAGCAGAATAGAGATCTGTCCAAGCACAATTTCCATCTAAAAAGATAATAATAATCCTTATTTCATTTACTTTGTAATAAAGGGGAAGGGCAATAAGAAATTACATTTTTATACCTTGTTAAAATTTCCGTAGTGCTTTCTTCAAAATAACTGATATTTCTACAATAAATGAATGCTTTCCCCAAAGGGTCGAGATAAAGAACGAAAATAAAGTAGATACTTTAATTTTCATGCAGGGAATTGTTACTTCCTTTGAATAGTTTTAGAACGTGGGAATCTATCCACCATCTCAAACTACATTTCCAAGTTCCAACAATGGAAACTAATCACAGTGGATAATTTGCATATCTACCACAGATAAAGCATTACTTGACTTTATGGTACTTCTCATTATTCTCTTAATCATAACTTTAATCACTTGTCAGAACTTCCATTTCTCATTTCAAAACACTCCTCAAAATGGATTTTCTTCCTTATTTTGTAAATTAAGTCCCTTGTCCAGATCTTAATCACTTCTTCCAGAGACTACTACCTAATTCTTATATATAGTCCTTAAAGAAACATTCTTAATTGTATATAATATTGTTTGGCGTACTCCCCTCCTTCCATCTCTTTAGATACAACAAGGAATTTCTAGGAGCCTTGAAGCCATATGTGGCTTCATAGCAATGAAACAGTCAGTCCTAACTCATTCACCCTCACAACAACATTCACATTTAATGTGTGTCACTGAGTTACATTTGTCAGATTTAAAGACATAAACTCATTTTTGGCCACTACAGCATACCCATCATATTACTGGTAATTAAAGTTATATAAGTTGAAAATTTTAAATTAACACCCCCCATTAGATATTCCTATAAGAAGAGATTAAAGTCAGAAATGAAATTCACTTGAATTAATGATTTGACCCAGAACCTGAGTTTTGCTATTTTAAATGGATCTTAACATAGAAATCTATTAGGAATATTAATCAAATAGATTTTTAAAGTATCATTTCACAACATTTGATTTTATTTGAATACAATTTGACTTTAATGTAGTTAATTAAAGTACAGTTCTCCACCACATGAGCTTATGCAGACTGACCAGACTGGGTTCCTTTTCTCCAGGAGATGTGAAGGAAATATGAAAAAGCTCAAGTAACTGAGAAGCATATTAAGCATATCCCCTACCAAGAAATGAATTCTACTGCTTGTGCTTGTCTGCCTTATGCATGGCCAGCATATACAAAAGTGATTGGAGCTTGCTAATTTTAGATTGATGCACTTGTAAAACACCACTCTTTCTTGGCACAAAATCTCACTGACTCTAATTGCCCTGCAGTACTTAAAATTAAACTGTAATGCTCTTGATTACTTCTTTCCAATAATCAAAACAAATTTGCAGATCATTAAAAGTTGGGAGTGGGGGTGGTGAGGTGGCGCAGTGAATACAGCACCTGCCCTGGAGTCAGGAGGACTTGAGTTCAAATCTGGCCTTAGACACTTGATACACTTACTAGCAGTGTGACTTTGGGCAAGTCACTTAGCCCCAATTGCCCTCAAAAATAAAAAAGCAAAAACACTTGGAAGGGTGGGGTGAACTACCACACAGGATGAAAAAATCAGGGTTCTAAAAGATAACTGGCTAGAACCTGGACCCACTTGAAGAAGACGGATTTTATATTTTACTTAGTGTGGGAAAAAAAATCACCTTTAGAAATACAGGATAAGGGAAGCACAAATAGACAGTGATTTTGATGGGGAAGATTTGGGGGTCTTTATGGCCTGCACACTGAATATGTATAAAAGTGAACAATTAAAATAATTTCACAATTTTGAATTATAGTTTCCAAGAACATATGGAGAGTTTAGTCCTACAACACTCTACAATATCTGAAATATTTGTGCCAGTTTTGAAAAACTCAGTTCAGGAAGAATTTTTGATAATTTAGATGGAGATTAGAAGCAGGAGACCAAGATGATGAAGGGTCTCAAGTGCCCTTCAAATGAGTGTTAGTCTAAAGAACTAAAGAATTCTGGAAAAGATGTTAGAGCTGGCATGATAAATATTTTCAAGTATTTAAAGAGTGTTTATGTGGAAGAGGGAGTAGATGTTCCATCTGGATTTAAGGGGAAGTTGGCCTGAGAGCAATGGGTCAAAGTTGGAAAGAAGGAAATTTAAATTTGGTCCAAAATCAAGCATTTATATAATATTTTAAGTCTGGCAAAGAATTTTGTGCAATTTTTAGCAACCATGGGAAGTTGGTGTTAGAATTATTCCCATTTTACAGATTAGGATGGGAAATTTCCAATGATGAAACAACACCAGTTGTTCTATTTAAGATCTTTCTGCTTTCCTGGTGATGGTAGAGTATGGCACAAAATGGGGCAAAGGAAACTAAGAATCAGGTAGATTTATTTGATCTACAAACACAGTTACAACTGCATTTAGTCTAAGTATTTGGTCTTTGTCTAATTAAAAACATGATTAAACGATTATGCAATGAAAGTCAGTTACATCCATATTGACTTCCTTGTTATAAGCAAAAGCAGAAGACATGAGAAACATCATCTAAAACAAAGCATAATTCAATGTCTGCTCAGAAAGGCCAATAAAGGAATGAGAGGATTTGGTTTCTTCTATTGCCAAAAGAAAAACAAAATCTTTTCACATAACATCAATTCATCTCTGTATTCCATCTGCATGATAAGCACAACCAATTAAATAGCTATTAAAACACTTACAATTCATGTATTGATCTTCTTTAGAGAATAGAAGACAGAAATTCTATGAAAAAATTAATATAATCTCTTAAACTAAGTGCATATTTACCTTGTATGCTGGAAGTAATTTCATGTCTGCTATAAAGGATCATTCAGTGCCCAAGAGTTCAAATAAACAGTTATTCTCTAATAAATCCCATTTAAACACATCTACATAAAAAGGCATGCTCAAGATAATTAAAAAGCACATCACATGAAGATAAAAACAGGTGAAAATCAATGGCAAGGAGGTTAAAAGAAATGGACAAGAAAATGCATTGGTGTCTTAACGTTTTCTTTGAGTCTCAAAATTCTTTTGTTCACCTCACTCAGCTGTTCACAGCTGGATCCCAAATTCATACACTTGGGAGTAAAGTTAATTAGAACTATTGCACTTCTGTTCCAAAGTTCACAACGTTGTTTGTAGTCTTGGAGAAATAAGCTGAAGCCTCCCAATTTCTACCAGGGTCCTGGTCAACAACACCATGATGGACTTATTTAAAAGGTGAAGACAAAAGGAAGCCAACTGAAAATGAGGTGGAAACACTGGTTTGTGTTCAATAAGTGAAAGACGCTAAGGCTTGTAGAGTACCAAAATCGTAGTGCCTATATATCACCAATATTTTCAAGAATAAGTGAATTAGAAAGTTACAGATTTGGGTGAGAAAAAAATAACAATTTTAAAATAAGAGGGAAAAAAGAACTTAATAGAATAACTACTTTCCGATGTTAAAATCAATTCAGAATCAGCAGTTGTGATTGGTCAGTCAAAGTATCCCATCAATACTAAGTTAGAAGGAATTCTAAAGTCAGAAAACAATGCTTGATAACCTCAGCTCCAACTTGACATATTAAATAGGTTGATAGCTCTAAAAACCAAATTAGACATGAACAAAAGTAAAGGCTGTGAACTGATCATATCATCATTTCATTAGAAGTTCAAAGAAAAACATTCCTTTTTGTACCTCTATCATTTTCAGTGGTTATTCTTTATCCTTACTCTTTCTTCACAATTAGACTTCATTATTACCTTGACTTCCTTCAAGATTCAACATAAATGCACTATGCTTTTAAATCCAAATCACTCTGACTTTCACTGATTGGTCCCAGCTCAAGCCTTACTTCCTCACTGTTCGGTTTTTGATGAGATTTTATTAACTAACTCTAGTTAATGAGGTGATGAGCTATTTATTATAAATAGCAATTGTTTCTGTTCTGGCCAGAAACACTGAAAGTCTTCTCCTCCAGAGCAATCCTTTTGGGTAGGCAAACTGATCCATCTTTTGCACCAATTCTTAATTAGCCTTAAATCTCTGAATGGGTGTTACCTCGTATAATCTAAGACCTTGAAACGACCTTAACTTAAAAAGGTCAAGGTCTCCCACTGCATCTGGGCCATTGTCAGTCAACCTAATCTATGTCTTGTCGCTGGACCCTGATGACTGAAGGAAAGTGTGAGGCTTATTATTTTGCAAAACTCTGCCTCATTTAGATCTATTTCACTTCTGAATAGAGACATCTACTTCCTAATGTCACTGATTTTCTTCCAGAGGAAGGACTACCACCACCACTACCAACAACAAATGCCACCGTAAATAGGAAACATTATGTGATACTTGCCCCTTCCAACAAGAAATTGCTAGTGCCTTTCCATCTGAGTTCACCTTCTATCTATTCTGCATGTACCTTTTTTATGTATGTACCTTTCACATTTGTCTCCCTGCATAGAATGTGAATGTAGGGGCTACATTTCTTTGCTTTTCTTTTTCACATTTCACAGCATTTGTATGGATATAAATTTATATGCTTTCTCCCAAGGAGAATGTAAGTTCCTAGAGGTCAGGCATTCTTATTTTCATTTTTAATTTGTATCCCCAATGTTTACCACATTATCTTGACTAGACTAACACACATGTAACCAACATTTTCAATTATAAGTGAGTTACACACATACACACACGATTAATTGATTGAATGTCAAACACTTACCTTAAGGAGCCCAAGCAAGCACAAACACCCACAAATATAGAAAACATAAAATAATTTGATTTCTTAGCCAAATAGAGAGACAGAGTAGCCAAAACATCATTAATATGATTCACAGTATTTAATAATAAAAATATATTATAGGAAAATAATGTGAAATAAGAGAAGACCATGATTTCTACTATTTCCAAGCAAGTATCTGGTAAGACATTTGAATCTTATGACTCAAACACATTTTTTAATCTGTATACATTTTTATGAGTGTGATTAAGGATAATTATAATGTATATAGTAAAAGTGGAATTTCAGTGATTTTTCCTGAAGATTACATTTTCATAGACATATCTTGACTGAGAGGTATACTGTATTTTACCATAAATCTGAAACTAACTCAGATGCCTGCCAGTTCACTACCCTATTATACAGATAAAGAAACTGGTTCTCAGTGATATTAAGCAACTTGTTCAAAGTGCCAGAGATAGTAAAGGTCAGAGATTGAATTTTAATCCAGATCCTTTGGCTTAAGAACCTGGACTCTTTCTATTGTACAATGCTGTTTCCTCTTGTCTTCATTGTGTCAAGGTTCTTCACATCATGAGAAAACCATGGACTGGATTATATTTATTTTCTCCCCAACTTAATATTTACATAAAATCTACTATAAAACACAATTATGATACAATGATTTCAGCTACCTGAGATATTGTAAAAAAGGAGCTTCTCAAACATACTTTGTTGGGGTCCATAAAGCAGTACGAAGGGCCCAACATTCAATGAATCTGGAATCTTAACAATATGGACACAATTCCAATGGTGTAGATATTATCCCATCTGTGTTTTCTCAATTGATATAACTTTTTAAAAAACTCATTCCCCTGAAATTATGCCCCTCAGGATCATTTCAATGTACTGAAGACCTTCCTCTAAATCAGTGTTTCACAACCTTCCTAATTCCATGACCCTTTAATACAGTTCCTTTACATGCCTTAACTTATTATAACCTCATTACAAACCCACAAATTAGGTACCATAACGATTTTTATTTTCCATATTTTAAGTGGAAAAAGTGAATTAATGAATGAATCAAAATGCTTTTTAAGGTTTATATTATGTTTAAAGCACATAGGCGTTCAGCAACTACATGGTGCAGTAAATAGAATGCTGACCCTGGGGTCAGGAAGAAGTAATTTCAAATCCAGCCTCAGATACTAAACAGTTCTGTGACTGTGGGAATGTACCTTAATCTCAGCTTCCTCATCTGTAAATAAGGATAAAAATAGAATTAGCCTCTCAAGATTATTCTGAGGGTAAAATAAGCTAATATTTGTAAAGCTCTTTGGAAATCTTTAAGTGTAATTTCAATGTTAGCTATTGTTATTAGGTGATATTCAGATGGAAAAGTAAGGTAAATTCTCCTCCCAAGGATATTACATTCTAATAGGGAGTGGCAAATATGAGAAGTTTTAACAGCAAATCAGATAGAGCCTGAAGAAGCTTAAGTTACTTCCTAGTGATAACATAGAGGAAAAGGTGAATGTTGGATGCAGGATTTGAACAATCTAAAGGTAAAAGATGTAGGATCTTTATGATATTTCAACAATATATCCAAAAATAGAATAAAGATAGTAATAAATTGCATGATCAGAAATTGGATTAATCATCTCATGTTGCGAGAATGAGAAATAAAAACACTAAATGTAATAGCAGTACCTCCAGAACGTTAAAGCACCTTCTCACCCTAAGGTTCATTGGAGCAGAGATAGCATGGTTTTATTTAAAAACAAACGACAATAAAACTGCAAAGACTTAACGCCACAAGATTTGGGTTTGAATATAAACTCCCATTTGTGCAGCCTCAGCTTAGTTATTTAACTCTCTAAAATTCATTTATCTCTTCTGAAAGATGATGTTGGACCATGCATAATTTCATGATCATGTTTAAGTAATGTGTACAGAAAAATGAAGCAAAAGAAAGTCCATTGATTCCTTACAGTCAGTCAAGTATTTGGAGACAATTACTTTATTCTTGGTGCACAGAGCTGAATATTTTATTATACTGTAATCTTTTAGAAGCTATGCTGAAGGTGTTTAAATACTTCATATATTGTTAAAATTGAATTGGTCATGTAAGACACTTTTATTACGTGACTAAAAAGAAGACACACTTCTATCTCAGAATTTTCAATAAATCGAAGCCAGATTATTGTTTCAAATCATACTTTACAAAGGTAGTTTTTGTCTTGTTCATTTCTCCTTTTTAGGCAATAATTCTCATGGGCTTTGCTCAATAGACTATTGTGAATGGCCTAATAAAATATACAGTTTTCTGTGCAATACTGAGCAAATCACTTCATGTCACTGGGTTTCAATTTTTTCACCTACAAAATGAAGAGATTTATATTAGCCTGGAATAAGATATGGAATAGTAGAACATCAAACTATAATCCAATATGCTGTTTGACTCCACAGATCCTAATGAGGCACAGTTATACTTGATGATAAGGGAAGAAAAAGAAGCTTGTCAACAATTAGTCTACCAAAATTTCAAATGGTCTTCCTTGGAGGTTAGTGTGCTTTTGCCTTATTGGATGTCTTCATAAGTACCTAGATGCTATTTGTCAGAGATGGTGTAGGGGGGATTCCTTAACAGGTATGGCTTGCAGTAAATGACTTTTGAGGTCCTATCCACAACTGAAATTTTATAATTTTCTGAGCAGATAAACTCTAAAGTCCCTTCCATGTGAGAATCTTATAATTTTATGAATTGAATAGAAAAGGGGATTTAATAAATGATAGCAAAATAGTGAAATTTTAAATAAATTTCATAATGAATATGAAAATCTGAGTCTATAAAAATAACTTCTTTCCATTGAGCATATTAATTTTAACACTATCTTTCAAGATTCAAATATATACATTTTGACATACAAAAAAATTCAAGGTTTATTGACTTTTAGTAGAATCTCAGTTTCAAATGCCTAGTCTAGTAATTTGAAGACATTTACTTAAGGAAGAGTGGGGAGAGAAGAAGAAGATGAAGAAGAAGAAGAAGAAGAAGAAGAAGAAGAAGAAGAAGAAGAAGAAGAAGAAGAAGGAGAAGAAGGAGAAGAAGGAGAAGGAGAAGAAGAACGAGAAGAAGGAGAAGAAGGAGAAGAAGAACGAGAAGAAGAAGAAGAAGAAGAAGACACAACAGACATGCCTCCAAACAATTCAAGTTTCCAGTACATGTCCAAGCTGAAATTCTTCTTATGGCTTCATCTCCCCCAAACCAGCCATTACCTCTTCTGCCTTGGCAGCTACCATTTCTATATATCTCCAAAGTTATGATTACCTGTTTTCCCAAACAGCTAATACTTGCTTTTATCATGTCTGCTGAGTTGTTTCCATTTGTTACAACAGTCATTGGCCATTAAGACTTTTTCTTCCTTAATAGAAATGTTAAAGTTCTTTTGCACATGTTTAGCTCCTTTTAGTCACAGGTGAGAGCTGGTTGACAGGTGGACATGAAAGATAGATGAGCAGCCCTGACCCCAGAGAAAGCCCTCACATCAGAGGTGCTAGAACTCTCTGAATACCCAATACAATCAGGTAAGACAACCTTACCAGATGGGCTAAACCAGGTTGAAGGTAACTGACATTACTCAAACCCATAGATAAGTTAGGGGGATGTCTACTGCAAATATGTGAAGACCTCCACTTATGGGATGGATGAATGAGAACAATTTGTTCTGATGCTTATGAAAGTGCCTGAAGCAGGCACCATGGAATGCTCGGAACTTGTCTAAACATTGAAGACTCCAACATCAGTCATTGCATCCTGGGCCAATGGCATCTGTCCTGACTTTTGTCTTACCACTGGATTTCAATGACTCTGGAAGAGTGAGACTGAAGATTTTGTACAACCCTGCCTCACTTATATCCAATTTTTGCCCAAGTCAAGATATCATTCTTTGATATCTTTGGTCCTTTTCAAAAATAAGAAACAAAAACAGCAACCATAACAGTTCTTTGAAAAGATGGCCTTGCATGTATAGCACATCAACAACATTTTAGCTCTTGTGTTATTCAGGTCGACAGAATCTGGCCTAATTAAATGTAGATAAAAATACTTCAAATCAAAATCTTTGGGGTTTCAAACATTTTCTAATTCAAACATCAGTGAAAATTTCACAATTATTAGTTGATACTTTGGTTGTTATTCAGAATTCCTTTCAGCTCTACTCTTGCAATGTCAGAATCATACAAATATCTTTCTTTTATTGGGGGGGGAGGGATTGTGAGGTGGAAGGCAAGGCAATTGGAGTTGTGTGTTGCCAAAGGTCACACTGCTAGTAAGTGTCAAGTATTTGACAGATTTGAACTCAGGTTCTCATAACCCCAGGGCTGGTGCTCTATTTACTGTGCCACCTAGCTGTCCTGTACAAACATCTTTGATAGATTTTAAGGAAAACTAAAATCAGAGAAGATCGAACACATTCTTAAAGCTATAGCCAAGCCTCCATTCCCCTTAAACACTCCTTGTCCCCAAAAAGAAAAGATAGTAGGAGCTACCAAATTATATTTCTACATTTTTTTTACCTCTTTTACATTTATGAGCTTTATTTATGCATTTATAAAAGTCAAAATTGTTGAAAATCAGAATAAAAATTGGCCACAAATAAGTCTTTCATGATAGTTATTTTAATTTTGTTTTGTTGTTGTTAATGTTGTTTCTTGTTTTGTTTTGTTTTTAAATCAGGACACATCCTCACAGCCATAAAACCAAGAGGAGTAGAGAAAACAACATCCAATTCTATGGTTTCTTAATTTGAAACAAATAAGACATGAACAGTAATTATCAATTCAGTATTGTAAAATGTGCTTTTCTAATAATATGTCTTCCTTGTATCTATTATGAACAAACATAAAATCTTGAGAAAGTTACTCATGGACATAAGTTTGTACAAAGATGCTTTAATTATTACCCTCAAGTAAAGTCTAAAACAAAGAAAGATAGACTCTCCATAGGTGTTTGCCATTGTCCTTGAGGGTATACTATACAAATTGCAAATGGAACAAGGATTCCGTAGAAGTTGGGCTTGAAGTATATCTCATTTTAATGTTTTGTTTGCTCCACCACTCCAAAATTTAATTTGAGGTATTTTAAAACTGTCTGAAGGGGAATGTTGACACAGTCAGCTGAGTGCTTTTTCTGTGCTGCAATCTTAGCTCCATCTCCAGAAATACCTAACTGATGCATTTAAAGGAATCTGCGTATATACTGCCTAAAGTGTTGGACTCAATCAGGAAGATTTCTGTTTAGATCCTGCCTCAGATAACTTCTCCCTATATGAAAATGGGCAAATCATTGAAGTTCCGAAAGTCTCAGTTTTCTGTTCTGTATAACAAGGATAAGAACACCTATTTTACAAACCATTTGAAGATCAAATTACACACAAACACACACACGTATGTGTATGTGCATATATATGTATATATATATGAATCTATACACACAATATAGATTCACACATATGCATTTGTATCCTTAAATACACGTGTGTGATTTATCGTGTATGATATAGCATATGAATATAGATACATATTATACATATACAAAATATATGTGAGCATATATACATCCATAAGCATATGAAAGTTTGTACATGTGTATACATATACAGACATACACAAATAACACACATATGCCAACATGCATATATACACATGCAAATCTGTGGATATGCACATCAAAGTAATATCTACATGTTCATTATTGCTATCAGTTTTTTTTTTTATACTGAGCACTATAGAGTAGCCATACCTTCAAAGAATACATGTGCATTTTCAATCAAAATTAGGTAGGAGAGTAACTTGAGAGGTCCTTCAATCCACCTGATTTCTTAAAGTGCCATTCAAATCTTTTATTAAGAATTATGAGAGGTATATAACCTTTAAACTCCCCTGTAAATAACTCATTATTTCCTGTATTCTGAAGTCAGGAAATTCTTTCAAAATTCATTTTATTAAAGCAAACTGCTGTATTTATGTAGCTATAGCCTTCCTTATTTCCTAGGCTTTACAAACTTACTCCATTACTCAGTACAAGCATTATATTTACAGAGTCAATTGGGGATGTTTATCCTGAAAAAGAGAAGTCTTAGTGGGGACAAAAATAAATTCCTTAAAATATTCGAAAGACATTCATGTGGAATGAAAATGATGCTTATTTCTATAGCTATAGAGGGTAGAAATGGATTGAGTATGTGCATGTTATTTAGAAACCATTTCTGTTCAATATAATTTTGATCCTTACAGTAAGACAACTTTCCCAAATGGAATAGGCAGCTGCCTCTTATAGAAAGTATTCGAAAAGAGAATGGATAGCCACCTCTCTCAAATATTCTTTAGGAAATTTATAAACACACACACATACATATATACACATTTGCGTGCTGTGTGTGTGTTAGTGTGTACATTACTCTAAGAATCCTTGATTCCAATTTTCTTAAAGAGAACTATTTAGATAGGATTTTTTTAGTTGAACAGGATATGAAATGAAAAGGAACAGAATTCAAAAGGATCTGTTTCACTTATGTAGTCTCTAGGTGACACTGTAGTGTGTGACTGTCTATGCTTTTCCTAACATATTCCTCTCCCAGCAGAAAGGGATAGGAATAAAAAACCTCACAGAACTCCATATTTCAGGTCCCTGGATCTAATGGGTGAGACTTCCTTCTCTGATACCTTCCCTTCATCTTTTCTGTATCTCTGTACATATCCATGTACAGGCACATGCATGTGTATGTGGATGTGTAAGTGCATGGGCATGTATATGTATATGTATATGTGTAGGTGCATGTGTATGTATGCAAGCATATGTATATGTGCACATTCATGTATATATGTATTCATGTGCTGGCACACTGTGCAATACACGGTTCACTATATTCATATGTACATGCACGCATGTATGTGTGTTTGCATGTCTGTCTTTATTTGCATGTCTGAGTGTGTGTGTGATGGAACTAAGTCCACCAGACACTTTGTCTTCCACTAAGCCCCATGAGCAATATATTCCTGTGATTAATGACAGTTCCTGCCAATAAGAATAAACAATTTAAATTAATAAAGTGAAACTCTTCTCTATTTCTGGGATATTAGATTAATGCATTTAACTAAACTGGCCTCTAACTAATAGTACCTTGACAGATCCTACTACCAAGTGAACTCAATCAGGAGATGAAAACTGATCAACTTCACATCAGGTCCCACGATATCATTCATTTGAATGAACATTATGGTATAGTTGGAAAGACTGTAAGTTAGAAATAAAGATACCTATATTCTAGTCCTTAAAATGAAAGTTAATCACTTCATGGACAACTCATGCAACTTCACTTGGTCATCGTTTTCTTATAGATAAGATGTGGATGTGGAAATAGGTTACCTACTTGCTTCTTTTCAGAATAATTCTAGCATAATATTAATGATTGATTATAATTTAGTACCAAGGAGTATCATGGATTCTTTGCTGATGGCTTGTTTCCTTGAAATCCAGGTCAATACAGTTCCTATTTCTCTTTATAGTTTCTTTTATGCCACTGGGATTTAGATATTATTTGATCTCCTAATTTTAATGAGATATCATCCAGGAGCCCCTCATGGATATAACAATGATTATTCTTCTTTTTAAACTAAAATTGCAAGAAAAAACCGTTATTGGTCAGCATTTGCATGGGGCTTTAAACTTTGCAATACTTGTACATATTATTTCTTTTGATCCTCAAAACAACTGTGAGGTAGGTATTATTTTTACTCCCACTTGACAAATGAATAAATGGAAACTGAAAGATTAAGTAGTTTGCCAGTCACTAAGGCACTAAAGCATAATTTGAATGTAGATTTTCCAAATCCAGCACTCAATTTACTGCGTCAACCATGGTAACATTGACCACATATTCTCTAAGATTGTTTAGTCAAATAAAAACTCTGAAAGCTCTTAAATATCCAGAAAAGATTCTGATATAGTGGTACTCTACACTCTATATGCCATTCAAATGTGATCCTTTAGAAATTCAAAGGGAGATATCGGACAAATTTTGTAAGCAGATGACAGATTCTTCAGCCATAGCAACCTGTGTTGTTCTTTTTAAATGAGTTTTATTGATATCATTGTTTTATATTTAAATCATATTTATTTATGAAAGAAAACTCATTTAAACTCTCTGAGACTCAGTTTCTTCATCTGTAAATTATGAAATGCTCTAGATAACATCAAAGGTCCCATCTTATTCAAAATTTTTGCTACTATGAAGAATTTCAAGTATGATCTAGTGCTCACTCCTACAAACTCAGATTGATAAAATCTTTCCTACTTTTTAGGAATTCTCAATAAAAAAGCCTTGCCATATTTCCTTAGTAATATATCCCAATAAAAATAGTGCCCCAACACAGCCAGGTAGGGAGAATGGCATATTATAAAGGGCACAAAATGAGTCTCAAAAGGTCTAGTATCCATCTGGAGTAGGAGAGGATTCTAGGCAGATGGTGGAACCAGTCAGAAAATTCCAAGCTCTCAAGATTTCCCCCCACAAAAGAATTAAAATAGCACCTTAGGGTGAATGAAGACTGGGTGGAGATAAATAAGAACAGGGGCATAACAGGGGTCCTCCTGTGGCAATTTGAGAAGATAGGAAGGAAACTCCTAGGACTAGGTTTGGTCCCTATGAAGAGTAAACATCTCTAGGCTAGGTTCTCTTTTAACAGCAAGCAGCAAATATCTTAAACAAGGGTAAAATCCAGGGATTAGTTGGTTTGAGAGGCTGCATTGGACCCAGTCACTGGAACTTTTATCCCCAGGACAGTGAAGGGAGTTGGGTATCTGAGCCGGGAAAGATTGAGGGAACATCTGCTGACAAGGAACTCCACGTGAGTGCAGTAGTAGTGGGGTAGAAATCCTCTAGCTGTGGGCACTTACAGGAGTTTGGAGACTTGGCTTTGATTTCTGGTTGGGGGGGTGGGGAGGAGTGTGCTGAAGATCTGGGGCAAGAGGCACCATTTCCCATATCCCAGAGCTAGAGGCAATTACAAATAATTAAGCTAATACTGCAAAAAAATGCATAAGCAAAGGGGAAAGAATCCATGTAGAAAACTATTATGGGAATAGAGGTGACTGGAGTTCATCTTCAGGAAAGAAAATTGAAGCAAAGAAACATCCAAAAGGTAAACTCAGATGGTGGCTTGCCAAAAAAGAATTCATTGAAAAACTTTAAAGAGACTTTAGAAATAAAATGACAGAGATAGAGGAAAAGCTAAAAAAGGAAATGAGAATAATCCAAGAAAAACAATAAGGGTATGAAAGGAAAGTCATCCAATTATAAAAAGAGTCTTAAGGAAGGAAATGACATTTTGTAAAGTAGAATTGGGCAATGTGAAGCCAGTGAAATTAAAATAGATCAAGAAATAATTAAACAAAATATGAAAAATGAAAAAATAAAAGAGAAAGTGAAATATTCTATATGAAAAACAACAGATTTGTAGAGTAGATCAAGAAGATAAAATATAAAAATAATTGGAATAACTAAAACTTGTGACCAAAAAAGAACCTTGACACAATAATGATAGAAATAATTAAAGAAAGTTGTCCTGAAGACTTAGAACATGGGGAGTGGGTGATATACATAGAAAAAAAAACCTTCTTGAAAGAGATCTTATGAGGAAAACTCACAGGAATATCATAATCAAATTCTGAACCCCCCCTAGCTCAAGGAAAAAATATTAAGATCTTCAAGATTTAAACAATTTAATTATGATGGTGTCAGAATTATAATTGGACAAGACCTAGCAGCAGAGACTTTAGAGAACATCAGGTCTTGGAAAACAACACATAGTAGAGCAAAAGGACTGAGTCTCAAGCAACAAATATTATACCCTTCAAAGTTAAGTATTATCCTGAATGGAAAAGGGGACATTTGATAAACTCTCAAACTTTCAAGACTTTGTTTGAAAAATCCTGAACTTATCTGAAGATTCAACATTTAAGAACAAGAAAATGTAATGTAAGGTACATAACAAAGATTGATTATAAAGGATCTATAAGGACAGAGTGTCTACTTATATATGTTAAATAAATATATATCTAAGGTCTTTTTATCAATAATTG